>NW_017547204.1:849852-871772 GCF_001854935.1 Bemisia tabaci | reverse complement strand
AAAAAAAAAAAAAAAAAAAAAAAAACTTTAAATCTTCGTAACTTCGGATTGAGTAGGAATTTTCTGCTGGCTCTTTAATAAAAGATTCTTTGAGCATTCTCTTACCTGTGCCTTTTTCGATCATTGTTGCCAGATAGTGTTAGAAATCAGCTCTTTTTCCCATTCAAACCCATGTAAAATTTTCACGTTTCAGCTCACAACTTGGCAACCATTTGTGCCAGATAGTGCTGAGAAATCGACACTTTCCCCCATTTAAACCCATGTAAAATATACACACTTCATCGCTTAACTTGGCAATCGTTGGTGTCAAAGAATGCTTAGAAATTGATGCGTTTCTCCATTTGAAATCCACTTAAAATATCCACATTTTATCGCACGACCTGGCAAGCTTTTGGATCTAACAAAACTCTACTTTGAAATACTGCGAGGATACTCTTCAGACTCTTAGAGAAATTCTTAGGAAGTTTCAATGTGTTTTGTTGCTCAGTTTTTCCATGAAAACAGGGGGAAAATTACGTAAAAGTGAGGTATTAGGGCAATGAGAAATGCAGGAAAGTTACCTAATTGTGGTCAAATCCAGCTAATTAAATAAATTAGGTACCAGAAAAGGGACAAGACTGGACGGAAAAATTAATTTAGCCTACATTCAAAAGTTGTTAATATGGGCAACTGTCGCTGACAGTTAATATCGAAGAGAAACGCAGAGACAAAACTGGAATGAGGAGGCAGGTAGGTGCTAGAGAGCCCTCGGCCTGAACATTGTATTTTGAGAAAAAAGCTTTCAAAGTTTTTAATTTCGATTTTTAAGAGAGAAACTTTAAACATAAAAGTAAGTCATAACAAAGTTATCATATTCATCATAGAACTGATGCTTCCACAATTGGAATCCAGCACTTAAAGATAGGTGTGTTTTAAGTATAAAAGAGATACAAAGGCTAGAGTAGGTAGGATCTTTCGGCACAGAATGACATACTTAAATGAAAGTGCTAGGTACCTAATTACAATTTTTTTTAATTTTTTTTTTTTAAAAAGAAAAAACCCAGCATCAAACTTGAAAATTCCTGTGAAACCATTGTATTTTACTGTGCAAGACCATAGTTCAAAATATTAGCTAAGTACATTTTTTTGGCAAATTGGAAGTGACAAAAGAAGAGGTGTTTAAAACTATTAACTTCGGGATACTTAGGGTGCGGATGATTGTTAAATAAACACCATCCTCCATCCTGTGATGATAAGAAGCTAATGTTTTGATGGATAGGTCCAAAAATAATTAATTTGCTTCCACTAAAATCACAAACTTAATTTTGATGAAGAACTATCGAACTGTGATAAAAAATTCTTCAGGATATGAGGAGTTAGGAAAGCTGTTCTCCACAAAGAGGCTCCGAGAACCCTATGGGCCTTTACGCATATCCTTATTTCTACAGGTATCTGTCTAATGGCAAAATGATTAAAATGGAAACCTAGCTGAACAAAATCATTAATTTATCCTACCGATAAAGCTAGTTGCTGAAGAGGTTAGGGCTCGCAATCATACTGCTATTAAACAGTATCGTTCCGTGAAAACTAATAATAGCTTATTCAAAACTTATTATTCAATCCTACCTTTAAAAGCAGTTATACTGGGGAAGTTGAGGATCACAATGAAACTGAGTGATATTTAATAACTAGAAACAGGGAGACAAAACTGAAGTGATTACACTAGACCATGAATTTGATTCTATTGAAATGAAAATCAGAGAATGGACTATTCTGAGCAAAAAAATGTATATTCTCCCTTCAAGAGAAGTAGGTAATTGAAGGGCCTGCTTTAGATAACTTGTCCTTTTTGGCTGTGTGAGCTGGATATGGAATTCCGTAGCCTGCACATACAGGATGAGAGAACAAATAATCTGAAACAGGCTCTTGGAAATTAAGGGTCACAACAAAACTAGTACTGACAAGAAACAGAGGGACGAAATCTGAAATGCTCATTTCAAACTATGAATTGAGTAAATCCAGACTGAGGATTAATAGAGAAACAACTAACTAAGCAGAAGAATTGAAATGCTGCACTTAAAAGCAGTTACCGAAGGAAGTTGGGAGCCACTTTCGAACTGATATTAAATAGAAACACCAGAACGAAGTCTGAAATGCTCTTTTGAGATAATCCCTTTGGATACTTAAGAAAATATAATCAGAGTGGAGACCAAACTGAAAAGAAGAATGCATTTACCCTACCTTTAAAAGCAATAATTGAGGCAGGGATGGTGGTGAAACTAATACTGAACAGAGACAAACATGTAAAAATGGAATGCTAATACCAAACTCTCGATTCGATCCTCAGTAATAGATGATCAGAGTTGGGACTGAAGTGAACAAAAAAGTTAATGAATCCTACCTTCAAAGTAGTTATTAAGGGTGTGCGCGAATGGATATCACAGAGAAACAAAGGGACGAGACTAAAATGCTTCGTTGAAACTAATATTTTGTTCCTAACACAAGGTAAAACGAAAAACACAGCGAACGGAACAAGGGAAGCTTTTTGACAGAAAGCTTCAGTGTACATAAACAAAGGACTTCGCGATCAGCTGTTCTTTGTTAGAGAAGAGCTGATATCAGAAAAAGAAGATAAAATAGATGATAACGAAGGGTAAATAGTAGAGTAAGAGATCGACTTACCGCTAGAGATACGTCCAAATAAATAGAATCACTTAATAAACTTAAATTTCCACAAAAACGAAACGATTGATAACGGATAAAGCCCCGAGCGAACCCCTTCTTCGCTGCTGTGCAGAGCGAAGATGGCAACTTCGGTGGACAGCTGATGAGGCTTGTTTTGTTTTACTGTTGCCGGATGGCACGATTAATTCAGAAATTTCATAATGCATGCGTTTAAGACATAAATAATTTTTTGGACATGTTTGCAACAGCGCTTGTTCTTGTTTACATTTTGTAACAGGACTTTTCATTGGCTTGGCCGCGACCAATAAACCAGAGACCAATGATGTTGCGTGTTAGATCGTAAGTCGAGCTTTGGTCGCTAGGGAGCGCTACTTTCCTAACAACGAAGCTGCGGTGTTGCCGCAGTGTGTGTAATTACGCTCTAATGCTTTTTATTATTGTCCGAATTGTCCGTCGAGAGATGAAAATCGTGTAAAACACGTACGATGCGTAACAGTTGAATTTACGCACAAGATTAAAACGTAACCTTCTTTCTGTTGGTTTGGTTGGAAAAAGCTTATCACATGACAAGAAATTTGCTGGAGCTGAGTATGCAACTAGTGACAAAATCAAATGTGTGACGAGACAACCCGAAATTCGACTCAGAATTTTTATATTTTTTATTTTTTCGAAATTTCCAAAGTGTGTTTTTCAGCCGTCAGCTTCTTAAATGTGACTTGAAGTTTCCTTAAGTTTTTAAAATCTTACAGGTTCATTTTTATTTAATACCCTACGAACTTTCCTGACATTGCATTCTCAGGTTTTCGTGCATAGGTGATCAGCGCCTGATTTGTTCACTAAATAAACCTTCAATTTGTATGAAATTCACCAAAAATTCCTCCTTTGCGTAATGATGGCCATGAATGCCAAATTTTCGGGCCTTTGCGTGCGTAATGATGCAATCTATTCAATTTGGCAACTATGTCATGAGGGAAGCTCATAATATTTTGGAAAGGTTATGTCACATTGTTGTTATCAGCAATACCAGTTGTAAATCGGTCTGATTATTAGGAATTTCAAAATATGATCAGTTTTTCTCCTAATTCTCCGAGATTTTTACATCAAAATCATGTGAGTACCTCTTCACCGGTGTTTCATCAATTATTTATCTCACCACTTCCATCATTAGTGCCGTAGGATGTTCAAATTATTTAGATGACAAACAAGCATTCCAGGATTCATTCCTTTTTTCAGTGATCAGTTCTAGTTGCAGACATCTGAATAATGAGACTGAAGCAGTTATTGTCGGTCTCCAGTGTTGTCCATCGAAATGCGCTCAAGTTCCACTCTGGCAAGTCGAATCCAACCAGACGTAACTTGGGATTGATTATCACATGTGGTTCTTTGACTGTAGTTCCAGCTATCGGGTTTTTCTTTCTCTCTGAACAGGATCAGAGATTTGTTCGAGTTTCCATTGGAGGAATTTTTCGACTCCTAAGGTAACAATGCATCTTTATTATTGCAATGTATCTTTACTATTGGAATGCCGGAGCTGGAGAGGAGAGGAAGTATAAAAGTGATGTTTTTTATTAATTACTTACTCGGTCTCACTGAATCAAACAGTGTTACCCTGTAAGAAAATGTACGTAGTTACTAAAACTAACAAGTGGCTACACACCAGTTAAATATAGCAATTATTGATGTAATGCATTAGGAAAATCAAGAAGATAACAGAACAGGTGAGAAGTACTAGAATCAAGTTTGATTAATATGATGAACTTTTTCTTGCAACATGTCAAAGGATAAGGTAGAAAAATCCTATCTTAGATTGTTTTGTAGTAAGTCTCCAATCTTGTTTCATACATTTCAAAAATTTCCATTGAAATTTTTTGCCACCTTTCTCTCTCAACGAGCACTCCCTGTATCGGGCTCATCGTTACGTCCTGTTTCCTAAAAATTAGTACTCTGTCCAATCTGGTGTAAGTTCCAGTTTTTAAATATTAGCTGCAGGTTTTTTTGAGGAGCTTTTCTAAACCTTGGCATCGTTTCTTGACAAGTTGACAAAAGCAGTGGCATCATTGCGCATCACCTGAAATTGAATTTAAAAATTCACTGCGGCTAAATTTCATAGGTGTTTGATAAGATGTGCTTTAGGACCTCCTGACCAAAACAAGCTCTACAAATTTAACTTTCCAAGTAGTAATTTTTGAGGAAAGGAGGGCTGTAATTTGAGTCCTCCCACTCTTTCATTTGTGCTCCTTTATGAAGATGTGGCCTTGGGCTGTCGTTATCTGAAGGAATTTCGTCGTTTTGTCTCTCTTATTTTCCTAGCTGGCAAGAAAGAAAGAGCTTGCCTAAATTACCGGGCCAGGCTCCAGGATTTCTAGAGTGACGTGTGCCAAATGCCTGATAAATTCCCTTTTCAGCCACTTTTTCTCAAAATTTGCAGATTAGCAATTCGATTTGTAAAGCTTTTTCTGCTCAGGAGGCCAGAAAGAAGTAATTACAACACTCAGTCTGTGCTGGATACATCTGTTTCATGTTCAGAGTCCTTCCATGTAAAAGCAACGTTTATGCAATGTGTTTTAAATGGAACATCAGGTGCCAATCATGAAAAGTATTCCAATGGTTTTCTTTGGCTAAATGAGGTGCGTCAGTGTTGTGAACAAGCAATTAATACCTAAAATCAGCGGATGTGCAAATTTCTTATGCAGCCATTCATTTTTTTCACTTGCATGGCTGAGAGTGGTTTTTCTGTCTTATTCCAGGTGTGTCAATGTAGCGACAAGAACGATTGTAGATTATCAATGGTCCTTGAAGAACATCGATGAAGCGCATGAAGAATACCGAGAGCTTTTTACTGCTTTTCACCAGCGAACAGCGGAGCGTATCCTCGAAGGCTGCTTGAAGAATGGTGGCCTTTTTATTAAACTTGGACAAAGTCTGGTGTGTATGGATCATATCTTACCTGCTCCTTACATCCACACGTTGAGGGTAAGCACTGTCTAAAAAAGTTTTATGAAACAATGAAATTCACAGTTAAAAAAAATTTTAAATCAAAAACAATAATATCAAAGCCAATGAGGAAATTTATAACATGGGTCTGCGGCACCCATTTTCTTAATTCATTTTCTGAAAGTAGGGAGGTAGCTGAGCTTCTTGAGATTTTCTCAGATTTTTTTCAATCCTGCAAAAAAACCTCTCAAGAATCATCCTCGAAAATTTTGTGCAAAAATGTGGTACTTTCTTCAGAATACAATGAAGAAGTAAAAATTTGAAGCAGCTCAATGGGCCTGTTGCACCAATTTTTTTTATTGCTTTAATCGAAAGATTTAAGGCTCCTGATGTCACAGGAATTTTCCCGGAGTTTTTTGATCACCGGAAACCCCCAAAAAATCAACTTAAAAACGCCTCAGAATTTGGATTTTCAAAACGGTCGTTTCGGGTCCGCCATACTTGTGACGTGAAATGATATGACAGACCTGGTTTCTTCATCACTTACAATGTATTTTCCCGTAAGGAAATGGCAGCCGCTTTTCAAATGCAAATATCGAGTCAATCGCTAATTTTTTGATCAAAATTGAAAGCAGAAATGGATTCCTCGTACGTTTAAATGGTTAAAACCTTCATTTGATAAATAAGAACCGACGGGATAAACCCTATTTTTAAGGAAGACTGTAGTCAATGGGCGATTGTTTACATCTGCTTAGTGATAACAGACATGGACATTAGCTCAATATTTGGCCATTTTCATGAGTTTTTACTTGTTTGTCACTATTTGAAGGTAAGTTTATTTTGTAAATCAATTGTCTAGTGTCTTAGGATCATGTTAAAAGCTGTAAAGGTATACCTACTTTGTTACTTATTAATTCAGAACACACTCCGGCAGTCCAACGCTCAAACCTGGATGTAGCGAGTCAGTTGTTATATCTTACTATTTCACCCTTTAATGCTTCACTGAAGACACCAAAATGATAGTATCAATCATTGATGATAAAAAAAACTTACCTTTGACAATACTGATGAGATGAGGAGACCGGTATGTTTTAGCTGGAGGCAAGGAAAGTAGACGTAGGATCCTTCTTCGATTACCAGACTTCATCGATAAATTTTTCTGTATAGTGTTACATTTAAAACACACAGGATTTTAAAATAACATAAGTTTATAAAACGTGGGAACGTTCTGAATGATATTGAGATGTTTGTTGAAGAGTTAAGAATGATTTACACGCATTGAGAGGACATCCAGGGTTTGAGCGTTGGACTGCCGGAGTGTGTTCTGAATAAATAAGTAACAAAGTATACCTTTACAGCTTTTAACATGATCCTAAGACACTAGACAATTGATTTACAAAATAAACTTACCTTCAAATAGTGACAAACAAGTAAAAACTCATGAAAATGGCCAAATATTGAGCTAATGTCCATGTCTGTTATCACTAAGCAGATGTAAACAATCGCCCATTGACTACAGTCTTCCTTAAAAATAGGGTTTATCCCGTCGGTTCTTATTTATCTAATGAAGGTTTTAACCATTTAAACGTACGAGGAATCCATTTCTGCTTTCAATTTTGATCAAAAAATTAGCGATTGACTCGATATTTGCATTTGAAAAGCGGCTGCCATTTCCTTACGGGAAAATACATTGTAAGTGATGAAGAAACCAGGTCTGTCATATCATTTCACGTCACAAGTAGTCACAAGCATAGAATCCACCAATCACAAGTATGGCGGTTGAAAAGCGACCGTTTTGAATGGGTCGGTTCCAAAAACAGCTTTTTTTGGAGTTTGAGAGGTCATTTCAAGGTTTTTTAGTAGCGCCATCGTTCTTTTCGTGAAATTTGCCATAAGAATCAGGCATCAATTTGCAAATCCCCGCACCTTGCAACAGGCCCATTGAGGTACGTGTTTTTTCGTATTTTCGTTGTTGCTTTATTGTAATCACTCACTCACTCGATTTTGCAGGCTTTGCAAGATAGATGTCTAGCACGCAAGAAAGGTGAAATCGAGCAACTTCTGAAGGAAGATTTTGACAAATCAACGAGTGAAGTGTTTGAAAAGTTTGATGAAGAACCAATAGCTGCTGCCAGCCTTGCTCAGGTATCTTCATTTATTATTGGAATGAGTAAGTAAAATAAAACCTATTAGCAAAAATATAAAAAGCAGTGAAAGGGGTGTCGATAAGGTAACTTGATGAACAAAGAAACAGAAAATTCTTTTGGCAAGTTCTGCGAAAAACCCATTTTTAAAAGGAAGAAATAAGCAGCCTAGAGCTAGAGGGAGTCAAAATCCTCTGTTGTGAGCTGATTATTGAAATTGATGAATAAAGCGATAGACAAAGGAGACTAAGGGAAAGTTGAGTGATCCTTTTAGTTGAAATGGGTGATTATCATAAACTAAGGGAAAATATGATAGAGCAACTATAAGGTGAAGAAATCATGGGTTGTCGTTAGGTAATCCATCACTTACATTCTTCGTCTACTACAACCACCCACTTCCACCAATAGGATTGCTTTATTTTTTCTTTGTTCATGACTTTGTTCATCAATTTTAATCATCAGCTTGCTGATCTCAATCTTCTGAGTGGCAGTTGGATCTACTCTCCTCCTTTACCTTTACGGTTTTCAAAGTGAAAATAAAAATATGCAAATCAAGAAAACTTTTTTAATTTACCTTTTGTGGAAATTCTTTGAAATTAAGAATAACCTATCAAAATAATCTGCTGGTGCCAGTTAAAAAAATTACCCCTTGTCATTTGCAACGTTACCAAACTCAAAATAAGCACAAGGCATTTGTTGATTTTCCTTAATTTTTTCAGATTGTTATTTTTCTTATCTCATAAACACTAAAATTATAAAATATTCATGGAGTAGGAAAGTGAATTCCCCCCTTTCCCTGATATTGTACACTAAAATAATTTGCAAGGATCGTTGATTTTTTTTTCATACCTTAGGTTTACCGCGCACAAACCAAAGAAGGGAAGGAAGTTGCGGTAAAAGTGCAATATATTGACTTACAAGATCGTTTTATTGGTGACATGGCGAGTCTTCAACTACTCATTAAGGTTGTAGGTTGGCTGTACCCAGCTTTTGACTTCCAGTTTGTCATGAATGTAAGTCAGACTGAATCTTTCATTCATCGTTATTTTATGGTTCTTTACTGCGGAGATAGAGATAAAAATTCGGACCACAGAAAGGAGATAAAATTTTGTGAGATTGTATTATAGTTTAACCCACGTAGCATTTTCTAGTAGAAAATTTGTGATTTATTTGAATAATTATTTTAATTTGTTGCCTTTTCATTGCATTAAACTTGCTAAGATCATCAATTTTTAAATTTTTTCAACCAATCTCTTCATGATGAAACAAAGACTTTCCTTTCAATATAATCACCCTGAAATAAAAATGATATATATGATGGAACATACTATAACTCTAAATGGACTATACTGAAACTCTGAATGGTGATATGCCTAGTTTCATCCAAACGCAGTCAGTTAAAGCTGGTGAGAGGCGTTTTAGTTAAACAACAGCTCTGTTTGTCTAAAGGTTTATAAAATTAAAGGTGCATATACAGATCTTTAATCTATGCTACCTCCAACTGCACAATTCTTGCTGAAATTAATCTAACATTCTGTGTAGGAGCTGCATGGGGCCCTAGAAAGTGAACTTGATTTTCTTAATGAAGGACGAAATGCAGAAAGATGCGCCAAAGAACTTGCACACCTGCCATTTGTTTATGTACCAGAAGTATTATGGAATCTCAGTAGCACTGTAAGTAAACTGTACTGATTAAACATAAATGAAACATATTACGAACTAAAAATGACACTAAAACTGAAGAACATACATGAATCTATCCATCTATGGAAATCAATGGCCGATAAGTTAGTTCTTTTTCATGGAAACCATTCAGTTTGACTGGATTATGTGTAAAGGACAATGGTGATTAGGCATCGCAGAGCGCGAGGCTGCGCTGTGAAAGCGGCTTGATGTATGTATGTAGGAAGGAACTAATCTGCATTGAAAAATCATCTGCGCACATGTTGTTGCACCAATGAGACAGAGAAGTTGGTTCCCCTCCTACGGAATGTCATCTAATTGGACTGGATTATGCAAAAAAGAACTAATTTCTCTAACTCACTCATGGAAGCACCTATCTGCCTGAGGAAACCAATGATTCATAAATGATTTCCTAAATAAGCAAGGAATAAATCTTCCTAATGGGCCTGTTGCAAACTTTTGCCAGAGCAAAAATAAGAGTTGTTCTTTATAGATGATGTCTCAAAAATCACAATGAGCGCATCGGCAAACTCTGAAATATACTCTTAACTTCACAATCTGCCTAAGAAATTTGTGCTTTTTAAAGCTTCTCACTTCGAAAAGAATAGTACGGCACAGGTGAACATTTCGTTTGAGGAATTGTTCCATCCAACCCCTGCTCAACGTGGCCAACGCTTCCGCGCGCAAGTTGAGGAGAGCACGAGGTCAATTGAGGCGGAGATCTATCAATGTGAGAAAAATTATGTGAGTGTAAACATTTCGATTGTTATCAGGTGGTTAGAAGTTAGAATAATCGTCCCGTCACATGTGTTTTGGCGGATTGGTGTCGGCTTTGTTGAATATTGCATAGTATCCTTGTGAGCAGAGGTTGGATGGAATGACTTCTCGAAATTTTCACCTGTGCCTTGGTATCGTTTTTGAAGCAGGAAGCTCGAAAAAACGCAAATTTTGCATGCAAATTGTGAAGTAAGGAGTGCATTTCAGACTTTGCCAAAGCGCTCATCGTGATTTTTGAACCATTTTCTGTGAGTAACATTTCTTATTTTTGCTCTAGCAAAAGTTTGCAACAGGCTCATTGCAAAATATAGTCTGATCAAACCGTTTTTGTAACCGTTTCCAATTGGTTGATTCCTTGTTGATGCGGTAGACCTACTCTTTTTTTCCTGAATTAGGATGCTGGATTTGTTTAGTTTATTTTGGGCAAAGAGGATATTTAGGATGACAGACAATTAGTCAATTGAAAAAAAATGAAAAACTGGAAGAAAATGATCAGCTTTCGAAGTCTCTTGAAAAATTCTTCAAGAAATTGTACACTTTAACCTCTTTTCTTGTCACCATAGCCGCTTATAAATGCACTGAACGAAACAGAAATCAAATTTTACTCAGACCTCAAAATCCCATATTACCCAGCTTTCTTCGTAAGTGGTTTCCATAGAATGCAGGTTTTTTAACAACTTTTTTCTGGAGTTTTGGTTTTTACCTTTCTTCCACAAAACACCTAGTAATTTTTAAGCATTTTTTTTCTAGAACCAAGGATTTCATATGATTTTTTCTGGAATCTTCGTTTTTTTACTTACTCCTTTCCGAAACTTTTTAACCTTTTACTCTATATTTTTTGTTTCCTTACCAGCATTCGATGAGATTGTGGCAAAAATCAGAACCCTCTGTGGCTTATTTCCTTATGGTTTTTTGTCCTAAACAGGACAGCAGTTGCAATAGGAGCCTGTTTGACATGTCCATGTTTTAACATGTCTTAAACATGTTCTGTTTAACAGGGGCGTCTAAATTTTTCAATTATTAAATCTCTCGTTCACAGCGCGTGTTGACTATGGAATTTGTCGACGGCATCAAAATAAGCGACAAGGAATCACTTTTGAAAGAGAGCTTTTCGCTGGCGGACATCGACTGGAAATTATTCCAAGCATTTGCGGAACAGATTTTTCAAACAGGATTCGTTCACGCTGATCCTCATGCTGGAAATGGTATGTATGCATCATGCCTAACTACATGAGTTGTTGCCCAAGTTTTGCATATCTTTTATTTTATACACAGAAAACTAAGCAACACTGGAACCTGAAATTTCGCAAGCAATTCTTCATCATCTAAGGCAAATTCATACAAAGTTTTAATGTGTTTAGTAGTTTAGTTCTCTGTTTAAAAAATAAAACATGAGCAAAAATTTGGCAACGACAAATGCAGTTGAGCTCATTCTGCTTAAATCCATACAGACGACCTTAATTTTTTTTAATATCTTGTTTATCTAAATTATTTACTGATCTGATTACGCACATTATGTAACAGTTTAATCATTTCAATTTTACTATGATTATATTTTTCAAATTACTTTGCAAAAGATGCATTTCCTGATTTTAAATAGTTTTAAATAGCTTTTCAAAGAGGCAAATACAGTTTTGAGTAGCACCACTAGACAGCATGTCTCTTGATGAATTGATGTCTCTGTCATTGTAAGTTGCAACAACCGATGGTTTGAACTACCTTAGAACTTGTTTAAACAAAGTAATAAGAAAAGTTCAAGTGGCTTATACATACGCATTAGTAAAATAATTACAAAAAAATTTCTGTCTCATAATATTTTTATCTTTCTTCAAAGCCCAAATTTAACAGTCAATGGAACCAGGAAAGCGCAGAAAACAGGCCTTAAGTCATGAAAATTGCATCTCAGGAGCAGCCCAATGACTTGAAAGAGAGTGATATTCCAGAACGTAAGGGTGACCGATCTTCGAAAAAGGACCCTATCTCAAGGGAAGAAGTTTTCCCCAACTTTTTACTAGGACATCAAAAAAAATCCAGAAATTTTGGCGTCAGTTTGACCCTAGAATCTCAAAAATTAAAGGCGATATGAGTCATGAGTTCCAAGACACCAATTTTTAGGTTGCAAAAAAACGTGGTTAAGTGTTGACATAAAAGCAAAGTAACATTTTCTCCTAGAGGATGAGGTCCCTTCTTACAGAGTTGCCAGGGAAAACCTCAAAATGTCAGGGAGAAATTTTTAAGTCGCCTTTGTTTGCTGCCTAGGATGTGTCGGACGTTTCGAACTTCAGATTTTGCATAAAAACTGTTTCAAGTTATGTCTGCTTAACCATCCGGCATATCTTCAATTCTCAGAGAATTTTACTTGGATGTGACATGAAAATCTGGGAATTTCATTTATCAAAATTCTGTGGTCACCCTGTTTTATTTTTTTCAACTATTTAAGTGGGGATATTTTTAACTCAACTATCTGGGTTTTTCTCTCCAGTTCTAGTCAGAAAAGGTCGCGATCACAAAGCCCAGTTGGTACTCCTGGATCATGGACTGTATGTTAATGTACCTGAAGAAACGAGAAAGTCATTGTGCAATTTGTGGAAATCTATTGTTCTCAGTGACCATAATGGTATGAAAACGTACTCTGCGCAGTTAGGAATTGAAGGTACATAATTTTTTAAATGAAACTCATGCTAGTTTTGCAACAAATTGATACATTATACCCTTTTTGTTCCAACAGAATTTCTGTTGCGCCCTTTTTTTCTAAGAAAAAAACCGTTACTCAGCCCGTTTCTCAACAAGCATGTCACTTTTTTTCAAATAAAAGTGTCAGTTATGTTGCAAAAACAAAAAGGGGAAAAGTCTGTATACCAAGGAGCCATGCTAGACAATTAACAACAAAGCCAGGGCTTCTAAGTTTTTTAATTTCTGCCCTTTCTGCATGACTGGATTCAAATGTAGCTCAATTTTTTGACCGAACTTGAACCAAACTATCTCCCTCTCAAGAAACAATTGCCTTCAATTAAAATGATTAGCAATTAATTGATGATAAATAATTTTCCCCTCGGAAGGTCTCAATTAAAGAAAAGAAAAAAATCATAATTTGATTAGGTATCAATTTTTACATTACAAGGAATGTTTGATCTTCCTAATGGCACAAACATTTTATGTTTTTCGCGATTTCTACCATCCATTTTCGGTCAGAATGACATGATTGAATTCCCAGGCCCAAGTAGACTTTTGCTCTGAATGTATCTGACCTTTTCCCTAGTTTGACTCTATTCTAGTTTTAAGTGCCCAATTAATTTCTTGGTTTCCTTTTTTCCAGAAAACAACTATCGTCTTTTTTGTATAGCCCTCGGCCAGCGATACATCGAACCCGCGGAAAAATGTGAGAACAAATTTGACGATATTTATGCCTTATTTTTCTCCCGCGAAGGCGTGAAGGAACTGAAACAAACGATGAAAACTATGAATTCCGAAGAAAAGACGAAATTGTACAAAGCAATCGAGGCCATCCACGAAGATTCCTTTGAAATTTTCCGAGCAATGCCAAGCAAACTGATGCTAGTAACTAGGTAATGTGTATATACATGACTCAATCCATGATGATCTGTCGCAAAATACTTTGATGTGAAAACACTTACTCCCAGATGAAGGAACATAATTCTATTTCAAGATTGTTTAATTTACTCAAATTACAGTCTCATCTCGGTATAAAGTTTCTCAAAATAATATTTTCCCAAAATAAACATTCTACTTTTAATTTCCCTTAGATATTTTATTTCTATTAAATATTATTGTGCCCATGTAAAATCGGGCTGTTGAGCAATTTTTTTAAATGCATTCTCTGCAAGTGAGTAAAAAGTGAGAACGCTTTCATTTTTCTTTTTTCCATTCAATTATATTTAAGCCGAGAAAAAGACTCAGAGAGTTTCTAAAAATCCAATTTCATCTGAAAGCAAAAAATGTTGTGCCAAAAAAATGATAATAAATAAATAAATTTTGTGGTGTCACTAGAGGAATTAACCCTCTCCCGCATTGGTTTAACCACTATCAGGTCGCAATTGAAACGAAAGGTTGTGTATCCCAACCGTGCTCGTAATATTATTCTTTGTTTGAAGGATCATTTTTGTCATTTCCTTAAAATGAAATAATTTGCTAGTGATTTGGATGGTAGGAAGCCATGTTTCACCATGGATTCAAAGTGGTTGAAACGACAGGTTGTCACCTTGCATGACATCATGAGCTTTAGGCCAGTGAGAAACGTTTGTTTTGTAACGGCAATTTATGCCTCTTTCTGTAGCCAAAGGAGCAGTATTTAGCTTTTTAATGAAGGAAATTGTGATTTCACCTGAAATTTACCTTAGAAGGATCTAATTACAGAGCAAATTTTGGATTTTGTAAAAGCCTGATCGCACATCAATCGGGCAGTTTGATGTCCCAAACATGCTGGATTAGAAATTTAAAATCTGTTAAAAGCATCCATCTTCCACGGAATACTGATGGCACCAACATGTGAAAATAGTATTTCCTAATTGCTAAACGTAGTCCAATTTTGAGATTTTGTGGGCCGAAGTCCGTTTATCGCCAAATGCTTGCATGTATGCATCTACTCACACCTCTCATGGAAAAAATAATCCAGTAACATAATGTTCACCACAAAATAATCACGATTATTCTTATTTTTCCAGGAACATCAATACAGTCCGTTCGATCGCCAAAGGTCATGGGAATCCTGTCGACAGGTATAAAGTCATGGCCCGCTGCGCCACACGAGGCGCTTTCATTTCGCAAAACTCTAGTCTCCTGTCCAAATTTTTTGCGTTCAAGGCAAAAGCACATTTCGAATTTCGGCTCTGGTTTGTATTTCATGCACTTTTCTTGTTTCTCTGCTCTTAAGTGGACGAAATTAACTACAGTAAAAGTTCGTTAAGTCGAACTACAATTAAGACGAAAATCCGCTTAAGTCAAAATTTTCTTCGGTCCCGCGACGTTGCATATGGAACAACGTTAAAAAAACTATGCCTTAGACGAATTTGCGAATTTTTGAGCCGGGTGGAAAGCCGCTTATGTCGAAATTTTTTTTTGAAAAATCCGGATTTTCACAACGAAAAACACAAAAAATGCGCAATATAGACGGGAGAAATATAGAAAAGAGATTCGTTGCTACGTACCTGTATACACAAAGGGAGTAGAGAAGTGACATCTGTTGGTTGTTATGTCCGAAAATTGAATTTTTTTTATGCTTGGCGTTGACACTTAAGAGTAAAAGTTAAAAAGCGCAAGACAAAATCACTTAAAGAAATCGTTAATTTTTAACCGCTTGTGGCGATTTATCATTCCGGAAATGAACAAAGATTCCAGATTTTGAATACTGGCTATTGCGCTGTCGGCTCCTTTGCACTGACAGAAGAATTTTTGCAAATTGTCCACAGCTAACTGGGCATCTGCTGTAGAAATCAGTTTTTGGTCGGGGTGGCTAGATCCTCTTCACCATCATCTTCGGTGTCACTTACTCCCATATGGGCCTCGACAAGATCCTAAATTGTTAGGATACCGCTTGTTGCCAGATTAGCATCAATCTCCATGCCGGAGAGAACTTGCAGAGCGGCGGCATTGCCGCTTAAGTCGAATTTTTGCGATTTTCACGCTGATTTCGAGTTAAGCGGAGAAATAAATAACTCGAATTGCCGCTTAAGTCGAATTTTTCATTAGTCCCCAGACAATTCGACTTAACGAACTTTTACTGTATAATCCACCTATAAATACACAGATTTTTGCCTAATTTTTTCTGATGTTTTATTTTTCAAAAAGAAAACAAAGCAACACTGAAACTTGACATTTTGTGATTATATTCTTCTTAATATATGGTGAAATGCACAGGAAGTTTACAAGCATCATATAGTTTAGTTCTCTTTTGAAAAATCAAACAAGAGAAGAAATTAGGCTGCGCGAAAATTACATCAGTAAGGCTCATTTCAGTTATTTTGGTCCATATCTAGATATGTATTATAGGACCTTAAGAAGAGGGAATTTTAGGGATTTACTAAGCAATGATAAATATCTAAAAACGTTCAAGGAATTCATGCGAGATAGCTGAAGAATTTTTCTCCTTTTAAACCTATGTAAAATAGGAATTTTCGACTGCAAAACTTGACAACAACAGTGCTGAGAATTGAAATTAAGGTCTGGAAATCTACTGTCGCTTTTTCAAGATTCTAGTAATTTGAGAATCCGCGCTCTGCATGGATTTGACTTTGAAGATACAGACAAAAGATTATAGTATTTATTCTTTTTCTTCTGACATCCAGAGAAAAATGTGTAACTCCGAAGAAATCTGAAGGAACATCAAAGGACACAGTGGATTTTCATCTGAGAATTTTTTCCCTGGAAAACGGGAAATTTTTTATCGGAAATCAGATAATTTTCCCCTTGGAAGTTTAGAAATTTTATCCTGTGAATAAGGAATTCACTGAAAATAAAGGACTTTTCCCTCGACATCAGGGAAACTTTTCACTAGAAATTAAAGTATTTTTTCGTCTAATTGAAGACATTTTTCATTGGATGTTGGAGAATTTTTTTATGAAAATCAGGAATTGATCACTGGAAATCAGGAAAAGAACGTCCTATCAGAAGTAGATTTTCCTACCAACATGTTAATTGATGAGTGCTGCGCAATCTCGGTGTGTTGACTGGTATTCTTAATGTGGTGATTTACTGATAGAGTGCGATGTTGAATCTGATAGGATGAGCTGCAAAAACCTGTAACTTATCTCTGTCGCCTGTACTCGCTCTGTATTTGCTATTTGATTACTGTTTGTAAGCCTTTGTTCAACTTTATTCATTAATTTCCTCCAATATGTATGTATTTTATTTTATTTTGGTACTTTCTGCTGTCTTTTTTTGATATGTTTGCTCTTTCGCCTTTTTTGTTAGTTTTTACATACATATGTAATGCCTGAAAGATGACACTCGTGTTGAAAAGCCTCAGCAATATAATGAAATTTAGTGAAATGCATTGCGCTAAAGCCTTCTTCCTAGCTTTATCATTATTATGCACAACTATTAAAATGTTCAGATATTTGCATTTACAATTACATTTTAAGTTCTGTAGATTCTCATCGGACACTTAAGTAAAAAAATAAGTAACTTTATCAAGTCGTTTCAAAAATTCTTCATTTATTATTTTTTTACCCTCTCAAATTTATGTCTCCTTCAACAATTGTTTATCAGTGATAGCTACAAGGATGGTCATTGTCCGTTATATTTCAAAAAATGCACAAGTAACTTGTGAGCTCCGAAAAGGAAGGAAAGCATTATTTTCTCCCAAAAGAATTATACATCACGAATAAACAGCTTTGAATAAACATTTTTCTACCAAAAAGTTTATCACACATATTCTGGAGGATACATATAAGCCTTTTTCCTTTTAAAAAAGGGGATAGAAGACTTTATTTCAATTGCCGTTCTCATTTGTTCTTTTTTTGCCAACAGGTGGGGCGGCATGAAAGTGTGGGTTGGCCAGATCATTCTGCGGTCACTCGGTTTCTTCAATCTTGTTCCTCTTCCTTCTTCGTCGGATTCTTCGATTGGTTTTGAAAGTCATCATTTTTGAAGATCCTTTTTTAAATTATTTATTTATTTTCCTTTTTTTACTTTAAGTACAACGTTAAGGAGAAAACTACATTTTCTACTTAAATTTAAACATTTCATTTCCTTTAAAGAAAAGAGGGACATCTTTTTGTGAGCATGGAAAAATACGAACTTTTATTTCTCATTTAATGAGTTTATATTGAACGTATTGGATACACTCATTATGATCCATGTGAAATTTGATGAGAAATTGTGTGTTTTAAAGGATAAATTCTGAACCTCTCCGGTGGTTCAGTGAAATACAAACTATTTCAGAAGTTCAAAATCTATGAACTTTCGGTATTGTTTTTATAAATTTTCGTCTTGTTCAGTTACCTGTGTTTTTGGAAGATTACCCGTTCAAAATGGACCACATTTTGCAATAAGGAACTATACTATTGTGTAAAGGAAAAACACCATATGAGCCTCCAGACGTTGCAAAATTTATCTCAATAAAGTACAAAATTCTGGAAAACTTACGATTTATTTTCTTTAAATATTTCAGAGAACATAGTCCTTGGTTCAATCTCAAGTATCTACAAATTTGAAGGCAGAATATTCATAACTTTCTTCAAAAATAAGTATCTTATCGGAGGCAATTTGGCAATGTGGAAAAGTTCATTTTATTGTTTTTACCTCTCTTTAGGAACAATGTTAGTAAGTGCCATCAGTTTTTCTATACACATAGGTGTTTTTACAGATGAGCCAGAAATACTAGTATCTGATCGCAGAATGTAGTCCAGATCGTGTTTTGTTATTGTTATTATTAGTGGAGAAACATTTTGAAAAAATATATGAATGTTTATTTTGGATTAATTACTTGTTTATGCTATTTTACTCATGTTAATATGCAATTACCCAATTGCACTCCTTAATCCATTATAAAAATGGAGAATGGTCTGGTGAGTTGTCTCCGTATAAAAATGAAAATGACAATAATTCATTCCTTTAAAAATTTTCGCAATGAGAAATTTATTTTCCAGCAAGAAAATATTTTTTTTCTAGGAGGCAATATTTTTTGCCTTTTTAATTGTTTGAGAAAGTATAAGTGGATTGCATTTTGCAAAAAGGAACCAAGAGCACTCTAATGTTGCTAAGATCGTGCATCTTTTATTCATTCAATAATATTACTGAAATCATGCAAAAAATTAAATTTGCAAAGGTAATCTTCGTCTTTAAGGTATTGTCTATTGGGAGTAAAGATAAAGTTAGTTTAGATAATCTGAAAATATTTGCAAGGCAAAAAAAGTTACACAATCTTAGCGACATTGGAATGCTCTTGGTTCCTTTTTGCAAAATGCAATCCAAGTATGCTGCACAGTCTCCTTGCTGCCAAATTGTACAATTAGGAGACAGCGATTTCCTCAAAATGAATGGCACATGAATTGGTCATTGTCTGCTTGCTACAACAAGAGTCGCTAAACTGCGTGCTGTGCCTCTAATGGATTGATTATAAAATTGCTGGACATACCAATCAACAGTTATTAATCCATTCTTTGCTTTGTGCCTTTGCAAGAGTAATGGAAAAACTTATGACAGGCGAGGGAAGAACATTTGTCAAGCACAACATAGACACTTGATAATATGTAGGCTCCTATTTATGGAATGAAGTTTAAAAAATTTTGCACCTCAGGCTATAGCAAATCCAGTCTTTTACAAGTTCGACACTCTCACTGAGTATTTCAACCATGGGAAAACCGAGTTTTTCAACATTTTTTTATTTATAAGTAAGTAATAATTTGTCAACTTGATTTGTTTTTTTATTAGTACGAATTGGGTGCTCTATGCATCACATGAAAACATTTGAATTGAATCATTTGAGTGTGGGTTGTGAATCCAGCCGCCAAAAATAAATTTCATATTTTTGAAATACTTCATTGTCCCGTGAAATTCTAATGCTCTCTAAGTGTGTAATTTCAATTTGCAACTCTGGTTGTCGAACTCAAATCCTGTGAGGAATCAAATTTCCCTCCAAAAACGCACCCTCGCGGTGGAAACACCAAACTCTCTACAAGTTGTCCAACTCTCACAAAACAACTCCAAATTTGTTTTCCAGCGTATTTTTGACTAGAAAACCCAGATGGTCTTTCAAAAGACATTTCAAAAACCTAAAAATTATAATCTGGAAAAATTCCACTTTGCCTTCCCGCCAGTTCTTTAAAATTCAAACTTTAAACGAGCATCCTTCGCTGGTCGCGGAACTTGTTACGTTGGTAACGTGCCTGGCAACAAACAACGGGGACCTTCAATGTGCGGAAGGCTTTTAGCGTGATAAATTTGCTTAAATTCAGTGAAAAGTGTCAAAAATTAAGTGTTTTATTGTGTGATTGTGGCTTTTTCACGGAGATAGCAGTTCAGGCACACTTGGAAACTCGTATGGTAAGCTTTATATGCTATATTATCAGTGTGTTTACCCTGACAATGCGGCGGTCCCTCATGGCGCTATGCGTAAACAATGGACCTAACAACAACCTGTTGATGTACGGCATGGACTAAGTTCCTTTCCGCAAACCTCAGCATTTTCTCCTGCGATTTGTAATTAGATCCCGTGCTTTACTGCGAATTTCAAGACCGCGACTCCATTTCTAAACCTCCTCAGTTCTGAATCCTTTCTCTCCAGTACTTTCTGCTTTTGCTTCAGCAGCACTCAGTGGACAGGTTCATTCTCGCCTCCCAACCCTTTGATTTTCCAGAGGGAAGTTTTTACGAGCACCCTAAAAGTTACTCATCTCTCCTCGAACAGTCCATTGACCGTATACCTCAGTAGGAAACCTCAATGTCAGTTTTATAACCAGATTCATCCGTATATTGTACATGTTTGTACTTACTTCGTTGGGACTGAACAGGTGCATCGCAGGGTGTCTTTGTCAACTTTTAAGTGGAATCTCTCATTTTTTCACCGTAAGTTATTAATGGTAACCATGTTCAGATGCTTTGGCACCAAACACATTTTTGGATCAAGTGGATACATTTTTGCAATAGAAGTCTCATTACATTTATAAATTTATGATGGAGATATTAGCTCGTAGTTCCGCAAATTGCTACTGCAGGCTGATTATTGATTTTAATATATCAAGTGATACACCAAGAAGCCAATGTAGAAATGGAATGATCCTTAAGGTTACAACAGTTGATTTTTATAGTCAAAAGAAGGAAACGATGTATTAACCGTAGGGTCTCTCACATGTTGCTGCTAGAGCTCGCACATCGTATGTTGAGACAAACGTCAAAGAATTCTTTAGGTCACCACTCATCAGTGGTGCCATCTGACCGCATGTATTAATTTGTTGAGTGGTGGGTCCTCAGAACTAATCAGAGATTGACATTTGTCTCAACGTACGATGCACGAGCTCTAGTCTGTCTATTATTTACCTACGCTTTTGTCCATCGCAACCACCCAGTACAACCAACACACCATGCATGCATCCATGTTTAGTACATGCCTACATGTCTTTTTTCCAAGTTATCAATGCATGTAGACTTCTTTTGTCCACATCGATGGCCAAAGTGCGGAACCACGTATTTCCATTGCGATGCCCTATAATTTTGGCCTCTATTTTATTTTTTGGTAGTGTAAGAAGCCAACTTTACAGCTTGAAATCCGTATAGACTATTCTGCCAATGGAGAAGGAAAATTAAGGAAGTTTTTAAAGTAACTAGCTTTGCAAAGAGAAAATAAAGCATGTCAGCAAGTCTGCACCATCGCAAATACCACCATCGCGAGATATTGATGGTGTAAGTTGCTTTTATTTATTTTTTAAGAAGAACATATCAACATAATTCCTTGGAGTTTTAGCAGAATTTTCTTTGCAGAGAGAGGGTAAATCAGCAGTTTTTGAGAATTGCCGCTGACAAGTAGTTTTCCATTTAAAAAGTGAAGTATGACAGGAAGCCTGCTACGTTGCAAACCAAGATACGTAGTTTTGCCCTTTAGCCATTGACATGCATCCATATTTGATGCACTTTTGCACTTTACATGTGATTGTTGCTGAGGAAAAGAACCTTGCTTGAAAGATGTATAATTTCCAGTATAAAAATTTGCGATTATTTAATTTGGAAATTTGGATTTTGAGATTTCAACTGAAAGTTCTTTCA
>NW_017547204.1:815419-849831 GCF_001854935.1 Bemisia tabaci | reverse complement strand
ATTCCTACACAAGTCTGGTTAGCTGGGAATTTCTTCAGGTCAGAAAAGACAGGGCATGTTATGAAACATAATTTTTTGCTTACTGAATCCACAAATCAGTATCCCAAGCAAATGTCACTTTCTGTACAGTGTTTCTTTTTTCTTGAACTTTCATTGAATTAACATTATCAGAACTTGAAAATATTGTATGCATTCGCAACAAAAATATTTTCAAATGCAAAAAATCAGTCTTTTTGTGTCTCCTATGAAGTTTGAAGTTTATTGCGTGTGATGTTTTTCTCAGAAGAGAATTAAGTACTCAAGGAATGTTTTAGATTTTTGTCAATGGATTATTTCCTCTTTTTCAGTACCTTTCTGTAAGCTGATGGTCCACTTATCATTGTCTTCACTGGTGAGTCAAAATTGTCTTAATTATGTAATTCATGTGTACGTGGTACCGAAGAAATACTTGTGCATGATACCTCTCAAAACTTAAGTTCCATGGCTCTCAATCCTGTGTGTCATTTCTCTGCAAAAGCAGAGAATATTGTCGCAAATGATCTTTCATTTGAAAAATCAGTAGTTTCTTCCAATGCTGGTGGAATACCAAGGAACGTTTCCCATGGAATCTTGAAAATGTCATCTTGTTCCTACCTTTCGGTGCCTTTTGATCTATGTTGCTTCAGTGTCTTCCCGCAAGTGCTCGATTCGCTTTGGTCCGCAAGTCTCAATTTTTTTCCCTGTCAGAGCGTCCATTCCTCTTGTTTAAAGTTTTCTAACCACGGAAAATATGTGATGTGTTCTATGGAGAATATTCTGAGAAAGTAAGTTCTAAGAAAATTTTAAGAAAAACTGTCACAATTTTTTTTTGTTTTTAAAATTTGATGAAAGTGATCTTCTTTGGAACACATGTTTCTGAAAGCGAGTCCTTTCGCTACTCTATTTTCATGCTGTGTTGGCTGTCGGTTCCGTTTGTTTCATTTGGGAATGCGCTTCAAGGGCCACGTGAGAGACACAGTCGAAGATAGGAGAGACGTTTAATGGCCTTGTTTTTTTAATTTTTCACCCCAATATGAGTGACAACTCATTGGTAGCATAGAGAAAATCATTGAGAGTTCACGCTTCATCCCGCCATAGCGCCTTCAGTCTTGAAGACGCAACACGGACATCCATTAAGCACGAATAGTTGTATCTCTGCGCCGTCATTAAAGCGAGTCCTTTCGCTACTCTATTTTCATGCTGTGTTGGCTGTTGGTTCCGTTTGTTTTATTTGTGAATGCGCTTCACGGGCCACGTGATAGACACAGTCGAAGATAGGAGAGACGTTTAATGGCCTTGTTTTTTTAATTTTTCACCCCAATATGAGTGACAACTCATTGGTAGCATAGAGAAAATCATTGAGAGTTCACGCTTCATCCCGCCATAGCGCCTTCAGTCTTGAAGACGCAACACGGACATCCATCAAGCACGAATAGTTGTATCTCTGCGCCGTCATTAAAGCGAGTCCTTTCGCTACGCTATTTTCGTGTTGTGTTGGCTGTTGGTTCCGTTTGTTTTATCTGTGAATGCGCTTCACGGGCCACGTGATAGACACAGTCGAAGATGGAAGAGACGTTTAATGGCCTTGTTTTTTAATTTTTCACCCTGATATGAGTAACAACTCATTGGTAGCATAGAGCGGAGCATTGAGCGTTCAAGCTTCGCGCCTTCAGTTTTGTAGACGCAACACGGACATCCATCGAGCACGAATAGTTGTATCTCTGCGCCGTCATTAAAGCGCATTCTTTCCCTGCTCCATTAGGACCGCGTTTAACAGAAAGGAACCAAGCCACATCAGCTATCGCCAAATTTAACTGGGCAATTTAATTTTTTATGAGGATACGCTTGTGCGGATTCTTTTGAAAATTTTAAAGAATTTACTTCGCACCGTGCAGAAAATTCCCTGAAATTTGCATGAAAATCTGCACAACCGTTTTCATGTAAAAAATTAAATTGCCTAGTTGAATTTGGCAATATCTGATGTGGCTTGGTTCCTTTCTGTTCAACGCGGTCCATTTTCTTGTTGTGTTGGCAGCTGGTTCCGTTTGTCTTTTTTTAAATGTGCTTCAAGGGCCATGTGAGCAACACAGTCGAAGACAGGAGAGACGTTTAATGGCCGTGTTTTTTTTAAATTTTTCACCCCAATATGGACTGCATTTCGCAAAAAGGAACCAAGAGCATTCCAATGTTGCTAGGATTGTGCGACTTAGGTACATTCTTTGAAAAAAATCACTGGAATTATGAAAACAGTTGAATTTACGAAGGTAATTTTCGTCTTAAATTCATAATTATTGGGAGTTAAGATAAAATTTGTTTAGATGATGTGTTTATATTTGAAAAGTGAAAAAAGTTGCACGATCTTAGCGATATTAGAATGATCCTGGTTCCTTTTTGCAAAATGCAATCCATATGAGTCGCAACTCATTAGTAGCTAAGAGCGGAGCATTGCGCGGTCAAGATCGCGCCATCAAGCACGAATAGTTGTATCTCTGCGCCGTCATTAAAGCGAGTCCTTTCGCTACTCTATTTTCATGCTGTGTTGGCTGTTGGTTCCGTTTGTTTTATTTGTGAATGCGCTTCAAGGGCCACGTGAGAGACACAGTCGAAGATAGGAGAGACGTTTAATGGCCTTGTTTTTTAATTTTTCACCCCACACTGAGTGACAAATCATTGGTAGCACAGAGTGCAGCATTGCGAGTTCACGTGAAAAATTAGGTTCTAGTGATGTCTACTGCCAAATTGGAGATTGAGAAATTCAAAACATTTCGAACTCCAGCAGAATTGCCGATGAGTTTTCCTGTGATACCTCGAAAGAAATGAAAATAAAATAATAAACCTGAACAAGGTAAAATGTTGTCGTAACTCCTTCGCTCTGAGCTACTGATATATTGTGACTGTAAATTCACGTAGAAAGCAGTTGGCAACTTCGCTTTGTTGCCAGGTTCTGCGATAAAATTTGAATATTTTACACGAGTTTAAATGGTTATAAACATACACCATTTGTAAAATGTTTCAAATGAAAACGTAAGTGTCTCCATTTTGCCATGAGCCCTGTCACGTATGTATTTCCTTCGATCTCAGGGCTCATGTCAGAATAGAGATTGTTCCTTTCGATTTATATGCGTCCAAATGCTCCTTCGGTAGTTCGGCGAGGCATTTTTCTAGGGAAAATGATGTGGGTAGTTCCATTCATCAACCATTTCGACTTAATTTTGCAGTGAGGCCCTGCTGTTTCTGCCCCATTTTAGAAACAATATTTATGCTATTAATTCCTCTACGCAGATAGGTGTTTTTATAGATGAGCCAGATTTAGTAGTCTCAGTTTCCCACGGCGTGACGCAGGCGCAAACGGTAAATATTCGGGCACGGAGATAAAGCAAGGCAGTATCGGACGCTTTTAAAGGCGATTCCATCCTCTGCTCATTACTGTACTCGTACACCGTGCGGAACGTGGCGTGGTGGAACACGTTCCGTTCTCTCAGACTAAAGCATTTTTCTTTTTAATTCACAATGAAGAATCCATTTTAGTTTAAAAATAAAACCTTCCTTTTCCTTCGAATGGAGCTTTTAGCCAAAGAAAATAATCGGTTTTTTGTGGAAAGCACCCGGTCCTGTAAATGTGCAAAGGTTTCCACAATTTCAGGTTGAAATCCGTAAAAACTACTAAAGTTGTGGAAGGATAATAAATAAAGAATCAAATAAAATTTCCTGGGTCCTTCCACATTTTGCATAATCTTCCCACAACTTTTCATTGGCACTCATATACTTGGAGAAAATGAGGAAAGGTCCTAAAAATGTTGAAAGTTTAAATAAATTTATATAGAAAACAGATAAATCTTTAAGTCTTTTCCTGCTTTTGAATCGGTAAATTCATCAGAGATCACCACTTCCCTCCCCACACCCCACGAATAGTTTGAAATTCCCCGCGAACCGCGGCGTTTACGTATTCCGCTGCAACGCGCTAGTATCGCGGATCTCTGCGCGGACTGATACGAAGACGTGCAGTATTCTTAACCCTTAGAAATTTTACCTTCTACCCCCCTTTTTTTGGTCTTTCCACAAAATCGGGGGCCTTCCACATTTTCACAAGCCGGAAATTTTCTGTACCCCTGTGTCTGAGATTCTTTCAGAGAAAATGCAGTTTGGTAGGGAATATTTAGCATCTTGGCATTGTAGTTACGTTCTTTTGGGAAGTAAATGAGGAATTCTTATCTGAATTTTTTTTATTCTTCCCCCGCTTTCTTTTCCACCCATGAAACAGTCGAAACCCAGTGTTCGCATTTCGCTAGAATCGCTTCTGCTTTCACCGCTTTTTTGACATGACACACCGTCTACCTTTCAATCATTATTGCAGCCTACTATATCGATATTATCCCGGTAGAAGTCATGGCAAAGCATCGATTATTAAGGTCTTACCTGATAATCGATCCTTTTCCATAGGTTTAAAGGACAGATCAATCGATTCATCCCAATTCGTCGAAGAATTTTCTTCAGTCGATTAACTGCCAGATACTCCTCACCTTAAAAGCTTAACGCTCCAAAAAATTTACCACTAAATTATTTTAAATCTTCGCTGACCGCTTCTTTCTTGCCTACGTACCCGTGATTCTCGGGTTTTTCTTTTGCTCTGTTTTTTGAGTGCAACAATACTGAAATCGTTCAATTAATTTGTGTTTCTAGAAAGTACAGTCGGGAAGAGTTACTTGTTGTTGCGATGACCGAAGCAAACTAAGATACTCCAACCTCAAAGTTAACAACGCTGAAAGGTAGACAACCTCACTGATGAAGCAATTTAAATATCAGTAGCAAACGGAAAAAGTTCGATTAGTATTCATGTAGGTACATCTAGCCGCAACCTCAGAGCTCAAATTCTACACTTTAAAGGAAACGTTTGGTTTTGAGTACGGAGACCTACGAACTTGCCTTTAAAAAGACTTGAATATCGTTATTCATGTCCAATAATCTTCTAAGCTTCGTATTCCACCCATGGCAAAATTTTAATCAAATAGTTTTGTCGTTCCATTTCTCTCGGAACGGTCTATGAAAATGGAAGAAGGGGCTGAAGCAAGGGACAGCAGGCCCTCTAAGACGTATCATCTTTCCAAGTCGATGCACAATTCGGCGGACGGATCTTCCGGAGAGAGCTTATGTCTCGCGACAAAATCCCAAACGGGAACTGAAGAACAGTTTATCAAAAATGACCCAGGAGCTTATCCCTTATTGAAGGTATTGAAAATTGATAATGCGACGTTTTCGGATTCAACTGAACCAAGCGTAACTAGTGTAGATCGATCGTCGGAATGGACAGTTATGAACATAAAACCCGAACCTGATGATCAACCGCTCGTACAGGTGTTCAAATCAGAGGATTCAATCTCAGCAATTGGCTATGATGATTTCGAACCAACCATCGGGCCCGATCCTGCATGTGGGGAACTCGTGATGCATATAAAAAATGAAACTACCGTATCGCCAAAGATGAACGTACTTGAGGAAAATGACCCTTCTTTCATCGGATCGTCTCCTGTTGAAGGTCGACCCCTAATAGACGCGAAAACTGAGTTCTGTGGAAATCTTCACGAGCCGAAATCGTATCTTGCCATGGTAGAATATGCACAGAGCGACGTAGGTCATGACAAGATCTCGCGCAATGATAGAGCTTATCTATCTTTCGCCCATAGCAACTCATCGTATGACGTGAAACCTATAACGTTTAATTTGGTTCCCTTCGGGATCGAGTCTGACAAAACCCAGAACGTCGCTGTTGCTTGCAATAACAAATTCAAACGACACACCGAAACTGAACTCATCGCCAGTGAAGCTGAGAAAGAAAGTTATGATCCTGACACAAACCACGGAGCAACGCGCATAAGCTCTGCCAATCGCCAGACACCAAATCGTATCGGTACAGCTGGGCGCAAGACAAAGCGAGAAGGGAAGAATCAAGCAATAGGAAGCTTAACCAATGACCAAACACTAATTCTTATCGGTACAGCTAAGCGCGAGACAAAGCGAGAAGGGAAGAATCAAGCAGTTGGAAGCTCAGCCAATGACCAAACACCAATTCGTATTGGTGCAGCTGTGCGCAAGACAAAACAAGAAGGGAAGACTCAAGTTTTAAGGGCTAGAAATAAGACTTTTAATGACCCAACAGCAACTTACACAAGCGTTCAAACGTCAATTCGTGTCAGTGCAACGAAGCAAAAGAAGAACCATATAGTTAAGGATCAAGTCATCAGCGCTAAGGGCCAAATTTCCGGTAACTATGCAGCACGCCACACAAGCTCAACCGAGCATCAAACCTCAGTTCATGACTGTGCAAAGCACCATAAGAAAAATCAAGAAGCTTTTGATCAAGCCATTGAGGCTGATCGTACAAATTTTGATAACTTTCCAGCAGCTCGCTTAACCCTAACTCGTGAGCGTGCATCGATCAAGATCGAGGCAACTGAGCCTAGAAAGAAACAAAAAGGCAAGAAACAAATCAGCGGGGCTGAAGTCATAAAGTCTCAGGACTCTGAAGCTACCCGAACTAGTCCAATCAATGACCCAATCCCAAGTCGTTTCGGCGTGACTAAGCGCAAGAGACAGACACCGAACCGAAGATGCAAGAAAGAAACAATAAGGGCTGAGAAGGAAAATTCCAATGAGCCTGAAGCAAGTAAGAGTAAGGAAATGCGAAAATGCATGGGTCAACTTTCCGGGGTCGAGAACGAAACTAGCGCTCTTGCGCCAAATCTCAAGGTTCGTTCCTCACGAAGTACTGTAACGTTCGATAAAGCTACGGCGATGTATCGTCGCAATCCTAGTGGGAAATTTTCCTCAAAGGATGGTGAATGCCAGGAGACGCGAAAGAGCAAGGCTCAAGTGCCTAGGAGCAAAGCCTATAATAGCGCTTATGCGAAAGATGGCAAGGTTCCGATTCCCACATCGCAACATTCTGTAACTCAAGACGTAACAACAGCGATGCACCATCGCAACCATTGTGGGAAACTTTCCTCTAAGAGGAATGAAAGCCAGGAAGCGCGGAAAGGCAAGGATCAAGTCTCCAGGGTCGAAGACGATAGTGCTCATACCCGAAATGTGTCAGTTCCCACTTCACGACATACTGTAACGCTCGATAAAACAACGGGGCTGACCCGTTGCAATCCTTGCAGAAAACTTTTCTCTAGGAAGGCAAATGCGATCAAACACCTTTTGTACAGTTGCGAAGCAGCCGCTTCGAGGAAGAAAAAACTCGCCGGTGTTTCTTTCGGCTACGTTAGCCGGACGCCGGAATGTTTCAACGGCGCCAAAAAAGAACGTCCGTGGTGTCGTAAATGTCGGAAATATTTCTCCTGCCCAGATTCGCTGCAAAAACACATTAAAAGCGTCCACGGCCGCACGCGCCCTGCCGGTTCCGAGAGAACTTTCGAGTGCGGAGAATGTGGCAAATCATACTTGAGCAGGGATTATTTGATAGTTCACCTGGCGCGACATCGCCAATGGGCGAATACAGCCTCCCGCGTTTGCGGTGTATGTCGGGCGTCTTTCACCGACTCCTACTCGTTCAGTCGGCACATGCGCTGGGCCCACCGACCCGCGCCGAACCCTCTCAGCTCCATCCGAAGGCCGAGCTGTGAAGGTTGCGGGTCCTCCTTCTCGAGGAGCAGCTGTCTGGCGAAACACCTGAAGCGACCCGGGATCAGGGACTTCACCGTCACGAAAGCGGGACGTGAGTGTGATGTCTGCGGGAGGGTCTTCAGCAGAGAGGCCTTTCTCAAGTGTCATCTGGTGAGCCGCTTCAGGAGTGACGGGAAGGTCTGTCGGCTCTGTTGTGCTTATTTCGATGAGCCCCGGGAACTGGATGACCATTGTCGATCGGAGCATCCGAAAATCGAAGAGTCCGACGAAAAGAACGCGGCAAGAGAACCGGAATCCGAGGCTTTTGTTGTTCCGCCCGTTTATTCTTGCCATCATTGCGGAGTGGGCTACCGGAAGAAAGGCTACCTCTCGAATCACATCCACCGGCGATGTGCGGCTTTTGAGCTCTGAAACGAGAAAAGAAGGAATGTTTGAAGGATAGGATGGCAGAAATGATGAGGAGGGAGAAGAAGAATAATTAGCAGGAGAGGATGATGAAAATAATGAAGGGGACGAATTAGAAGCAGGAGAAAGAGGAAGAAGTAATAGCGCGGAAAATAGATGGAGAAAAATTCGGAGACGAATGAGCAGAAGGAACGGAAAAAGCCAAAGAAGAAATGGCAGGAGAAGAATGAAAGAAGGAGGAACGGAAGAAGCAGGCGCAACCCGTGAAGAAGAAGGAGAAGAATCAGCGGAAGAAGCAGGAGTAGAATCTGCGGAAGAAGCAGGAGAAGAATGAAAAGGAGAAACAGAAGAAGAATAAGACGACGAAATAACAGAAAAATAAAATAAAAGGGTAAAAATAAGACTTTTTTTTGCAGAAAGTTTTTTTTCAAACATGTCCTGTGAAAGAGGCACGGTCCCCTCTCCCCAAGTTTTCGGGGAAAATCATTGTTTTTCTAGATATATTTTGACAACGGCTATGTTATGCTCAACAGAACTCCATCGAAAATTCGGAAAACTTTGTAAAAAAATATGTTTCATATTCTGATATCAACCATTTTCATCCCTCCCCCTTCACCCTCTTTTGTAACAATTTTTTGTCTTCTTATATTTATCGACCGATTTGCTCCACTTCTTGTCACGTTTTAAATGTTTTTAATTCTGAATTTTCTTAAATCGCACGCCCATTTCTCTGTATCTCGGCAAATTTTCTAAGAGCTCGTATATGCAAGGTTGCGAAAATGTCATTTTTAATTTTCCTCGCTTCACTGTCAACATGTTCATTGTGTTCAAATGGATTCTCTCGCTGTTTTACCGATGACTGAAGATACCTAATATTTCTCCATTGAGACTGTTTACCTCGTTGACTTTTGGCGATTTTACGTCATTTAATCTGTTTACTCTAGAGAAATCTGTATTTTTTAATCTCTGATTTTTCATAAGAATCGTTTGACTGTTCGGCTAATACAAAAAAATTTTAATGGACTTTACGCAACTGTTATTTGCTTATGATCCCTATTGTGTTGAGCCTGTATTCCACCATGACGATCAAGTACCTATTAAAATGCATTCTCTTTGAATAGACAGAAAGCAGCTTGAAACCAGGGGCGATTTTCACGAATTAGCAGCATTGGGCTTCGTCCATTTATCAACCGAAAACAATCGAAACAATTGTAGTGAACACAATCCATATATATCGAAGCCGGCCTATAATCGATACTTGGTTTAAATGAAGAAAAAACAGTGTTGCGAATCTGCGAGAATCGTTACCATTTATGTGACACATTAAGCAAACATTTTGTATCTCATTGAGATGTAGTCTGCAAAATCTTTAAGTGAGAGAAATAGGAATACCAAAAATGGACATATATTGGACTTGAGTATGAATAGTGTCATGAGGTAGTGACACGGGTATGCACAGGATTTGCTTGCAACACGGTTCTTTCTAGCATAAATACGTCCATATATGATGTATGTATTCAAATTTATTAAAAATCATCAATATTTCAATTCTTCAGCGGAGACGTTGACTGGTTTCCCCTTGCGCACTAGGGTGCTGCACAATTTTCAACACGGCTTAATTTCTCGCGCGCAAATCGTGAGGACGCACCATGGTCTTTATCAGCGTTTTGGCGGGTTGGCGTCGGCCATGTTGAATATTGCATAGCATCCTATCGCGCAAGGGTTGAATGAAACGACTCCTCCTACAAAATGTTTACTTGGACCGTAGCGTCGTTTTTGCAGTAGGAAGCTTTAAAAACGAAATGCGTATGACTTACGGAGATTGTAAAGTTAGGAATGTCTTTTTCTTTTTCTTTTTCTTCTTGAAGAAACTTTATTTAAGTATAACGTAACTACTACAAGAATTTTTCTTGTATCCATCCACATGATTTAAATAAATTAAATTTATTTCATTAAATATACAGATTTACGTTAGATAATAAAATCAAGATCTAAAAAACAGGAATTGTAGGGATGCATTTAGGACTCTGCCAGTACGCTCATTTTTGAGCTAAGTTATAAGAAAGAAAGAACTCCATTTTTTACTCTAGCTAAAGTTTGCAACATGCCAATGGAGAATTTGCAGGTGTCTAAAATTTGATGCATTCTGTTTTTGAATGGACGCTACTCCAAGTGAACTGAACACGAGGATACACTTGGTTCATAAATTGAACAATTATTCGCGGAGATATGACAAAATGATCTAATCTGCTAAAATACGTGTGTTTAAATGGGAAATGCCGCTAGATGAAGTCACTAGGCGGCGCATTTTCTCACCTTTAAATCTATTTTTATACTATTTCCCGTTTCCGAAAAAAATTATAAAAAATACTGTAAAATCAGCACTTTAAGCACTTTCAAATGAAGCAATAAAAAAAGTGCGTGCGAATTCTCCATTGTTGTCAGTTAGTCTATTACATACCTCCTTCGTCCATTGAAACCATCCATTTCTACCAAAAGAATCGCTCTATTTTCCTTTGGCCCATTTTGTTTTTCGCTTTGTCGATGAATTTCAATGAACAACCCCCTGTTCCTTGCACGTAGCGACGTAGCGCCGTGCAGTATCAAGTTGCTCCCACTCTGATTGGAGGCCTCGTACATAACCGTACCCGCGAGTCGCTTGACACCGCACTCAACTTCCACGGAAGCAACTGCGTCCCTCTTGAAATCGTCGTCCGTGTTGAAAAAGGCCGTGGTTCTCGTGGAAATTGGGTCCCTTTTCCGCCTTTACCCCTTTCTCCTCGCTGGGAGTGCAGGTACCTCTTTCAATTGGCTGAACCCTTTTCCGTGCCGCGTCGCGGAAGCATTGCCATTGAGCTCATCGGCTCCTTTGCGGTGCCCCGAGAGTCGCAATGCTGCCGTGTTAAGGAAAAACGCCGTATGAGCCTCCAGACGTTGCCATATCTCCTTCAATAAATCGTGAATTTACCGGGAAAATCGTTAAGATTTTTCTTCAACATTTTTCGACTGTTTGCACGGTGAAAAAAACCTCGTGCGTGGGACCCGAAGTCTAGGTCATATGAATCTCTGAAGTTTTCAGATTGAGCATCTGAACGCTTTAGGTCTAGCTGTCGAGGTTCGGATCACACATCTGAAACTCCAGTTCTTACATCCGAAGTACTTCAGATGTGAGAACCGAAGTTTTTTGGATGTGAGAACAGAAGTTTTTTTGGATGTGAGAACCGAAGTTTTTCGGATGTGAAAACCGAAGTACTTCAGATGTAAGAACTGAAGTTTCAGATGCTCAATCCGAAAACTTCAGAGATCCATATGACCTAAACTTCGGGTCCCACTTACGAAGTTTTTTTCTCCGTGTGGCCCGAAATCCAATCTTAAGTATCAGAAAATTTCAAGGAGAAATAAGCATGGCTTTCCTCAAAAATACATGCTTTATTCGGAGAAATTTGGCAACTCTTGAATGTTCATACGGCCTTTTTCCTTAGCACGGCAGAATGGGACAGATTCAAGCGAAACAGCTATATCTACATAGCGCTGTTTCAAAATCTCATGCCCTGTTTTCATCTTCGCGAGAAAACCAAACAACATCCTCTCTATGCTGATAAAATCATTCTTAAGATGCTCGATGGACGGGGTGAGGGAGGGAAGTGAGACAGTTGATGGGTGGGAGTTAGGAAGGGGAGTTCAAAGGCAGGGGCGCAGAAACTTCCCAACCACGCGACCGGCCGTTCGCGTGAAATGGGGGAACCCATGTGAGGACGAAAAAATTGGAGGAACCTTGGTTTTTTTTTCATTTTTTCATTTAGGGTTTACGGGGAACCTTGACTGTCGAGTGCGCTCCTTTGAGGGAACTTAACTGTCGACCGCGTTACTTTATGTGCCGGGCAAAATTCTGCAAAAACGTAAAATGGGGGAACCTAAATTTATTTGGTTTTGGGGGGAACCAAACTGTTGACGGCGCTGTTTTGAGGGAACCCAACGGTCGAACGCGTTGCGTGTGTCGAGCAAAATTCTGCAGAAACTTGAAATGGGGGAACCTAAATTTATTTTGGTGGAACCCTCAGAAGTTTCTGCACCCCTGTTCAAAGGTCAAAGTTTTAATAGAGGGGGTCTTTACTTTCAGAGGCCTTTGTTTAGTCATGGACAATTGCTATACATATGTGGTCCTGTCAAGGTCGGTTTCCAAAAAAAGAATTTTTCAAAATTCAGAGTAAGGAGAAAGTCATCAAGAATATTGTTTGGCGGAAAATTTTTCTTTGAAACATCCTTTTGTTATTCGATTAAAATTATTCCCTCAATAGCCGCCAACGAGCGAGTTCGACGATTCCGCTGGCCGCAAAGCGGTCTTCAAGGTGCCCCTTAGTTCTAGCATACAATTTTGTAGAATCAGCCTTCGTGTGGGCAAGAAAAATGCGATAATTTTCGTGTGGGGACATTAGTTGCTTCCTTCCCAAAAATTAATATGGAGATGAGATTTTGAAACACTATAATGTAGGTGCGACTGATCTGCTGACCTTTATCCAATCAGCGCTCTTTTGACTTACGAGAATCCGCTCTCTCCGGGCAGATAAGCTGTGGCTACGCTGTTGTGGACATCACCAACCGAAAAGAAAATATGGGGGATAAAAATCCCTTTCATGCTCCGATGGCCTAACTTAACGAATTACGAATTTCTGGTGGCTGAGTTCGCAAATTCAACCAAACCATGTGAGGCGCTTATGTTAAACTGATCCGGTCATGTTCTTCTGTTGGGAAAATCGCTCGCCGGATAGGCTTTTGTAAGTTTCTCGCTTAAAGAACTCAAAATCAAATAAGCATAACTATTTTCAGCGTAAATTTTGGACGAATTCGCGAGAAGGGGACGGGGGATATCACGGCAGCCCTGCGTAATTCGAAGAACGAGAAGAACGGAGGGTTAATAGCATTGAACTGCAGTACACACACTACACACTACAATTATGTTTAGTATTTTTCTATCGCCCTCTAGTTTTTTCGAAAAACCGAGGTTGTCGAACTTGGGCATTTTGTGACAGCTAGAAAAGGTCTTCACATAATTAATTATGCGAGGATCCTCGCGATCAAGTCTATAGACTAAAATTAAGGAACTTTGGCCTGGCCAGCAATTTTTGCACGTAGGGGTTTTTTACTTTTTTCGTGAAGAGAGGGAGTGAGGAGGCGTGAATGATCGATTAACGAATTTTCCCCATCTGAAACTATGGTAAAGAATCGATTATTAAGGTGTTCGTTGTAAACACCTTGTTTATCGATCCTTTTCCACAGGTTTCAATGACAGATTAATCGATTTATCGCAAAACACCCCACGCCACTGAAAAGAGGGTAAACCAAGAGGAGCCTGCGGAATGTTACCTACCCCATGTAGTCGAAGACAACCGCTGGTGAAATCGGGGAAAAGTCGGGTGGTTTCGGAACCCCGCAAATCTCGCAACTGCGGTAATCTTGAGTTTTTTCAACCCTTTTCAACCTCGTATCGCGGGTGTAGTATAATTAGGCTCATCAAAGTGCTCGACATTCTGGAGTCGTATCGAGGGCTTTAATTAGCACACTTCCCAGATCGAAAACCACCCTCGTGATCCTGCTAGGCGGTGACGACCCCCTCTCCCTTTTCGTGTAGGAGGTGAAAGGGGGAGGAGGTTGAAAGAGCCTCCTCGTTTTATGCCTTCGGTGTCAGTGGCGAGGCGTGAATGATCGATTTTCGATTTTTTCCCATTTGAAACCGCGGTAAAGAATCGATTTTAAGGTGTTCGCAACGAACACCTTAATAATCGATTCTTTACCATACGTTTAAATGGCAAAACAATCGATATATCGCAATTCACGCCACGCCACTGCTGTGGAGTCGAGGTCGGCAGGACGTGCGATATAATGTGGATATTTTGCGATAACTGATGAAACCATTTACACTCGTGGAAAAGAATCGATTATGAGGGTCTACGTCAGTAATCGATTCTTTATCACACAGGATAATCGAAGGTTAAACCACTGGACTGCAAGAGCGTCTTCTACAGGCCAAAATGAAACTTTTTCTCCGTTAAATATTTTCCATCAGTGCTTTTCACGGGGGTTTAAGCCCATCTTCCCCCCCACTTCCTAAATTCTGGAAGTCTGATGTATCTCCCTTATATCCGCCTTATTAGTAGCCGGTCGTGTCCGCAGCCGGAGTAGGTTTGTGGTATCTTGTGAAAATGAAGGAAAATCATTGATTGTCGTGTGTCTCAAATTACTGACGTTTACGAATGTAGGTGTCTTACTCCCATCGTTTAATGCAGAAATCAAGCGCGCAACTATTTGAACTCCGAAGTAGGTATGTGGTATCACTTGGAATTGAAGGAACTCTTAGCTTTTTACCTGTCTCAAATGACAGATGTTTATGAATGCCACGAAAGTCATGTGAAAAATGTTATGCTGTCAAGATTGGGAGAAACCGGGGAGATTCGGAATTTATCAGAACCTTTAAGTACCGATTTTCATTGAGGTTTATGTGTTTGCACCTTAAGGTGAAACCACCAGTTATAGACACCCGCAAAAATGTGACCAGTTATAGACACCCTTCGTCTAAATATGGTATTAATAAGAAAGAAGTGACTCGGTTCTTTGTGTGTTGTTTTTAATTCAACTCACTTGAGAATGTGGGTTGAATTAAAAACAACACACAAAGAACCGAGTCACTTCTTTCTTATTAATACCATATTTAGACGAAGGGTGTCTATAACTGGTCACATTTTTGCGGGTGTCTGTAACTGGTGGTTTCACCTTAGCCGCCATTATTGACCTCTTGAATGACGTATTTGAATATTCCAATCATTAGAATAATTGAGAATCTTCCATTGACCACACGATATGAACATCAGCGGACTGATTGTTGAAATGGATAGACAAAGCTGTAGACAAAGGAAACAGGGATATAGAGGGATCCTATTGGTGGAAGCGGGTGGTTGCAATGGACATAGGAGGTAGGCATAGACTAACTAACGGCGACTCACGAGGGACCCCATTGTTAGTCCATCATTTACCCGCTTAGTCCATAAGAAATACCCTTTTCAACCAATAGGATTGCTCCATACTCTCTATGTCTTTTTTGTCTATAGCTTTGTCCATCAATTTCAACAATCGGTCCGCAGGATCACTATTGGAATCGGAAATTAAAATGTACCGCGGAAGGATCTGTTGAAAGATAAAGAAAATTCGATATTCATCAGTGGCGATTCTTGAAAGTTGGCAACACTGTTTCTCGTCCATTGAAATGTATGCAAAACAATCGATTCTTGGTGAGGCACCTTGCCTCGTCCTAAATCTATATTTTTAATAGATTTAAACGGAGGAAACACACTGTTGCCAACTTGCAAAATTGCCAGTGATATTCATATCTGGAACTTCAGAGAGTCATAGCGTTTTCCCCGAGAAAAGCCCGGCTCAACGGGAGAAAGCTTGACTCCTCATCAGGGAATGAGCCTCTGAAAATCAGGGAATTAGCATTTCCAAGTTTTCTAGACACCATATATAGTTTCCGTTTTAAAAATAAAATTTACCAGGAAGTTTACAACGTCGCAAACCGAAATACGTGGTTCTGGAGTTTCACTTTCACCATCGATTTCCGCCGTCTTCAGGAAGAACGCCGCATACAGTGGATCGAGTCAATAGAAAAGGTCGGACAAGATTTGGAAACTTTAAGCGCTTTTAACTCCGTTGATACAAAACTTTTAGGCTCTAAAAGTGGTTTCATTGGTTTCCTCGTGAAATTTTCCTCTTGGAGCATTCTTTGAATTTTAAAATGTGACGAAATAAACATCAAAATTTTCGGTTTTAGTAAACAATTTCATGTCCGAGATCTCTAATTGAACGCATTTCTGTCAAACGGAACTATGTGCATTATGACGTGAGCCTTGTTATGCATGTATTCTTATGGGTCTCAGGGCTCATGTCTTAATGCACATAGTTCCGTTTGATAGAAGCACGTCCAATTGGCTCGATCCAACTGTGCGGGGGAACTGCAATCAAGACTCCGCTTTTTCCATCGACAGACACTGTTTTATCTCGAGAAATCCTGATTACTATGATGCTACATTTTGTAAAGTTGAATTCTCATTAGCATGCTATTAGAGCAAGTAGTGTGAGCAGTAGTATTTTATTATTGTTACGCTGGAAAAAAAATCGTTTGGATTAAGAGTCCAGATTCATGAAAACATTGACAAGAAAAAATACTCTTGATTCAATCTGATTTTTGCTTGAATCTAAAGGAAATCTGCTCGAATTGAGAAGCTTGGCTCTTCGATTCAAGGAAAAATCCGATTGAATCAAGAGTATTTTTCTTGTCAATGTTATCAAGTTTCTGGACTCTAGACCTAAGCGACTTTTTTCCCCAGTGTAGTTATTATAGAATTGAGATGGATGAGGTCGTTGTTTTTTCGGTAATAAAACACTTCATCAGTAGAAAGCTGAAAAAATCTAGAATGGAGTTAGGTTGGAGTTAGGTTAGTTAATGGAGTTACTGCGTTTTTTCTGAGGACGGCAGATACGTAGTTTCCATTATGAGCCAGGAATTCTCATTGCGAAATCTAGTCCTGCGGGCTGATTATTAAAATGGATAGACAAAGCGATAGATAAGAAGGACGTAGGGAGTATGGAGCAATCCTATCGGTTGGAATGGTTGGTTCCTATAGACTTAGGGAGAAAACGATGGACTAACTGTCGGGTTTCTCATGGGTTGCCGTTCGTTAATCTATTACCAACTGCCTCTGTCCATTCCAACTACCTGCATCCACCAATAGGATCCTTCCATATCCCTTTTGTCTTCTTTGTCTATAGCCTTGTCTATCAATTTCAATGATCGGCCCGCTGCGGGCTGACTATTGAAATTGATATTTAGACAAAGCTGTAGACAAAGAAGAGGAAAGGGATTTGGTGGGATCCTATCGGTGGAAGCGGGTGATTGCAATGATCAAAAGAGGTAAGTAACAGACATCTAACGGCAACCCGCAACACGGTTCGTTTTAAAAAAAATTAATTTTTCTGAAGACCACCCGCGATTTTTTTTTATAAAAGTGTCAAGGAAGGTTTCTAGATTAAGGTATTGAAAACCGCAAAATCGTAAGTGGGGTCGTTTTTTTTATTTTCGATTTTTGCTATTTTTAATGGTAAAATGGCGGCAAAAGCCAATGTATGGCCACTAAAACCCCCAGCCATCTAGTCAAATTAAGTTGAATTTTATGTATGTTAGTCCTTGACATGTAAATGGGTGCCCTCAAAAGTTTCAAACCCTCCCTGAAAGAACTGCACCACCTTATGCGGTGTTGCCAAGTTACGTACCCGATAATGACGCGACTGACGGGGCAATGTAGATTTTGAGTTGCGATCATCACCAGAACTTATGAAAACCCTTACCATTATACAATGTGAGGTTACTTTTAAATCTTATTCTATAAGAGCATGCGCGGTTGCCATATTTTCGTTTTTTGAAATTGCAAAATTTGACCGGAAAATGTCAATTTGTTTTATTTGATTAAAAACAGTCAATGCTTATTATTCACCGACATTATCATAATACGGAGCTCTAATTACCTTTAAAGGAAATTCAAGATTCATCAATGAAAAAAGTGCTTTTTATCTTGTAAGCAGGTCTGCCATAAACTGTTATGCAGCAACGAAAATGCCCTCCGCGCGGGAGGTGAATCTTGGGCGGTCTAGATTTAATATGGGTGTGCTCTTCTTACTAGCGAGCAAAATGGGAGTCCTCTTTTCTTCTCTTCGCAAAAATTGAGTGAAAAATTGTTTAAATTTTACTTTTTGATTCCGAGGCAAATTCTGAAAACCTCAAAAAATCGCTCGCACAGTTATTAAACAGGAACAAACAAGCAAACGTATCTCGGTCATTAACCGCGAAAGTTCATTTCCCACATTACGATATTTTTGCTATTATTTCCAATGTTTAGAAATCTGGAACAATTAGATAAAACACACGTATATCATATGTGAACCTTAAAGTTTTTTCTCTTTAATTTGACTTCGAGCGGTCAGAGCTTCCATTCTTTGCGAACATCAGTAAAATGTCTAGATGGTTCTTGTTTACCACTTACTTGTGAATTGAAAAATATTTTTTCTTAATTTTTTTTGGATATTAAGAGGGGGGGGGGGGGTTTCCAAATTTTACTCTTTGAGTCAGGAACAATAACCGGGGGAATTTTTTTCGAACCAAATCCGCTCGTCGATTTGTGTGTACATATTTTCATAGATCAGCTGCATTCCCTGATTGAAGTCAAGTGACTTTGACATAGTGCCCCATTGTACGTAAAAATTCTTCAATTCTAGTCTATCAATTGATAATGTCGGTGAAAAATAAGCATTGACTGTTTTTAATCAAATAAAACAAATTGACATTTTCTGGTCAAATTTTGCAATTTCAAAAAACGAAAATATGGCAATTGCGCATGCTCTTATCGAATAAGATTTAAAAGTAACCTCACATTGTATAATGGTAAGGGTTTTCATAAGTTCTGGTGATGATCGCAACTCAAAATCTACATTGCCCCGTCAGTCGCGTCATTATCGGGCACGTAACTTGGCAACACCGCATAAGGTGGTGCAGTTCTTTCAGGGAGGGTTTGAAACTTTTGAGGGCACCCATTTACATGTCAAGGACTAACATACATAAAATTTTAACTTAATTTGACTAGATGGCTGGGGGTTTTAGTGGCCATACATTGGCTTTTGCCGCCATTTTACCATTAAAAATAGAAAAAGTCGAAAATAAAAAAAACGGCCCCACTTACGATTTTGCGGGTTTCAATACCTTAATCTAGAAACCTTCCTTGACACTTTTATAAAAAAAAATCGCGGGTGGTCTTCAGAAAAATTAGAATTTTTTAAAACGAACCGTGGCAAGAGACCCTATAGTTATCCCATCATTTAACCCCTTAGCCTATAAGAACCACCCATTTAGACCATTAGGTTCGCTCCACACTCCCTATGTCTTCTTTGTCTATAACTTTGCCTACCAATATTAACAATAAGCTGACAGTCGACTGAATATTTATCAAAAGCGCTTGTATAATAATCCCGTTCATTAAAATATCATCACATATTATAGTGTTATTGATCGAAGTTGCGACAGAAAGTCGATTATTCGACTCCATAAAGGCTTCAGCGAGCGGGAAAAAATATCGAAATATGATCGGCTTTCAATAAGTTTGTCGAGCGACCTTGATTGACAAACAATATTATACGATACGTTTTATTGTCGATCCATGCTTACTAGACAAAAGTTTAAATTCTCCAGTGGCGTGGCGTGCTTTGCGATGAATCGATTGATCAGTCACTTAAACCTATGAAAAAGGATCGATAAACAGGGTATTCGTATCGACCACTTTAATAATCGATTCTTTACTATAGATTCAAATGGGGAATTATCGATAATCGATCATTCATGCCTCGCCACTGCGCCGGAGACTTAAACGCAAGGGAAGGAAAGTTGGATTACATTTTGCAAAACGGAACCACTATCTCTGGTTCTTCCATAAAATCACATAATCTATATTGGGAAACTAATGGCATGTATGTTGTTTCTAAAATGGACCAAAAATAGTGGTTCCTTATTGCAAAATGTAATCCAGTAGATTTACACATGTACATTTCGTCAAATAACTTTCAAATTCAGCAAAAAGTTAGAAAACTTGAATGAAAACTCGTCAACCAATTGCCGTCGTCGTCAAAACGACGGGGAAATTTAAAATTTTAGTAAATCGGCGGCGAGCTGAATTTTATTTTTAAAACGGAAACTATATATGGTGTCTAGAAAACTTGGCAATGCTCATTCCCTGATTTTCAGAGGCTCACTCCCTGATGAAGAGTCAAGCTTTCTCCCGTTAAGCCGGGCTTTTCTCGGGGAAAACTCTATGACTCTCTGGAGTTCCAGATATGAATATCACTGGCAATTTTGCAAGTTTGCGACACTGTGTCTCCGTGATTTAAATATATTAAAAATATCGATTTTGGATGAGGCAATTTTGCAAGGTTGGCAACACTAGGTTTCCCCCATTTAAAATCTATTAAAAATGCCGATTTTGGACGAAGCGATTTTGTAAGTTGGCAACACTGTGTTTCCTCCATTTAAATACATAAAAAATATCGATCCTGGAAGAGGCAAGGAGCTGAGTATAGACTATAGAGATAAACAAAGAGATGGACAAAGAGAAAATGGAGCGATCATATTGGTTGAAACGAGTGATTCTTCAAACTATAAAGGGAATGATGGGCTGATTAAACGGTCTCTCCCGGGGTTACTGTTAGTTAGTCTTTTACTTAACCTTTTTTGTCCATTGCAACCACCCGTTTCACCCGATAAGATCGCTCCATTCTCTGTTTGTCTCCTCTATCTATAACTTGTCTATCGAATTCTATGATCTCAAAGCTACTGTAGATATAACCTGCTTCATAAATTCTTTGTCTATGTACAGGGTGTTGCTCCCGTTTGATATTCTTATCTAACTCGAAACCCTTTTGTTGACAGGTCAGAGTTTTTTGCTTATGGAACTCTTTTGCGGCTTTTCGGTAAGTGGAACTTGAATTTTTTCCGGTTTTTAAGTCGGCGTCATTGGGTTTCTTGCATGAAGCGTCTAAAGTTTGTTTTGAGGCAGCGTGTCAAGAAGATTATGCCAAGTTCAGCAACTTCTCCGTAATGTTACGTTATGGTGTGAAAACTCGCAGCGGCGTGGTATGCTTTGCGATATATAGATTGATCCGCCATTTAAACCTATGGAAAACGATCGATAAACAGGGTCTTCGCAACGAACACTTCAATAATCGATTCTGTACCACAACTTCAAGGGGGGAAATTTCGATCATTATTTCAGATGGAGTCAAAAGGGAAGAAAGTGTTGAATTACAGCACTGCTTGGCAACGACGAAGGTGCTTTTAATGGTCGAACAAACCAGAAATTTTAACGTGTGATCGCAGTATGTAGTCTCTCTCGGCAGTATTGGAATACTCATAGGGCGTTTCTCTTTAGGACGGTAGGATTGCGGCAATAGTATCTAATTTACCGATATTGGCCTTCCCTTGAATTAGAATGATTCGAACGGAGAAGAGTTTATTTAGTGGGCGTTTCGAGACATGTGTATGTAAACTCCCGATTATAGAGATCATACTCTCGCAATCTAGGGTGAGTCAGATTCCTCCCAGTCGAGGCATTATATTTTAATGTTATTCCTTAAATATTTATCGCGTTGCAATATTTCCTCGCCGCGGGAAGCAAGAGGGGCCTCCAGCCGGATAGGAGTACGATTTGGACTTCATTTTGCAATTAGAAACTACACTTTCTTGCTCATTCGTAAACATCCTTTTGTGCATAGGAAAACTCAAGGTGCATGCATTGTTCCTGAACCGAGGCAGAAATTGTAGTTCCTAGTTGCAGAATGTTGTCCATTTAAAAGCTCTGCGGACTGATTCTTCAAATGAATGTACAAAGCAATAGACAAAGAGAGATGAAGCGATCATATTGGTTGAAACGAGTGGTTGTTGAAGACTACGGGGTAAATGGACTGAGTTAAGCAGAAAGGAACCAACCCACATTTTGGAAAAAATTAAGTTATGAATGGTTTTGAACTCGACCTATCTATCGCCAAAAATTCAAAGTTTTTGTTGGAGCAAATTTTGCAGAAAGTGAACTTGAATTTTATCTTTTACATTGATTGTGAGTCTTATGCAGGAGCCAAACTTTAAACCTCTTTTTCTCGGTTCGATCCCGATGTGGCTTGGTTCCCTTCTGTTTAACTCCGTCCAAATGATTGACCAACCATAGGGTCTCTCTTTCGCGAGTTTTCTTCGCAAGATTTTGAAGCGAAAAGTGTCACTTTTTTTCCAGTTCAGGTCTGGCCTTTGTATCCCATTCAGGTTTTCCGGCGACCGACGATTATTTTGGACCGATGATATCTTGAAAAAAGTACCTATTATCTTTGTCGAAAAGGACGTAAGTGCCCCGCGGTTTTGATTCTTATGTTTTGTTCTGCAATTTTAAAACGAAACATTTTTTCTAAAACAATGGCTCGGCGGAGCGGGCGTTACGCCCCCGAATCGAAATCTCATTACGCGCCTCGCGCTGTTGCCGCTGAGTGCTGGAAAAAGCAGCGTTCCCCCAATCAAACGCGTTTGAAATATTTACATTCCTTCGCACAAACTAGCAAGCTGGACGGATTCCGCAAACTGGGAAAGAGAAGGGACTGGATTATTTGAGCCGAGATTGAAATAAGTACACAGACTCGATCGATGGCTACGATTGATCGCTTCGTGATTGGTTGATGGTTTCCTCTCGGATCGCATCGATCGTCGGCGGGCGTTGCCTCGTTCCCCAGCTGGTGGAATAAGTATACTACCTAGTATACCAAGTATACTTTTGAAAATCTCAGATTTACTGGGCGGGNGGGGGGGGGGGGGGGGGTAAAGATACGAGTCGGTACAAAAACTGGTGAACAAAAATGAGATAGGTTAATAGTGAGAAACAAAGACGCACAAATAAGAAAAATTATATACAGTGAAGGTAAAAGTAAGAAAAAATTGATGAACTTAATAATCTAGCTTTACAAAAATCGAGAAGGTAAGTTAACGTTTCAAAAACTATACGAATTAGGATGAAGGTAAAAACTATTAGATGCAGTGATTCTTCAAGTTTTTTTTATAAAAATCAACAATTTTCTTCTCTAAAAACTAAAAAATAAAAGAAATGAGATCTTCTTGAAATGTTACGTGAAATGGATGAAACAAATCCGCACACATTTTCAAGAAAACCCGTCCGTTAGTACTTTTTTTAAAAAATGAGAGCTAAATAAAATAAGCGTTTCTTGACTCCCGGGTTTTTTTTTACCCTCAAAGACCTTACGTGTATTTTTTTCACCCTTGAAATTGTATGTGGATACTTTTGAGTGGGATCCCGTAGGCCTCTCATTTTCCTGCCCGTCATCCCTCTCCAGTGGCGAGGCGTGCTTTGCGATTTATCGATTGTTATGCCATTTAAACGTATCGTAAAGAATCGATTATTAAGGTGTTCGATGCGAACACCCTGTTTATCGATCCTTTTTCATTGGTTTAAATGACATGAACAATCGATAAATCGCAAAGCACGCCCTGCCGCTGTCCCTCTCCCTCGTGCAATAGGGTCGTGCTTCAACCCTCCTAAGATTCTTGCACACATTTATGTCGAAGAAATGAAATGTTTGCCGCCTGCAAGTCTTTATCGACTGTTAGATGTACGTAATGGACCACTAGACAAGGTACGAATTTCAGCATTCTGATACAGGTTTCTTAACCGAAATTTCACGTAGAACACGATGCGCACAACAAAAACTACCGAAATCAACTCCTTACGAAGAAATTAAATGATTCTTGAAGCGTGAATTCAACCCACCCGCTCATGAAAACTCAATGCTATACGTGATTCACATCGCGCGCTAAACGTCATCATGACAGTCTCTGCGATATAAAAATCTGGCAACCTCAATCTTGACGCTTTGGCTCAGTTATAGCAAATTGCTTATAGTTTGAACAACGCATGGTTGGAAATGAACGTTTGTTCGATTGAGAGGCTCGCTGAAACCGTTGTGGTGCGCGATTTGACTTACGTAGAGCTTTGAGTTTCTTGTGAGCGGGCCTTTCAAATTCCTCATAACCAATGTGAAATAAAAACGTTAATATCTTCGTTAGGAGTTGGTTTCAGTAATTTTCGTTGCGCAAATCGTGTTTCGCGTGAAATTCTGGTTCGGAAACATGTATTAGAATGCTTAAATTCGTACCTTGTCTAGTGGTCCATTACGCAATTGCGGTATATCGATTGATCTGCCATTTAAACCTTTAGAAAAGGATCGATAAACTGGGTGTACGCAACGAGCACCTTAATAATCGATTCTTTACCACGGCTTCAAATGGGGAGATATCGATAATCGACCAAGAGAAGCCTCGAGGCATCCCGGACCGAAGCAACGCAAGAGCAACGACCAATAACAATAATTAATAGGAGGGTTTTATCCGCGGCGAAACGAGAGAACTCCATCTTCTGGGGCCAGGCGAGTTCACTATGTTGCCTGGTCAGCGGGATGATTATTGGAATTGATAGACAAAGCTATAGACAAAGAAGATAAAGGGGAGACAAATAAGAAATAAATGGGAAAATGGAGGAATCCTGTCAGAGATCCAAGACCGAATCCCTAAATTTTGCTACAAATTCTTAAATCCCCAGAGTTGCTAAAATATCTCCAAAAAATCCCTAGATTTTGCAAAAAACCGCCAATTTAACGTGGAATTATAATGTCATTCTCTTTTATCGATTTGCAATATTTAAATCTGATTGGCTTGTTTGAATTTTGACGCTCTCTGAAAGCAGTACCAAGCAGTGCTCAATCAGACCAATAAAATAAAAGGATATTAGTTGAGATTTTTTTTTTTTTTTACTATTGAACGCAAGTATAAAGAGTATACGTAGGAATCCTGAAACGAAGATTTAGAGGGTAATTCAAAGTTCAACCTCTAAACTGACCGTGTTCTATGGGTCCAAACTTTGTGCAATTTTTTCCGAAACAGATTTTGAAGAGGACTACAGCCGGCACAGCCTTTCCAAAAGTTTGGGGAATAAATTGTCTTTCCTGCATCTTGGCAACGGTAATGCACCGAATCTCATGAACACATTAAATGTATCCAGAATTTGATACGCTGAATTCATTAGTGGCATCAGAAAAATCGAAATCACAATTAGAACTGGGTTTCAGGGGAGAGGGGCCTTAGACTTGAAGGCCAGTAACTTTGGCATTTGAAGGTGGTATTTTTTGGACTCCGAAAGCCCAAATTCAACCAGGATTTCGATTTTTCTAATGTCTCCAATGAATTCACCGCATCAGATTTTGGCTGCATTCCAATCTTCATGAAATGTGGTGCTTTACCGTTGCCAAAATGTAGGGAAACCTATTTATTTCTCAGAAGTGTGGAGGGAAGGGCTGTAGTCCTCTTGAAAAGCACTATTGGAAATCATCTCATAGAAGAAAAAAATCTTAGTTTGATCCATAGAGCACGCGCCTGCAGTCTAGGGTTTAACTTTTGATCACCCTGTTCATAAGTTTTCATCGTTCGAACATAGTATTCGAGCTCTCCAATTGACTGACTCGCCTGTGCCGCGACGGCGCACAGTATATCGAGTCTGTCATAGAGGTCGAACATGAAATTGTTGACAAAAACTGCGAATTTTAATGCTCATTTCGTCACATTCTTAATTTTAAGGGGTGCCTCTAAAAGAAAATTTCACGAGGAAACCACTGGAATCACTTTCAGAACCTCAAAATGTTGTATGGACGGAGCTATAAGCGTTTAAAGTTTCCAAATTTTGTCCGAGCTCTCCTATTGACCGAGGCGCACAGTGGATCGAGTCAATAGGAGAAGTCGGACAAGTTTTGGAAACTTTAATTGCCTAGAACGCCGTTCATACAAAGTTTTTGAGGTTCTGAAAGTGGTTCCATTCATTCCCTCGTGAAATCTTCTTCTGAACCAGAGACAAGAGACCCTCCACTGGCCTCCTAGCGACAGGTGGAAGCTTTTACTTTCGGGGTTTCAACAATTCCTTATGGACAACTATTAGGGAGCAACAGTCATCACCCTATTTTCGGCTGTTGACTTGCCTACATGGTCGATGATGAGCTTCGGGTGGCGTCATGAGCCAAACAAGTTTCCTAAACTTCGGCCATTTTCGGCTTGTTTGCGAAACGAAACTGCCAGCACGTTGTTGAACATCAACCATGTAGGTAAACACAGTAGAACAGTAGAACAACAGTAGAATGCTGAAGTCCCGAAAGTAAAAGCTTCCACCATGACCAAGATACTAGTGGAGGGTCTCTTGTCTCTGTTCTGAACGCACCCCTTACAATTTGAAATGTGACGAAATAAACATCAAAATTTGGAGTTTTGGTCAAAAATTCCATGTGCGACCCCTCTGATCGACTGGATCCGCTGTGCGGCGCGGCAACGTGGGCGGGGAGTAGGCGAGGAATTAGCGCGTAAGCCGGGAAGTCCGGTAGCAGGGCCCGGAGGGACGTCCGTCGAGCGGCCGCGATCCGGTCCGAACAGTAGCCGCGGCCTGTCCGTGAATTGCCGCCGCGGAACATAACCTCTCAACGCCCGGACCCGCACGGACAGTGAGCGCATGGTTGCCTCGCTTCGCTGTCCAGTTTGCACCTGGGTGAAAAGGATGTGAGCGTGGTACCCAGGACCTCCTCGAGAGAAGGGAGAATGCAAGGGGCATGCGAGAGCTTCATTGCAAGAGGAGAAGCAGAAGAAGAAGACGAGAGAAGAAGGAAAAGGAGAAAAATACGATAGACCAAGAATGAGAAAAGGAGAGAAAAGAAGAAGACGACGACTGCAACGAGAATAGAATAAGAAGAAGGAGAAGAAAGAAGAAGACGAGGATAGAAGAAGAAAAGATAAGGAGGAGGAGGATAAGAAGAAGACTATAATTGAGGAATAAGAATACGAAAATAGAAGAAGAAGCAGAAGACGAAGACAATGGTAGGAGAATGAGAAAAAGACGAGAAAAGAAGACGACGACGACGACGACAAGAATAGAATGAGAAGAAGAAGAATATGATGATGGAAGAAGAAGAGATATGGAGTAGGAGAAAAAGAGGAAGACAAGAATTGAAAAATAAGAAGACGAAAATAGAAGAAGAAGAACGTGAAAAAGTAGAGGAAAAATGAGAAACAAGAGAAGAAGAAGAAGAAAGAGACAAAGAAGAGGAACAATGAAAGAAGGGAGATATACTACGTAGGAAGAATAGGAAGAAGAATTTCTTATTTCCTATATTTTCTTCTTTGTGTACCTCTTTGGATTCGGTAGGCGGTGACATGGGTCTGTCTGTCAGTCAGACTGGGATTAATTCGTATCCTGTTATAGCGAATGTTATATTGTTAGTCGTATGATTAGAATGTTCCCTGCGGGAGGATAATTCCCGAGTTGTGCATTAAATATGTCCTTTGGTCGGGCGAGGAATTCGATGGAATAATAAAATGTGAAGCTTCTCAAGGGTACGAAGAAGGGGTGTGTCGAACGCCGTAAGAGTATACGTAGAATAAAAATTACCTGTCTTGAAAATTCGCTTCATCCGTTCGTACTCACGATCGGACTCCAGATACTGAAATGTTGCCAAATTTCCCTCGTTCTCTCTCTCTCTCTCTCTCTCCCTCTCTCTCTTCGTGAAATTTTACAGGGTCGAATTCTTAGTCGGTCCGTACATGTCAATACCTCCTTGGTCAATTGGAAGATCAAACCTTTAACCTGCTTCATAGTTGAAGGAGCCACTTCGAATACGGCCGATAGTCTCCTGAATATTTGCTAAGGAAATTCGGGAAATTCAAACCACTTTTTACCAAGAAATCTGTCAAAAACTGGGATAATTCTCTTGTTCTTTCTTTTTTAATTTTAGAAACATGGTAAAGTCAAGGGATCTTCATTCTTCTGTAGTGAAAAAACCTACAAATTCATTGAACCACTTCTATCCTTCAATTATATTCAATCTACTGGTCCCGCTCATCATTCATATGTAAACCCCAAAATAAATTAATTAGAGATCAAAGTCTAACTGAGACATAGTTTCCTCCTCTTTGAAGGAAATGAGAAGTCAAATTCGAGGACCAAGAAAGAGAAGAAAAAGAGAACAAAGTACACGAAGAAGAAAAACGGGTGACAAAAGAAGGAGAAGATTGCCTTCTTCTTTCCAAATGAAGAAGACTCAAATTCATCCGCGAGTCATGAAGAAGAAGAAAAAAGAGAAGAAGATAAAGACAATGGGGAAGAAAAGGGAGGAGAATAAGAACACCAGGACCTAGAGCAAGGAGACCATGAAGATTAGAAGGAATGGAGGCAGAAGAACAGGAAGAAGATTCTCCTGTTCCCGTAAGTTCGCAAAACACGTCGGTATTCCAACTGCGAAAGGAGAATGATAATAGGAAGAAAGAGAGGAAAGAGTATTAGGAGCTTTTTTAGCTCATTTTTTAGCTACATTTTTTTGTATCCATCGAGTTTGCAGAACTTTGAGCGAATCGCGGGCGACTACGGAGCGGCCTCGCGAAACTCGACAGCGGCGCAAACGTATGTACCGGCGAGGAAGCTATCAGTTACTTTCGAGAGCTCGCGGGGCCCACCCCTCCGCCCCCGGGGGGCCCTCCCCCTTCGCGGAACCCCCGCTCCGGCGGCTTGGAAATAAACTCGGGAGCTCGGGATGCTATTACCAATATTACATGGATGGAAGGCGGCCATTATTCCGTAACCCGGTGGCTGCTCCCGGACGGGACTCCCACAAACCCGGTCCGTCCACGGCGAGAAGCGCACGCATCCGATTAGCTCATGAGCCGCGGGCTCCGGGCGTCCTCGCGGGGTGCAGGGCTCGTCGGGGGAGCGGGGGTTGCCGGGTTCCGCTGCGGACGGATCCGAATCCGATAGCCGGGCCCCCGGGTTCCCGGTTCCCGATCCCCGATCCAGGGAATAATAGGGATCACGCCGCCGAGAGCGGGGAGTTTCGCCGCCGCAACCGCCGCCGCCGCGCCGCACCGGGCGGGCGGCACCGCAATTAACGTTCTCGCTCCGGCTCCGCCGGGAATCCTCGTTGCCTTATCGCGGTTCGGAATAGTGTTCCATTCACCAACCTGCAAATTTTTTTTCATTTTTTTCTCTCCCATCTTTTTTGTCCTCTCCTCCGCCTCTGTAACAACTCTCCTCCTTCTACCATGTCTCCTTCCTTTTTTCTTCCTCCTCCTCTCCTCCTTTTTCTTCTTCATATTTTTCCTCCTTTGCTCGTGTTCTCCTTTTCTTCCTCTTATTCTTCTTCCTTCTCTCGCATTTCCTCTTCTTCTTCTTCTTCCCATTCACTTATATCTTCCTCTTCTCCTGCTCCGCCCTATTTTTCTTCATCCTCTCCCTCTCCTCCTTCTCCTCTTCCTATTCCTCCTGTTTTGTTCTTCTATCCGTTCTCTTCTTCTCCTTCCTCTTGCTCTTCCTCCTCTCCGCTTCCTTTTTCTTTTTTTTCTCCTTTTCTTCCTCCTATTTCTTCCTATTCGCCTTCTTCTTCCTCTGATCCTTCTCCTCCTCCTTCTGCTCCCACTTCTCTTCCTCCACCATCTTCTCCTTCTTCTCCATCTACTTCTCTTTCCTCTTCTTTCTCTTCTTCAGAATGAAACAGAAAACTTCCTCTCTACTTCACACTTCCACTTCTTTCCTCTCCTCTTCATTCATTGTTCAGGGGGTCTACAAGCCCGGAATTTCCGGAAAGTCCGGAAAAAGCAGTGATTTTTTAAGGGTGGTCCGAAAGTACTGAAAAAGTGCGGAAATTTTGCAGACAGGTCCGGAATTTTTTTCATTTTTTGTCATTTTTGTCGCAATTTGAGCGAGAAATTGAAATTTATCGAATTTCGTCAATTGGAGGTACTGAAAAAGTACTGAATTTTTCTGGTGAAGAGGTACTAAATTTGTTGGGAATGTACTGAAAAAGTACTGAAGAAATACTGACTTCTGGTCAGTCTGTTTTCGTAGACTCCCTGCCGTTCCATCCTATTGTTTTATCATTTTTCATATTTTTCTCTTTTTTCCTTTTCCTCTTTTCCCTTCTTTCCCTTCTTTGTCTTCCTCTTTTTGTTCTATTACCCTTTCATTCTCTGTAAAAACAAGATCTCAATCAGGATTCTTGTCATTTATATTTAGTCTCACATGTTTTTCTTCTCCCCCTCCTTCTATGTAACTGCTCTTTCTCTACTTTCCTCTCCTTCACTTTCGCTATCATCTTATTTCTATCTTCCAAAAGTACCCGAGTCCCTGAATCTCCTAACTTTCGATCAAAAATACCCTCCTAATTATTTTCAATCAATAAAATAATAGGTTACAATAATAGAAAAACCTATATGTGGAATTTTTGTTCAAATGTCGAGGAACATCAGGGGATCTGGAACTTTTTGAAGATGGAAGTAAGATGGCGAAAGCAAAGTAGAAGGAGAATAAGTAGTTAAAAAAAGAGGAGGAGAAGAAGAAAAAGATTGGAGAGTAAAAATTGAGGATGGGCACGAACAAGAGAATGAAAGGGTAGGAGAAGACAAGGAAGAAGTAAAAGAGAATGGATGAGGAAGAGGAAAGGAGAAGCGAGAAAAATATGACAAAGGACACTGTCTAAAATGTAGGGTGGAACTGTGGATCAGGCGTGCAGAGTGTGGTCAATCGCCCGATCCGTGAATCGTGTAAACACACTGTATATTCCCAACAGGCGTAGCGGTAGCATAGGCAATTTGCACATCAGAACATGTGCACAACTGTGTAATGTTTGAAGTTTACCGACAATGTTGAAGGCGCTACATATGCTGCGCGCGGACGCCCCCTTATTGATCGCGATACTTCTATTTCGCGGTGTTAGTGACTTAAAGTTATTAGATATATTGCGGCCTTGTTGATGGAAACTCTGCTGATTCGATATGAATTGATCAATTACTCTACTTATACTAATTTTTGTGTAAATTACTGCCGCTGCGCAATTTTTTTTTTCCCCCAAAAATTACGCTTGCTGAAATTACACCGACTGCGCTGTGTAATGGTATACTGGACTGCGGCGACACTTGGTGGTTTGTTATTAATGAAATCCTGAAGAACTTTCTGCACTCCCGATGTGAATGGATTTGTTAGGGTTTCAAGACGGACTTGCTCAGATCCTCTGACAAGAAGCCGTTTACGTGACGGTGATGCTATTAAAATAAAAGGCTCTGCCGTGCAAGAATGCGCTCCCGAAAGCCGAAAACCCATAAATTTGTCATCAAACTCTTCCGGAGATCCGAATCTGAGCTTTTACATCAATCTCCGAGCCACTCACGAGGACGTCGCACGCTAGCACACCCTTGCCAGATCTCACGGAAAAATTACTATTCTTCTCGTATACTGCTCCCGACAGCGCACCGAACAACAAGTCCGTTTTAAAATTTCTCATTTACGTACTTGTTTAAGAAACACATTTTCACGGGGTAGTAAAGTCTGGCTTTATGGAATTTTAGAAAGCAACTTTAGCATTCTCGATTCCAGTGAAGATGTGTTTTCGGTTTCATTCTGAAAAGGAGAAAGAAAAAGAAGGAGAAGGCAAAGCAGAAGAAGAAGAAGAAGTAACGACAAGAAAAAGAAGACAAGAACAAGGCAAGAAGAAGGAGGAGGAGAACGAAGGAGGAAGAAGGGGGAAGATGAGGCGGAGAGGAAGAACAAAAGGAAGGAGAAAAGGATAATGAAGAAGACGGATGAAACGGTACAAGAAGGAGGATAGAGCAAAAGGATGATGATGAAGACGAAGAAGAAAACCAGAAGAGCAAAGAAAAGAAGAACAACAAGAAGAAAGAGAAATAGAAGAACAACAGCAAGGAGGTGAAGAAGAACTACAAGGACGGAGGGAAGGTAAAGAACAACGAGAAGAAGAGAAACAATATCAAGGAACAAAAAAGTTTTGGGGGATGGTTAAAGAACATTTTTAAGTAATTTTAGAAAAAAACTTGGGCATTCTAAGCTCAGGTGAACCTTTTTTAAATGTTAAAAAAAGTAATTTTCGTGCGATGTCTTAAAAATAAAACCTAATACATCTGAAACATGTTTATTAAAGAACAAAACCTTAACAATGTACTTAGTCGATTTATCAGGAGACGACATTCGGCAAACGCGATTTGATCCCCCTTTCCCCTCTATTACACTGCATGGGGGGGGGGGGGGGGTGGCTTTATACAACTGCCACCCCCTCCCCCGTTACAATATTCAAAACGCGGTCGAGCAAACAATACGCTCATACCGCCTTTCGACACTGAAGGAAAGTAAAGTCAAGTGGCGGAAAAAATCATACCACTATCTCTAGTAGCGTTGACCGTATGAAAAGAATGAAAGTGACGTAAAGGAAATAATTTGTTAATTTCAGGCAAAAACTAGTATAATATACGAATTGGGATTTCTTTCTACTTTTTCCATGTATTCTTTTCTTTTTTTACTAGTGATAATATTACTTCTCTTTCTCATTCCTTCTTCTAGTCAATTTCAACGCGAAAGCACCTTTTCTCACTTATGTACCTACGATGAAAGTGCATTTTTAACTTTCAAGGAAGTAAAGAAGGAGAGAAAGAGATAAAGAGAAATAGCCAAAAATAAAACTATGAAGAGGGATGGAAAGAAGAGGGAAGTATGAGGAGCATGAAAATCTGAGAAAAATAAGAAGATGTGGGAGAACTAGGAAGAGAAGGAAATATAGGAGAAGAAAGAGAAGAAAAAGGAGGAGACAGAGATAATAAGAAAAGAAAGAAGAAGGGAGGGAAGAAGATGAAGGGGGGAGGAAAGAAGACGAAGGAAATTTAGAGAATGATAATAATTGATAAGAAAAAGTTCTAAAGTGGACGATCGCATTTTTATTACTTTTCGTCCGGGAAATGGCAATTGCTGCCCACGGAGCGGCGAACTATTTTAACTCCCCGTTTTTCCGCTCGATAAGGCCGGCGGAAAGACCGACGTTTTTAATTGACAAGAACAATATTCATAAAAAAAAGAAAGCAGAATAAACAGATTACATCGGGAATAACGAGAAGTTAAACATTAAAAAGATATTAGATAAATGAACGCTAGTCGGCGGCACTGGCACCCCTTTCCCCTAAAGGGGGGGGGGCAAACGGGAGGGGGGGCGGCATAAAAAATTATAAAAATGGCCGAGTTTTATCGGCGTTCGGGATTCAATTATTCAGTTAGAACGGACGAGTCGTGTCTGTTTTTTAAGTTGGTATCGATTTCCGCCGTCCGTAGGAAATGCCGCAAGTTGCCCCCCCCTCCCCCCTCGAGTTTACCCTCCTCCGGGGTCCGTTAAGCTCGGTGTACGCAGTACGCGATACGATCTCCTTTCGCTTCCGGACGTCAGGAAATCAGGGGCGCAGCGAGGAACGGCCCAGTGGCAACTTCAAGGGCAAAATGATGAGTTCCTCCTCACCAAAAATAGCTGAAAAATCACGATGAGCGCATCGAGAAAGTCTGAAATACACTCCTAGCTTCTCAGTTTCCGTAAGAAATGCGTTTCTTTTAAGCTCTCCTCCCCCCCCCCCCNCAAAAATGATACAACGGCGCTGGTGAACGTCTCGCAACTTGCACTTCAACATGGCCGACGCCGCGCCAACCCGCCGAAACACACGCGACGAGATGGGATTTTATCAACCGGCGAGTTCGTATTTACATTTTCCTCGAGTCGATGAAGACTATGCTGCCGGGCTCAGGAAGAACGCCGTATGAGCCTTCAGGCGTTGCCAAATTTCCTCTCAGAAAATGTCTAACGTTGAAGAAAGTTGTGAATTTTTCTCCTTAAAATTCTTACAAATTCCAGATCAAATTACGGACAAGATCCTCTGGAAATTTTGAAGGAAAATATTTACAATTTTCCCCGAAAATTCGTAATTTGTCACAGAAATTTTGTCAACGTCTGAATGCTCATACGGCGTTCTGCCTTAGCACGGCAGTATGGCGCTTCCTTACGATCCGTCCGTGGAAGGGTCAGCCATGTTGATTATTGCGTAGCATCCTAGTGCTCAAGGGTTGGATGGAACGACTCCTCCTACGAAATGCTCAGCTGTGCCGTAGTATTGTTTTTGAAGCGGGAAGCTTAAAAAGTCGCACATTTCTGACGGTGAATGTAAAGCACCCTAGTAGAGAGACGCTACTTGGATTACATTTTGCAAAAAGCAACCAGGAGCATTGCAATGCTGCCAAAATTGTGCAACTTCTTTTGTCTGGGAAGAAAAACCTGATTATCTATTCACGGTTTCTATTTTACTCGCTCAGAACTGTAAATTTAAGACAAAAAGTATCAGATAAATTTAAGATTTTTTCATGATTTCAGTAATTTTATCGCAAAGGATGAAGTTACACAATCTTAGCACCATTGCAATGCGCTGATGGGCCTCCTTGTGCTTTTCGAACGCAAGCAGGGGTTCTTGGGTTTTTGACCGGGTCCGGTCATCCGCATTCCACGTCAAAGCAAAAAGACATTTTTACTTTGAAGCAAAATTGTTTTATTTTTCCCTCCTCATTTTTCAGAGGTTGTATTTCTTTTTATATAAATTAAAGTGTGTGTAACCTAGTATAAGTTTGTTAAACCCAAGTTTTTTTAAAGATGTATCTTACATCTAAAAACATTCTGTACATATTATAACTATTGTACAAAAAAAAAAAAAAAACTATTGCAATGCTCTGGTTCCTTTTAGCAAAATGCAATCGTCCACTTGTGGAACCGTACCCTAAAACGGAATGGACTTAGGATGCGAGTCTGAAGTGTCACGAGGTGGTGGAGGAGTTGCGGAAACT
>NW_017547204.1:787851-815397 GCF_001854935.1 Bemisia tabaci | reverse complement strand
GGGAAGAGCGCGAAACTTAGTTACGTCGAACGATGATGATGACAATGACGATGAGGTGGTCGGTGGCGCCGCTCTTGTCCGTGTATGTGTGTAATGTGTATCGGTGTGTAAGGGTGTGCGTGTGTGTGGCTGAGCAATTTAAATTAGCATGAAAACTACATTTTCCCTGTATGCGCCCTTCCCCCGTCCCCGTCCCTCCAGCCGACTTCGCGCTCTCGCAGGGGTTGTCGCTGACGACGAGGTTACGGGTGGCGATGCAAAGTCTCGTGAAATTTTGACAACATTTTGGACACTAAGTAACTACTATTTCTGATTCATATATAAAGCAACCTATCTGCAAGGGGGGAACTAATGGCACATATGCTGTTTCTCTAAGGAGCCGTGCGCGTGCGGGCGGATTATCGAAACTGATAGACGAAGCGATTTACAAAAAAGACAAAGAAAATGGAGCGATCCTATTGGTTGAAACGGGCGGTTGTCATTAACTCATGGGGAATGATGGACTAAGGTGTAGGGTCTTTCAGTAAGTCTATTCCTTACCTCCTTTTTTCGTTGCAACCACCCGCTTCCACCAATAGGTTTGCTCCCTTTCACCTGTGTTTTCTTTGTCTAATGCTTCGTCTGTCCATTTTAATAACACCGCACAACAAATTTCGGGTTTTGCCTTGTCCTTCGAACCAAAGCAATTTTTTTCGATTTCTAGGTGCGCCAAAGAAGTCCGAAAATGCCCATATCAACTTCAGGAAAATTGTCTGGTGCTCAGGGCGCCGCCATTTTGAATTTTCAAAAATTGGGAAAACCCACGATCAGATTTTTGTTAGTATCTCCTCAACGGTTAGTGCTACGAAAACAACCAACAAATCATCAGGAAGAACATACAATTTCCCATCGAAATCATCCACCCTTGTTTTTTTGTTTTTTTCGTAGGATTATCCGTTGAGGAGATATTTGCACAAATCTGATCGTGGGTTTTCTCAATTTTTGAAAATTCAAAATGGCGGCGCCCTGAGCACCAGACAATTTTCCTGAAGTTGAGATGGGCATTTTCGGACTTCTTTGGCACCTAGGAATCGAAAAAAAGTGGTTTGGTTCGAAGAACAGAACCCGTGTAGAGCGTTGTAATCAGCCTGCAGAATTACTTGAAAGAAACTTGATTTTCTGATTCCTCCATATAACCGCCCATCCGTGCGAGAAAACTGAAGGCAATGCGTCATTTTAGTCTCCACGGTTCGAGTTCGTGATCACAACCCTCGTAAGCCTCTCATGTAGACTCCAATCCGTGCCGCCTTCCGCATATAAGGATCGAGCATACGATACGAGAGCTTTTCATAGGGAAACAGCGTATCTGAATGCGTTTTAAACTGAACATTCGTTGTTCTTGCGCGTGATGTTTCAAAGCGCGGCAATTGACACAAAAATAACTCCCTGATCGTGGCGCGCATGATGCATACCCACAAGGCGTTTTAAGGGAGGCACTTACCAGTCGCCCCCACTTTGAAGCCTTGTTGCCGCATCGTGAAGGTCTCTCATTATACGGACGTTTTCACGTGAAGAGGAACCAATGGCGAGGCCTGAGTGATCGATTATCGATATTTTTCCATTTTAAGCTATGGTGAGGAATCGATTGTGAAGGTGTTCGTTGTGAACACCCTGTTTTTCGATCCTTTTCCATAGGTTTTAATGGCAGATCAGTCGATTTATCGCAAAGCACGCCTCGCCACTGAAAGGAACTGTAGTTTGATCAAAAGGAAATATGAATGTATTTCTACCACACTTAATAATGTGTATCATGGCGTGAGCCTTGTTATGCATACATTCTTATGGGCATCGGGGCTCTTGTCTTAATGTTCTAGTTCCGTTAGGCAGGAACACGTCCATATGAGCTTAGGATTCCATATGAGCTGTATGAGCCTGGAGCATACTTCCTCTTGATTTTGTTTATTCTTACATTTTATTTTGTGTGCATTTTATTTTTATTTTTTTTTTATTTTATTTTTTTTACACCATCGATTTGTCTTTTTGATTCAGTTGGTTTTTTAGGAGGGTGCCTCCGGAGGTTTTCATGGTCGAAAGGGTCAGAAACCCGGAAGAAACCGAAGGATTTTTGAACAATTGAGAAACTCAGAGTGATGTAAACAATTGTAGCATCGTGTTGTCTCTCATGAGGCAAGTTTTGATTTTTCCTCCGTTTACTTTCTGAAAAAAGCGGGGAAATTTAGTTTAAGTCAATAAGAACTGTTTCTCTATCTCTTAACCCCCCCCTTTCTTTCAGCCCCTTCTCCCTCTATGACTTTATAGATCATTATTTTGATTCGCGGACTATCTCTTTCTGTTGATATCGATTCAAAATCGACCCACAAATGAAATTAAAATCTTATCCTCAAATGGATTGGATTACCCAACAAGAAACTACTTTTCCATGCTACTGCGTGGAAGCACCTTTTAATTTGCGAAAGTTAATGAAGCATACATATGTTTCAAATAAATTAGCCACATATTATGTTCCTTTTAGCGTGATACCGCTGGAATTACCAACTTGCATCGAAATGCTCTTAGTGGATGGAAACTCTCTCTATCTTCATTAAGTGACGATTCTCGTCCATTAAGGACTTCATTTTCCTTCCATTTAAAGTCATTGAAAATGATCTATTTTAAGTGAGGCAACCTTTTCGTACACATATCGATAGTTTTGCTGGATTTCAAGCGGTCGAAGCCCAGTGGTGACTCTCGATGATCGGGAACACTGTTTTTTTTTTTATTTAATTGCATCGTAATTAATCGATTCTAAGTGAGGCTGAGGCCGTCTGTCTGCTTCGATATGTATATATCGATTGTTTTACATACGTTTAAATAGGTGAAACACAGTAGCGAATCCCACATTAGGGTGGCCGTAGAGTCCGTAGGACTTATTCCTCCATTTAAGTTAATTGCAAATTATGGGTTCTAGGAGTGTCCACCTGCTTCGATGTACAAAATCGCATTTCAATGGACGAAGTGATAATATGACAGCAACTTGGGAGATTCGATATTGACCCTCAGTTTAGTGACGCTAGTTCTCATTTTCGGCACCAAGAGCTGCGGATCTCTGCCTCTCGGCAAGAGCGGTTGCTGCAGAAGGTTTTGAAGGCGCTTTATACTTCGCGCATGGTTATAGACGTTTTTGACTCTTCCGTGGAGTTTTTAAAGATGAGTAAACGGTAGAAGATCCACATGATCTCCTCCTGTTAATTGAGCAGTGACCCAATATCGTGTGAACATCTCAACTTTGTCAAGGAAAGCTATTAATCCTTGATTTTTAAATTGTTCAGGCATTTTTGATCAAATACCGTATAAAGTCTCTAAAAAATTGGAAGAGAAATGTTCACAAGCATCTGAAAAAAACCCGTATTTTCTCAGGGGATTTGGCAACTTTTGGTTTAAGATACGCTCTTCTTTTTTTAGCAAGGCTGCGGTGTCGTAAGGGGTCGCAAAGGGACTGAATGTGATTCTCTTTTCTTTTTTAGCAAGAAATCGAGGAGGTTGCTTTTTTTCCCGGATAACGCCCTGAAAGGCGAATTAAGAAGAAGAAGGCTTTTAAGGAGAATCAAACTTATTTCGAGTAAATATTGGAACTGAGTAAATACTGTCGTAACCTCGGATTTTGTGGTAAAGAGCAGCCTCATAGTTCTGAAACTGGATTTGCGCAAAGAAAATCACTTGAATATTAAGAAGAAGAAAAACATAGTTTGGTGTTTTAGATCACCAACCTGTGTTTCATGATATTTTAGGAACTTTTCTCTAGCACAGAAAAATTTACTTTTCCATCTGACTGCGATTTCATACGAACTTTTTCGCTAAAAACTGCAGTCAGACTAGTAAGCAAATTTGCCCATGTCAAAGGGCATACCCTTTGACACACTTAATTATGGTAAATTGTTTTTCTCTGAATTTTGGCAACGGTTATGGACTAAAACTCATAAAAAATGCTCAGTCTAAATAATCTTTAGTGCTGCATCATCCTTTGCTGCAGAAATATTATATCCCAAGCTGAAGAGGGATTTTGGGGGTCTTTTCCCCGGTTTTTTGCTTTGGAAAATCCAAGACCCCCAAACACTCTATTCAACTTGAGATATCGATATTTTTGAGTCCATAAATAAGTTCTGCGCTAAAACTATGGGGTCACTTTATATGAGTTTTGGTCCATCACCGTTCCCACTTTTCAGTATAAACGATAATTCCCTCAACAAATTGGAGGGAGCGTTGTCCCCTCGGGAACCACTTTTGGAAAAAATACCTTAGTAGAAAAAAATGTTTTAGTTTCACCCTAAGAACACGCTTTTGCAGTATATGACGGTTCAAATANGGGGGGGGGGGGGGTCACGTAGTCCATACAAGAAGAAAGTCCCATTTTAACCCACAGAACACGCTCCCGTAGTCTGGCGGTTTAACTGCGAGTCAGGTTCACCCTGTTGAAAAGATTAGAACACAGCAGCTATATGGAGAGAAAATGGACTTGTCGATAATTTTAGAGAATAAGTCATGGAAGTTTTAGGACCGAAAAGGGTTGCCAACCTTTGTATCCAAATCGTCCAGACCAATTCCTTATTACAATCGTTACGACTTGTTCGTAAGGTATACATTTGAATCGGTTCTTGCATAAATCTACTCATTTTCTCTGAAAAATTCTCATTTTTAAACATTTTTTACCATTTTGCTAGAATCTGAGGATTGACAGCGGCATTTTTTTTAGGTTTTATTTTTTTTTTTTTTTTTTTTTTTTTTTTCATGTTGGAATGTTGGCTGCCCTTGTGGGTTCTAAGAGCTCCCTATTTCAACTTGACCTTACTCTCTCTCTGTAGGTCCCAAAGAAGATACCATTGCAGGAGCACTGAAACATTACAAGCGAATATTCGCGATCGGATATCATTCATCTAACGAATTGATCAGTGCTGAATGATGTCGATGATCGGTGAAAGCAGGAGCAAATTGGGTTTTTTTTTTTTTTTTTTTTTTTTTTTTTTTTTTTATGAAATGAAGAAGAAAATACGAAGCACTAAAACACAGCAAATTGCAAAAACAGACTTGAATTGAGAAAACCCAAAAACAGGAAGAAATGACGAAACGAACATTCTGGTGAAGGAAGAAGTTTCTGGCATCGATTGCATCAATTAATTCAAATATCGAATCCAAGTCCCGAGGTGAATTCGAAATTTCAAAATGGTGAATTTCAACGGTCTCCGGTGGGACCAACGAGGAAGTCGAATATCTTTAAAAAAAATGAACATTCGTCGAACATCATTCGACGGTGAATGATATTCGGTCGCGAAAATTCGCTCATCGATTCGATGGCGCTCCGTTCGGCAACATGAGTTCGGATGGTGGCGCCCCAGCCGTATGGCGGCCAACTTCAAAGCGCCGACTACAAAGCTCGACTCAAGGGCGCTCGAATCGAAACCCTTCATCTTGGGTTCCTCCCTGGTAAAACTGATGAAGAGTTGCAGAGCGCCTCTCGGCTGTCATATTCCATACCCGCACTCCAATCACCGCCTCCCTCCCCCCTCTCACCTCGCACTTGATGAAAAATGTCCCAGCGAAATAATAGAGAATCGGCAGTCATTTTCTTTTTCTTTCTTTCTTTTTTAAAAAAAAATTCTTTTTCTTTTTTTCTAATCGATTTCTGCACATACTCAGCTGTATTTTCAAACTAAAATGTTTGAAATCTGATCATTATTGAATACGCTATTCAGCGTTATGTGCCAGACCGAGTGATGCAACCCTCTCGTGTGTTCAAAACTTCAAACAGGTTTCTCTCAAAACTAGGTTTTTTGACCTTAAGCTACACTTTTCTCAGGATCTAATGGATGGATTATTTTCAAAAACTTTTTTTGGTATTTTCCATACCTTTTTGCAGAATCCGGACGAGAGGGTTGGTTCATGTCATTCTTCAAAAGAAAGAAAAAATGAGCTCTAAGGCCGAATTTGCTAATTTTTTTATATTTTTTAAACAGATTCATAAAATTTAAATTTTTAGAATTTTTCAAAATTGCCTCGTCAGAAGCTAGAATGAAGTCTGAGAAATCAAATAAAAAAAAGTTTTTGAAAATCCAGCCAGTAGGACCTGAGATAAAAGTGCCCTAGCGTCAGTTTAGTTCGCATGGTTAAGATAGGGACTGCCGACTCCCCTGAATAGGGTCGTTCCGCAAACAGCTTTTTGCCTTAGGGGACCCCATATGGTTTAAATTATGATTACGGGAGGGTAATAGAGATTCTTCATACAGCATCATACTATTTTTGCAAACCTTGAGCAAAATTCATGATTTGCCACTGCAAAAAATTCCAAAACATGGAAGAAATATTTCTTCGCTTTTGACAAACCTTTAAGGTAGGTGCGAACTTACCCTAAAATTTACAAAAGCCGCAAAATATTTTCCTCCGTATTTTGTATGTTTTTGGCCGTGGCGAATCTTTCCATTTCCAGAGTCAGACTTCCGAATTTTACCTGAGGTTTCCACAAATCGTGCTGTTTAATGATGCTGTGTCACGGATCTCCTTGACCCTCCGTTATTCACAATGCATAGCAAATGGGGTCTCCTAAGGGTGGAAGTTGGTGAAGGATCGACCACGCAGTAAGAAAAAGTAACCAGAATTATGTGTCAATATGAGAAGTAAAACTCGAAGTAACACGAGCTTTTCGTTAATTTTTTCGTGTTAGTTTTCCTCGTGCCAAACCGACCGATCTTCGGGTTGAAGTGTGAATCTTTTCGGGGTGAATTTTTTTGTTGAATATCCGCGATCGTGTTAAGGTGATTCGATGGACGCCATATTTTGTGTCAGAACGGCATGCGATATATCGCATCAATTGGTTCCAGTTTTTCAGCTACTCGTCATTTTTCTCGAATTTTGAGATCGCAATTCTGTTGTCAGGAGACTAAAGAACTCACCAATTTCAACAAAGAAATTCAACGTAATAAAGGCGTGGTTTTTTCAGAGAGAAAACATCGCATTCGAGTGCAGTTTCGATATCAGTATCGAATGCGATGTTTTCTCTCTGAAAAAACCACGCCTTTGTTACGTTGAATTTCGTTGTGAAAATTGGTAAGTGAGTGCTTTAGTCTCCTGACATCAGAATTGCGATCTCAAAATTGGAGAAAAATGACGAGTAGCTGAAAAAATGGAACCAATTGATGCGACATATCGCATGCCGTTCTGACACAAAATATGGCATCCTTCGAATCACCTTAAAAGCTATTCGCTAGCCGCTCGCAAGGCTCAACTTCTAAGGATGGGGAGGAAAAAGTTCCGCAGGACACTTTCACCCATTGGCGTGGCTTGCTTTGCGATGTATCGATTGCTCTGCCATTTGAACCAATGGAAAAGGATCGATAAACACGGTGTTCGCAACCAACACCTCATTAATCGATTCCTTACCACAGCTTCAAATGGGGAAATATCGATAATCGATCATTTACGCCTCCCCACCGCTTTCGAGATGTCTCGGACGGTGGCGTGGCGTGAATGATCGATTAGCGATTTTTCCCCATTAGAAGCTATGATAAGGAATCGATAAGGTGTTCGTCGTAAACACCCTGTTTATCGATCTCCTCCCATTAGTTTTAATGCCAGATCATCGATATATCGCAAGCACGCCACGCTACTGATCTCGGAGTAACTTACGGTTCGGGGCCAATTTAACACAGAATTGTGTTGAGCATCGGGCAAGCAAATCCTATGAGTTAATGTGATCCAATAACAAGATCTTAGGTTTGGGTCCGACGCCATGGGAGAATGCAAGAAAATACACAAATAAATTAAAAGTAACGCCGAAAAGTAATAAACACGGCAATTTTTTAAATATACGTCCCCAAATTCATTGTCATTGTCGCTCCTTAACCAGCTTCTGTCTGGCGAGAAGTCGTTTACGGTTTTCGTCGTAATTATATAACAGGAGATCCTCAACACACTATCACAAGAAGAACAGTGTTCAAGCGCCTTGGGTAAAAGTCAAGAGCAAATCCTTGGGAATAAATCTTTGCGAGGGATTACAATGGTTTATCACTGCAATGCACACAAAAAAAAAAAAAAACCCGCAAAATCCAAGATAGTAAATTACATACTTTTCACTGACAGGAACGTTTAAATGCATTACAATGCGCAAAATTCGCGATACATTTTCTGCTGGTCATTTCCGGGACGAAGGAACTTAACTTCACACCAGGGTTGCCAAATGGACTCAAGCAAGTCAATTTTTGCAAGAATGCACTCGGAAATTGATTCTGCACAATGTGGCTGATTTTTGTAAGAGATGAGAAGAAAAATCAGTGGAGTTTTTAGAAAAAAAATACCGAGGATGCTCCTGGTGAAAACGCAATGTGCGAGGGGAAATTTGGCAACTTCGAAATTTAGTTACGTCCTTTCGAAACGAAAGAACGTAACGTAACCCTTCTCGGGTTCTATTTTCAAATTTTACCGTCGCACTGTCCAAGTTTATTCGAGACTTTCGAATTTCACGTCTTGAGGATAATGGCTGTTTAAGGAGCAACCGTGTCTGAAGTCGGAGCAGTTATCTCTATAGTTAGAGCGGTTATCTCTGTAGTCAGAAGTGTCATGTTTATCGTCGGAGCGACTATGTCTATTTTCTCCTCAGCCACCTCATTTCCTCTGGATTACGTGAGTACATTGTTTGTAATCTAAAAACAAATCTCGGGAAGTTTCAAGGCATCGCGTTGCCTGGTCTTCAAGCCAAAAAATGATGCATTTGGACGTATAAAAAAATTAAGGAAAGTGAAATGGACGTATTTCTACCAAACGGAACTATATGCATTATGACGTGAGCCCTGTCATGCGTATAATCTGATGGGTCTCAGGGCTCATGTTTTAATGCACATAGTTCCGTTCGTTAGAAATACGTCCAAATGCACTTAGGCTGGCTCGAGTTGAATCCTTGTAAGTGAAAGTGCGGTCCTTTTTATTCAAAACCGCGCTCGATATTGCAGTGTAATTTACCACGGGGTCTCCTTCCTCAGTACAACGAGCTCTTAAACTAAAAATATTCACTTCAAAAATAATGCATTTTATTCAGATTATTTAAAAACCTGTGCATTTATAGAATTATCTTTCCATTTGTTTTCAGTGTAATAATCCGTGACCCGTGACGACACCGAGTTGGATCTATAGTGCGCATCACCAACAACGTAATCCACATGGCAGGTAAAAGAGTTCCTTCAAAATCGAAACCCCTGCCCGAAGTTGACAGAATACGGAGAAAAAGTGACACCATGAGCGGAACAGATTCAAGCGAGGGATCACATATCGGATCAGCGGATCCGCTGGTAAAGTTGGATAGGTGTTTAGATCGGTCTCCTGATGAGTTGGACAGTTATACTGGAGCAGGACGATCTCAACCTGAGCCTGTCGTTATGTTGCACCGAATAAAAGAGGAACCTGCGGAAAGTATCCGTGAAGATCCAGCGCATACATTACACACATTAATAACTAAGGTCGAACATGGAGAACCTACACCGTCACTGGATGAAGGAAAGGAAGAAGGAGAAGATATAGAAGGTACAGAAGGGCGCATAAGTGAACATCTACCACAGTCGCCCCACATATCTGCTCAAATCGAAAATGAAGAACTTTCACTATTCATAAAATCTGAAAACGTGTCAAACAGTCCTCGCGTCACAGAAAGCTTAGTTCCGTTGGTGCCTAAATTAGAGAGATTCTGCGCTCCAGACTTGAGGACTCAATCCGGCAATTTTGTCAGAACTTCAAACGATTCCCAACTAATAAAATTGCAGAACGTTTCTGTGAGAATCGAAGATCTCTTCACTGCAGAAGCTCGTAAGCTGGGAAACGCTCATACAAACAGTGTCCGTTGTGCCTGTAAATATTGTCGCAAAACCAGCGAAAGTGCCCCTGCCGGAAGATGCCAACCGAAAGATTCGGAGGAAAAAGGACCAGTCGAACACAACGAGTCAGCTCTCAGTTTTCAGAATGTTTCCGAAAGAAAAGTTTCGGGGTCCCTGCCGCACGAAAATTCAATCATTTCTGAATCCGAGATTGGTTCGGGAGATTCTGCAGTGGCTTCTAGGGCAAAAAAACTGCCTGTTTGGGGTGAGGCTCCTGCAAAATCACCTACCTTAACATCGAACGACGAAAAACGACAAAAATTTAACGATGGTTCTACCACATCGGAAAGAGGTTCCCAGTCAATACTCAGAACTAACGGTCATTGTAAATCTAAATTATCTTCTAAAACGAAAGATACATCGAAAGGAAAAATACCAGTGCTTCGTGATGGACGACCGTTTCGTTGCAAGGATTGTGATTTATCTTTTAAGAGGGAAGCTTATTTAAAATCACACATGTCAGTGCACAGTGATGAAAAACCGTTCCGTTGCAGTATTTGTAATTTATCTTTTAAGAGGAAAGGTGATTTAAAATCACATATTCTAACCCACAGTGAGGAAAGACCATTCCGTTGCAGTATTTGTAATTTATCTTTTAAGAGGAAAGGTGATTTAAGATCACATATTCTAATCCACAGTGAGGAAAGACCATTCCGTTGCAGTGAATGTAGTTTATCTTTTAAGAGGGAACCTAATTTAAGAGCACACGCTCTTATCCACAGTGACAAAAGATCGTTCTGTTGCAACGATTGTAATTTATGTTTTAAGAGGAAACATAGTCTAAGAATGCATGTTCTAATCCACAGTGACAAAAGACCGTTCCGTTGCAGTGAATGTATTTCAGCTTTTAAGAGGGAAGATGATTTAAAAAAACACATGTCCGTGCACAGTGATGAAAAACCGTTCCGTTGCAGTATTTGTAATTTATCTTTTAAGAGGAAAGGTGATTTAAGATCACATATTCTAATCCACAGTGAGGAAAGACCATTCCGTTGCAATGTTTGTAATTTGTCTTTTAAGATGAAATATAATTTAAGAGCACACGCTCTTATCCACAGTGACAAAAGATCGTTCTGTTGCAACGATTGTAATTTATGTTTTAAGAGGAAACATAGTCTAAGAATGCATGTTTTAATCCACAGTGACAAAAGACCGTTCCGTTGCAGTGAATGTACTTTAACTTTTAAGAGGGAAGATGATTTAAAAAAACACATGTCCGTGCACAGTGATGAAAAACCGTTCCGTTGCAGTATTTGTAATTTATCTTTTAAGAGGAAAGGTGATTTAAGATCACATATTCTAATCCACAGTGAGGAAAGACCATTCCGTTGCAATGTTTGTAATTTGTCTTTTAAGATGAAATATAATTTAAGAGCACACGCTCTTATCCACAGTGACAAAAGACCGTTCTGTTGCAACGATTGTAATTCATGTTTTAAGAGGAAACGTGGTTTAAGAATTCATGTTCTAATCCACAGTGACAAAAGACCGTTCCGTTGCAGTGAATGTACTTTATCTTTTAAGTGGAAAAATGATTTAAAAAAACACATGTCTGTGCACAGTGATGAAAAAGCGGTCCGTTGCAATGTCTGTAATTTGTCTTTTAAGAGGAAAGGTATTTTAAAATCACACATGTTAGTGCACAGTGATGGAAAACCGTTCCGTTGCAATGTTTGTAATTTGTCTTTTAAGAGGAAAGATAATTTAAGAGCACACGCTCTTATCCACAGTGACAAAAGACCGTTCTGTTGCAACGATTGTAATTCATGTTTTAAGAGGAAACATGATTTAAGATCACATGTTCTAATCCACAGTGACAAAAGACCGTTCCGTTGCAGTGAATGTACTTTATCTTTTAAGTGGAAAAATGATTTAAAAAAACACATGTCTGTGCACAGTGATGAAAAATCCGTTCCGTTGCAATGTTTGTAATTTGGCTTTTAAGAGGAAAGATCATTTAAGAAAACACGCTCTTATTCACAGTGACAAATGACCGTTCTGTCGCAACGATTGTAATTTATGTTTTAAGAGGAAACATGGTTTAAGAATGCATGTTCTAATCCACGGTGACAAAATACCGTTCCGTTGCAGTGAATGTACTCTATCTTTTAAGAGGGAAGATGATTTAAAAAAACACATGTCTGTGCACAGTGATGAAAAATTGGTCCGTTGCAATGTTTGTAATTTGTCTTTTAAGAGGAAAGATCATTTAAGAAAACACGCTCTTATTCACAGTGACAAATGACCGTTCTGTTGCAACGATTGTAATTTATGTTTTAAGAGGAAACATAGTTTAAGAATGCATGTTCTAATCCACAGTAGCGAAAAACCGTTCCGTTGCAATGCTTGTAATTCATGTTTTAAGAGGGAACATGATTTTAAAACTTATGTTCTAATTCACAGTCGTGAAAGGCCGATCCATTGCAGTGAGTGCAGCTTATGTTTTAAGATGAAAAATACATAAATGAAATTCTCCCAAATGCACGACGCAGAACCGTTTAGTTGCAATCGCTGTAATGGGTCAGTTGCGCTGGTCACAGAATTGAGTTTTGGTGCTAGATTCTAGTAGATTGGCTAAAAATATTAAGATCTGTCCAAACCGCAACTCTCTACGTTCAATATTAACCGAGATATCGCTCTCTGAAAAGTTTGGTTTCAGACGTTATCCACCGCGGTAGTAACACCCTTGGTTTCTTCCGCCTCGCTTTCATCCACGTTTCACGCAGAGTAACCAGTGCCAATGTGTGTCACCCTGACTGATAAAACCAAGGTGGAGGAAACCAAGGATGTTACTACCGCGGTGGAAGACGTCGAAAACCTGACTTTTCAAAGGGCAGTATCTCGATTAATATTGAACGTAGACGGTTGCGGTTTAGACTGATCGTAATATTTTTAGATAATCCACTAGAATCAAGCATCAAAACACTATTCTGCGACCAGCGCAACTGACCCATTTACAGTTTACTATTATCAAATACGAGTATAAATTGGAAGGTCACATGTACTGCGTTTTGCAATGAGGAACTACAATTCCTGGCTCATTCGTAGAAACGCTTTTTTTATATATAGGGAAACTGGACTCCATTTTTCAATTTGGAACTATAATTTCTGGCTCATCTGCAAAAAAACTTATGTGCTAAGGGAAACTAATGGTACATACGCTGTTTCTAAACTGGCCAAGGAATTATAGTTCCCAATTGCAAAATGTAGTCCAACAAATGATACGTAAATTTTTTTCTAAACTGAGCCAGAAGTTGTAGTTCCAAATTGCAAAATGTAGTCCACATCACAGTGTACGTTCTCTGTAAATCGTTTACTTGCGGTGACTGTAATATTGGACTTTATTTTGGAATCAAGAACTACAATTTCTGGCTCATTCATAAAGACACGTAAGTACTTGCATTTCATAACGAATGGTACATACCCTGTTTCTAAACGGTGCTAGAGATTGTAGTTCCTAAGTGCAAAATGTAGTGTGATTCAAGTTTAAAGAGAAAAAATGAAATAAGAGCAGGTCACATGTTCGTGCACAGTATTGAAATACCTTCTAATTACAATTATTGCAATTCATTATTTTAGACTAGAAGTATTTTTAAAAGACATTCCTCTCAGTCGCATATTGATATGAACAAAAATTTTTCACAAATAATTTATGTCAGCTGATAACCTAGTACTTCGGTTCCAAGTATTACAATGAAGCGCATAATCTAACGGAAAGGGAACGCTATATTTACACAGTATATCTGAGTTTCTTGACAATGTTTCAGTGCCCCAGAGATGAACGGTATCAGTATTCGGACAATATTTTGCAATAGGGAACTAAAATTTTTGCCTCAGTTTAGAAACAACGCATGTATCATTAGTTTCCCTGTGGACATAAGCGTGTTTACGGATGAGCCAGAAATTGTAGTTCCTAATTGCAAAATGACGTTCAGAGTGTGGCGGCGCGGCACTCGCACTCAGCAGTGCGCGTGGCGTGCTGACGCGCCCGCTCGACGCAATTCCGACTTCGGCCGCTAGTTGCAGTGCGATCGCTCGGTTCCCTATCTCAAAGCTGTGCAAACCAGCCTGGTGGGGAGTCGGCGATCGACTATAAATAGTGGCCGGAGCATAGGCCGGGCACCAGTATTTGATCAAGATTCGTAGAAGACCAACCAGTCCCAGTCGTCGGCTCGTCCCGTAAGCACGAGGGCTATGGCCCGAACCTCCGCGGCACAGACCCGCACTACAATCACGCCCCGGACGCGTACACCAAACTCGGCTCAGACCCGAACCCCAAACTCGGCTCAGACCCGAACCCCAAACTCGGCTCAGACCCGAACCCCCCCCCCTCCCCATCTCATAGCCTCTCTCAGACCTTAAGCCTGTTCATATATATGTACATGTGAAGCTAATAATTGAGAAAGTATAAATAAATATGTGTCATCTAGCCCTCATAGTTCCTCCTTCATCAACAACCAAAAACCACCCTCCTTACATTGGTGGAGGCGCAACGATCCCGGACCACACAACAACATCTCTACCAGGCTCTACCCCCCAGCACCAAGTCATCTTGAAGGATCCAGCACCAGTGCCAAAATTGAAAGTTCTTTTTTAAGGTTGATTGCTTCTTTTTTTTAACTAGAGCGTAGCGCTCCTGTCATAGCGCATATCCGCTCTCGGTCTGCTCGCGCCATTGTCACGGCGTTACCCCTGGCCATTGTCACGGCCGTTAAGAGCGGCCGATACTTCAGCAGCTCCGCCATTGTCACGGCGTATCGAGCTAATTTTTTTTCTGCTTTTGCCCCCCCCTTTTTTAGAGCGTCGCGCTCCTGTCATAGCGCATATCCGCTCTCGGTCTGCTCGCGCCATTGTCACGGCGTTACCCCTGGCCATTGTCACGGCCGTTAAGAGCGACCGATACCTCAGCAGCTCCGCCATTGTCACGGCGTACTGAGCTAAGAAACATAATTTTTTTATTATTTTTTTCCTTAGAGCGTAGCGCTTTTGTCATAGCGCAAATCCGCTCTCAGTAGCTCGCGCCATTGTCACGGCGTTACCCCTGGCTATTGTCGCAGCCGTTAAGAGCACTGATAACAAAACAGCTCCGCTATTGTCACAGCGTATTGAGCTACATTTTTTTTTGCTTTTGCAACGGGGCAGCTCCCGCTTAGCGGTAACGTAGCGCCCCCCTTTTTTTTCTATTTTTTTCCCCCCCCCCTCTTTTTCTCAACCTTAAAAACGACGACATGGCACAAGAAGTCAGCTACATCACAACAAAGGTGAAGGACAAAAACTTCAAGATAAAAGCAGACAACTATGCTGAGCTAATACTACAGAAGAAAATGGATGACCCGGAAACGAAAACAAAGAAGACAATAATGACACATGAGCTATTGCAGCGACTCACCGAAATTCCCTCAACTGAAATAAGGGCTTACCTACAGGAAAAGCTTTACTTAACCTTGCCAGAGGGGCCAATGTATCATTCCAGCACAACTCCTCTTCTTGATGTGCCCCTTAAAATAACAACCTACGACAAAAACCCAACACCGATAGAAAATTCTGATCAAGAATATTATCGCAATATACCGAAATACAACAAGGCACGATTAATCATGGAATTCGGCAGCAGAGGCATCCCATATAACTACACTAGCTTAAAAAAAGCCAGAGCAGATCTGAAGGCATTGGTAATTAAAGAATTTGAAGAACGACAAATCCCAATATTATCGCTGGAATTAGGATCAGAGGACGCTCAATCTACTGCCGATGACGAAACAACGGATGAGAATTCAAGAAACCACTCTACACAATACAAACCGGCCCCATACTCCGCAACCGCTCCACCGCAAGGAGAGCAGTCACATTTCACTCAACACCCTAAGCCCCACGACTCGGAGCTAATATTCAACTCAAGTGCGTGGCCTCTGTCACAAACACAGCCAGTCAACTCAGTCTTCAACGATGTAAGAAGGCACCACGAAACCAAGAAGACACCATCACCCAATCCACCAGTATTGTATCCACAGTTGCCATATTGCCTCCCTAATAACGGAGACCCATACCAATACGATTACAAATCCAGATCAAAACGCCCGCTATTCGAACCAGAAAAATTCTCAGGCCTCCCAACCGAAGACATCCACATTTTCATAAACAGCTATAAAAAAGCAGCAAGAGTAAACAACTGGACAGAGCAAGAAAAAATCGACCTGTTAGAGAATTATTTGAAAGGTACAGCCCAAAAATTCATCAAATCACTGGAAGAAAATCATCCAGTGGGACTCACCTTCAACAGAGCCATCGATGAACTCATCAAATTATTCTCACCACTTCAAAGGCAAACCAGATTAGAAGTTGAATTTCAAAACACAACACAAGGAATAAACCAGACAATCGAAGATTTCATCATTTCAGTCGAATCTTTGGCAAAAAAATGCGATCCACTGATGCCAGAGAAGAAAATTGTCACCCAATGCTTAAAAGGCATGAGAAAAGACATAGCCTCTGACCTCCTACTGAAGCCAATGAACACAATGGCAGATGTCAGAGAAGGAATCCGACTCCTTGAGAATAGGCAATTTCTCTTAAATCAAGGAGCCACCTTGCCTACCCAGCCCAGCAAAAATGAAGAACAATTGGTAACTCTCGTCCAGAGTGTGCAAGACCACCTAAAAAATCTGACGACTTCCCTGGCTCAACAAGGCAACGCCTTGCCTATCAATGCAGTCCTGGACCAATATTTTGCATCCAGACCCTCAAGACGCACCGAAGAATATACACCGGAAAGAGGACGCCGATACAGCACTCCCTCACCCCGCCGACCTGATAAACCCGAAAACACTAATAGACGATCAGGCGACCGACACACCAGCTATCCTCGTTCTCCGTCCAGGGATGACAGATCGGGCAGAAATTACTCACCATACAAAAATCGTGAAAATCGTGGAAACTCTCCTTACTCATCAAATCGAAGAAATCAACATTCAGCAACGCCAAGATCACCTTCTTACGACAGGAGAGACCGCCCCAGAGAACGCAGCACTGAAAACCGCAGATGGAATAATCTCAACAGAGACCGCTCGTTCGAAGGATCCAGGGAGGCACCAAACTACTACAGGAATCGCTCCCAGGAGAGGCAAAATACTGATCAAAGAGACACTAATCAGCAAACAACCAGATCACCATCCAGAGAAAGAATCATCTGCTGGAACTGCAGGGGCTTTAATCACTACAGCACACAATGTCCCTCACCCCGACCACCAACGCCTCACCCAAACTAGAACCTACCCACTTGCCAAAAGGGCCTTACAATTGGGTAGACAGGGAACTAAGGCCCACAAAGCAAAAACTCACCGAAGAAACAGCAAATGTATCAAAACAAAAGGCACGGCAAATCTCCTTTGCGGAACCACCTTCACTCTCAATATCATCAACACTCGAAAATAGCATTCAAAAGCCTCAAAACCCCACGGAACCAGGTTTAAGGATTTCAGTGACCTTGCCAAACAAAGAAATCCTTGGAATGTTTGACACAGGGGCAGATGTTTCCCTCATCCGCAAAGACCAAATAAATCCACACAAAATTGAAGGAATCAGAGGAATACCTCTAATCACAGCAAACCAGAGTCCCTTAGAAATTTCAGGCACAATACCACTGAAATTTCAAATTGGACCAGCAACCTTCTCTTACCGCCTTCTAGTGACAAATAAACTGAGCGTACCCATGATATTGGGAAACGACTTTATTTACAAATATGTCACTAGCTTTAATCACCAAGAAAATTATGCCATCATGATGAACCCAGAAAATAATGAGCCTTTCAAAGTAACCATTCGGGGATCAATATGTCCCATCGCCAAAACAATACAATCTGGCAACGTCATGCCAGAATCATTCGAAATTGACAACAGCAAGTACCTCACCACCACGGTCACCAACACACCTAATGCAGAAACCTCGGAGCATAATCAAAACTTACAAAAATATCCGGACATATTCGCTGAATATCCCATAATTGATGACGACTTGGCAACAACATGGGCTAAGGCTCTTCATCTCACTTTTCTCACTCCACACTCATCAAAAATGGTACCAGTAACTTGGACCACGAGACCCACTTCAGAACCACGCATGTTGCTATTCTCTCATTCCTTAATGAAAAAAGGACTGCAATTAGCAATGAACACCCCAATAAATCCGGCAACAACCTTTTACATCGGAATCAAAAATCCTACGAACACAATGCTCACACTCCATCCAGGAACCAAGTTAGCAGAATTCCAGCCGCCATTGATAGCCAGCGTTCATCTCAATACTCCCTCTCAAAACCCTCATAGTGCTCACAACACACCGACCATGACGCCGCACGATTGCTTAGTAAATGAGGTTTTGACGGAAAAACAAAAAAAGGAAATTTTTAAACTCATTTTGGACTACCAAGACATATTCACCTTCGACAAAAAAACATTTAGAGCAGCAGAAGCCAACTTTCCACTTCAACGAATCCCTCTTCTGAAGAATACCCCTTGCTATACACCACCATATAGGGTATCACAAAAAGAACGAGACATAATTGACGTCCACGTCGACGAACTCCTGAAATCTAATGCAGTCTTTCCCAGCAACAGTCTCTGGGGAGCTCCACTCATACTAGTCAAAAAGAAATTGACAGTTTTCGACAAAAAACAAGGAATAACCGACCCCACAGAATACAGGGTAGCAGTAAATTTCAGAAAGCAAAATGAATGCCTTGGACTCTTACACTTTGAGCTACCCAAAATTCAAGACATTTTAAGTGGATATGCAAACAAAAAATGGTTCACCAGTATTGATTTGACCAAATTTTTCAATCAAATTCCACTACATCCCGAAACCTCTGAGTGTCTCTCATTTTCAACTCATTCCGGCCATTACTCATTCAGATGCCTACCTAATGGGGTTCACGCAGGAAGCTCCATAGCTCAGTCTCTAATCCATTCAACTTTCAGTGACATTTCAGACGTTTCATGTTATGTGGATGATATTAATCTAAGCTCCAGTACTTGGGAGAAGCACCTCAAAACACTAGAAAAAGTGTTCCAACGTTGCCGCGAGAAAAACCTCAAAATAAATCCCCGAAAAACCACATTTTGCCACAATGAAGCCATAATATTTGGCTTTCGCATAACACCAGAAGGAATGGAAATTGACCCTGAAAAAATTGCAGCCATCAAAGCTTATCAACGTCCTAAAACAAAGAAACAAACAAGACAATGGCTTGGCTTTGCTAATTACTTTCGAAACTTTGCGAAAAACTTATCAACCGTAATGGCACCACTTTACGAAGTAGCAAAACCCTCGGCCAAGTTCACATGGGGCGAAGCCCAAGAAAAGGCTTTTACTGAATCCAAGAAGATGCTCTGCGAAGCGCCCATTTTGGCACATTATGACGAGAAACTTGACCTAATCCTTGACGTTGACGCCTCGAATAATGGAATAGGAGGTATCCTATGCGTCAAAACGCCGGAAGGACTCATCAAACCTATTGCCTACGGCAGTAAAAAGCTGACAGAACAACAGAGTCACAGGATGTCAGTAAGTGAAAAAGAAATGTTTGCTGTCAGTTATTTCATAAAAAAGTATCGTTCCTTTCTTTTTGCTAAACATGTCACCATTCGCACTGACCATAGACCGCTGATATACATATCAAAGGGTAAAAATTTGAATAGCACACTTTCAAAATTTTTGCTCCAAATTTCGGACCAATCTTACACCATTCAATACAGGAAAGGCAGCCAAAACACGGCAGATCTATTATCTCGCGCATATGAACACGATGATCCAGAGAATGTAGAAGAACTAACTCAAGACAAGGCAACCATGACCGAAGAAACTTTTCCCTTCGTAGCAACCATCACAATCGACAAGCCTAAAACAGCAATAATTCCACTCGAACAAGCACAAATTGATACCCACAAATTTCAAGAATTCCAACGCGCAGATGAATGGTATGCAGACATTATTGCAGCAATTGAAGACCCTAAGAATGCATCGAGAGACTCACTAATAAAAGCCAAAAACTACACTTTAAGCAACGGATTGCTTTACCGCAAATCGACCACTGATCCACAACAATTACTGCTAATGATACCTCGAAATATGCGAAAATTATGGCTCAAAACTGTCCACGACTCACCCTTCGCAGGGGCCCACTCAGGATTCCACAGGACTCTGAGTAAACTAAACAATTATGACTGGCCCCACAAATGGAGGGACTGCAAAAACTACTGCAAGTCATGTGACAACTGCCAGCGAGCCAAGCACTTAACTGTAACTCCTAAAGGACTCCTACAGCCAACCAACATCGTTCCGATACCATTTTATAAAGTATTTTTTGATATCTCAGGACCATACAACCCATCAAATCAAAAGAAATACGTCTTTTCACTAGTGGACTCCTACACAAAGTTTTGGTACGCTAGACCAGCCTCATCAGCGACAGGCTCTGAAATCGCGAAATTTTTCTTAGATTGTTTCGCAATTTTCGGATTTCCCGCGACACTAAAGTCGGATAACGGTCCTGGTCTCATAGAAAGTGGTCTCAAAGAATTACTGACCAATCTCAACATAGAACACCGTCTAAGCCCTTTTTACATGCCCAGAGTACAATCTCTAGTAGAAAGGAACTTTAGAACACAAGGTGAAATTTTAAGATCCTATGTGAGCGAAAACCCTAAAACATGGTCCAAATACATAGTGCCAATGACAGCAGCCTACAATATAACACCTCACTCAACAACAAAAGTTACACCCCACTTCTTATTGTTCGGCACACATCCCCGCCTAATGCCAGCCTTAGAACTCCGAAGCGCAACTACTCATGAAGTCAATATAGAAAGACTGGAAATATTGGACAAAGTCCGAAACGACGCCATGACTCGTATCTCAGAAGCACGGAAGAAAATGAAGGAAAAACTCAACATAAAACGCAAAGCCGTGCACTTCCATATTGGTGAAAAAGTTCTCATCCAGAAACCAGTCAAGAAGAAAAATGAATCATCAAAACTACTCCCAAAGTTCTTTGGACCCTTCTTCATAGTAGCGCGAAAAACCCCATCAATCTATGTGATCAGAGCCAATTATTTCGATCCCAGTTCAAAAACCGAGCAGGTACACGTAGAAAAACTAAAGAGATATTTTGACCCGCTTCTATATCGCAAAACACTCAGCGAGCAGAATGAACCTGAAGAAGTCCCGCACTCAGACCTCTACGACCCAGATACGCTGTTAGAATCTGAGGACGAGGAAACAGAACTTGAACCAGCCTGATAAGTGTCAAAAACGGCCTACACGCTGTGTTTCAAAATGTAAATAGTTAAGAATACTTATAAGGAATTAATATACGTACTAAACTTAAGACGTAGCACTACGAAACTTGGCAACTATGCCCCGAAAAATCACCAGCCTCTCCGCTAAGATTTACGACCCCAGCGGCACAAGCACCCAGCGCAGCAGCCTCGATCGTCCGTCCCTCACATCCCGACGCCCGAACCCCCCCCCTCCCCTCCTGCACCACGAACCTTCCTCCCGATGCATTGAGGGCTCCACTGACACATATTTACCGCGAAAGCAAACCACTCATCAAAATTTCCTTCCACCGCTCTAGGACCAGCAAAAATGACCTCACTCTTCCTCTGCACGCTCCTGGCAATCACGCAAGTGACTCTGGCATTAGAGCCAGCGTCACTCACGGGATTCGACTGCGTATCCCAACCCATTCGGCAAACAGAAATATCACTGAAAAACATCAAGGAATGCAATGGATCTATTGAAACAACTACCAACACCACAGCAATCATTCAAGTGGTTCAACAAAACGAAGAGATGCCAATCAGAGTAATTTCTTGCAAAATAGAAATACTCCGAATAGCACACCGTTGTTCAATGTGGGGTGACCTGCAATCCGTCCCAAACTCCCTACGCACATATTATCCGGACCTTACAATGAGTCAGTGCCACAGCTTGATTAAAGACAGAGCAGCCACGGACTACGGAAAAATGGTTGACTTAACCATAAATGGAGAAACCATCAGAACCACCCTACTAGCGGGTGAAATTAAACCCAAAGGAGGATGCACCGGAGGAAGCTACTCTGACGGCACTTATAACTACGATGACGTAGTAGTACAGGCAACAATAAAATTCACCCTCTATGACTCGGAGGCCATGTTCAACCCAACTTTAAACGAAATTTATCTCAAAACAGGAGTGAAATGTGTATATTCTGCAGGAAAATGTTTCGACCCAGACAGAGGATACACATTTTGGGAACCGGAAATACAGGACAAATGCGATGCAAAGCACTACACAGTCTTGTATGAAGGACCAGCAACCCGCTTCAATGACTCCACTGCCGCAGATCCTATTTCTTACCTGGTGAATGAAAATGATGTGGCTTTTAGTCTGACTGCCATAAAAAGAACTAGAATCTGTCATCACGAAGCATTTCAGACAGAACACTCCAGATTTTTCGTCCTTCCAAAAACAGAATATGAATTTCCTTTCTACAAAAATTCCAAAAATGTCACTGCAGACATATTGACCTATTTCAATGTGAAATTCGTGTTTCTCGATAGACACATCAAATCCTCTCTCTCTCACTTATACACCCAGCTGCGGTCAGCAGCTTGCCAACTAGAACGTCAAATTCTAGAGCATCACTTAACGCTTGCCATACACCACGGAGATGATTTTGCTTGGATTAGAGGAGGAGGCCCAGGTTACATGACTATCACCATGGGCGAAGTCGCCTATCTCCTCCAATGTCTAGCCGTTCCAGTCACCTTACGGCAAACAGATTCCTGTTACAATGAAATTCCAGTATACTACAAGAACGAGACAAAATTTCTGATCCCCAGAACACGAATCCTCACATCAAAAGGCACAGAAGTAGACTGTAGCCCAAACATGCCGGTCAAATTTGAAATCAACGGACGCTGGCGTAGTTTCACCCCCCGCATCATGCCAGCAGACCCACCTACTGAACTCACATCTCAACTTGCAATAGATTGGAAATACACTAGTCCAGACAGCCTCTTTCAAGCAGGCATCTACACGTTGGAAGATATCAAGGCCTTTCAAAGACGAATAACCTACCCTCTTGAGAGCGGGGCAGTGCAAAACGCCCTTACCAGAGAAGCAATGGGCCTCCCACAGTCAGATGGGAGACTCCACTTTGAAAATTTCCTAACAGAAAAATCGCTTGACACAATATTCCAAACCACCACAAGAAAAGTCTGGGGAGCCTTTCACGAGTTTGGATCAATAGCATCTGGCTTCATCGGAATTTTATTCATTTTCAAGCTCCTTAAAATACTCTTAGACACGCTCATCTTCGGACACCTGCTCTATTCTGTTTTTGGCTTCTCTTGGAAAATGCTAGCCATGTTTTGCGACACATTGGCGAACTACTTCATTCACGACCACCATGTGACTTCACGAACAAAAGATGAAATCCTCGAAGAGTCCCAGCATGCATCTACTCCCGCAGGAACGCTGGACCTCCCAGTGTACAAATCTCGCTAGAATCACAGCGCGTGGCGCACTTCACTCTCAAGAGCTCCAGAAATTATTGCATCTTCTTAAGAGGCCCTGAGCTCATCCCAGCCGAAAAGTACATCCTTCTCTCAGTCGAGATCACTATCACACGCACAATGGACGCGCTCCTGACTTCCTTTGAAGATGCCTGGACCTCGGCCCCCGAACAAAACAAACCGCCCGTCACCCACGCACATCGCAGGAAAATGGCAGGAACAGCCATCAGACCATGGACACCTCAGCTCCTTCCCATCAGTGAAAGTTTACCCCCAGTGCCTTCTCCTGACGTGCAGTTCACCAGTGATGACCCTAGAAACCCAAGGAACAAAAATGTCACCCCAGGCCCCAGTGCCTCCTCACTCCCCAGTGCTCATCTCCCATCAGCCGTACCTACCCCTAGTGCAAGTGCTCCCAAACCAACCACCGTGAAGCCCATCTCTCCGTGCAAAACCTCCAATACTCCTAGTACCCTCCTGCCAAAATCGCAACTTGTGAAACCCCTCTCCGCCCCTACACCCCCGGCAGCTCCGCGCGCGAAACCCAACACCCCCAGTGCGGTCAAGCCTACATCGCCCGCAGTGAAACATGTCTCTACCCCTACAATTCCACCACCCCAGTGCCCCAGAAAACCCAACACCCCCAGTGCGGTCAAGCCTACATCGCCCGCTGTGAAACTTGTCTCTACCCCTACAATTCCACCACCCCAGTGCCCCAGAAAACCCAACACCCCTGCTGAAGTCAAGCCTACATCGCCCGCCGTGAAACATAACTCTTCCTCTAAAATTCCACCAACTCAGTGCGCCAAATCGCCACACGCCAAATCCACCCCTAGCTCCAAACAGTCGAGCACCCCTCAATCAAAACCACGGACTTCACAAATACGAACAGCCAATAACGCACCCTTGGTCTCACGTCCCAAGAAGAATACCCCCAAGGCCACAACGGACGCTCCCAGCACCAAACCGCCGGCACCAGCCCCTGGAAAACCAGCAACTACATGGAAAATTCCGAAAAAACGAAAGTCACCATCCGAGTTATTCCTTGACCTAGGCTTGGACCTACCAGACCTGCTATCTCCACTTAACTCGCCCATCCCCGCACCTCCGCCATCTTCCAATGAACTTCCACCGGCCAAGACTCCGCCATTCTCCTCACCCCCGATTCCGGAACACGCCGCTACTCCCTCCACAGCGGAATCACCAGCAACACCAGGTACTTCCATGGCAGCGCCCCTAGAGCCAGAGCCCCTACCTATTTATGCCGCGCCCTTCCAGACCTCCTTCCCTACTCTCAGTCACTACCCACAATCAGCCCAATTTCTGTATGCCCTCTCCTCCCTGCTAGGCCCCTTACACTACTCTCCAGCCCAACCTGAATATTTTCCATCACTTCAACCCACACCGCTCCCTGAACCATGGGTTCAACCATACACCCCCACCCCGCTGACCGCTTCCATCCCAGTCCACACAGGATTCTCTGGACCCACACGGACCAGCAGAAGGGCTGGAAAACGCGTACAGCGCAAAAGGCAGCGTTACGCAACTTCCTCAACCCCTTAAGTGCGCCATTCTCCACATTTTTGTACATAATCTTTCATACCTATTATTGTGAGGCAGCTTCCTATTCAGCGCCCTTCTACCTTAAGATATACTGTAAATTTTTTTTTCTGAGGCAGCTACCATTAAGCGCCCAACTAATTTACGATACACCTTAATGTGGCAGCTATCACTTAGCGCCCTTCTAATTTTAGATAAAATGTAATTTTTTGCCCGAGGCAGCTACCACTAAGCGCCCGTCTAATTTAAGATAGACTGTAATTTTTTTTCTTTTCTTCCTGAGGCAGCTACCACTGAGCGCCCAACTAGTCTAAGATATACCATAATTTTCTCTTATGAGGCAGCCACCCTTTAGCGCCTCTTACTCATGCCGGCCGCTATTCAGCGCCCATGAAGGCCCCCCCCCCACCCCCATCATTAGCACCCACTTCAAATGTTCACGTGGCAGCTTCCGTAGTTAGCGCCCGTTTTTTCACCCTCCATCTTGCCTGGTTGTTCGGCCTTTTGAAATTGCTTCGCAATTTTGTTAGGTGCGTAAGGTGTGGCGGCGCGGCACTCGCACTCAGCAGTGCGCGTGGCGTGCTGACGCGCCCGCTCGACGCAATTCCGACTTCGGCCGCTAGTTGCAGTGCGATCGCTCGGTTCCCTATCTCAAAGCTGTGCAAACCAGCCTGGTGGGGAGTCGGCGATCGACTATAAATAGTGGCCGGAGCATAGGCCGGGCACCAGTATTTGATCAAGATTCGTAGAAGACCAACCAGTCCCAGTCGTCGGCTCGTCCCGTAAGCACGAGGGCTATGGCCCGAACCTCCGCGGCACAGACCCGCACTACAATCACGCCCCGGACGCGTACACCAAACTCGGCTCAGACCCGAACCCCAAACTCGGCTCAGACCCGAACCCCAAACTCGGCTCAGACCCGAACCCCAACCCTCCCCATCTCATAGCCTCTCTCAGACCTTAAGCCTGTTCATATATATGTACATGTGAAGCTAATAATTGAGAAAGTATAAATAAATATGTGTCATCTAGCCCTCATAGTTCCTCCTTCATCAACAACCAAAAACCACCCTCCTTACAAGAGCTTTTCAACCCCAGTTTAGTGTGAGTAAAAATTGGTTAGGGTTGAGCAAAACACCCACATTTACATTTCAGTATTTCAACTTTTGTTCATTTTTTGGAAGGAAACCAGCCAAATTCATTACTCAAAATTGTTGCAATTTTTCTTGCGCATATGGACGTTATTTCCGCCAAATTTTAATTGGCATTGTTGGTCGCCTTCCTCCTAAGAAATTTAAATAGAGATAAGATTTTGAATCACTGCAATGTACACGATATAATGCATTGCTTCGCAAATATTAGTACGTAATTTTATGAATGATATAGCATATAGTATAGTTGATAATATTAAATTAGTATACGGTAAAGCTCAAGGAAATGTATGACGAGTATTGTCTTGTAATTAGAAAGGTATACCTCTGTAAAATAATTCCAATGTATGCATGTCATTTAATGGGTATTGGAGGGATTGCCTGAATATGAATCAAATATATAAAGTAAGAAATTAATTCAATTCTGAATTTGAATCTCTCTATACCTCACCAAATATTTTCTTTTCATTATTGCCCCTAAAAAAATGATGTGCTCTAAGTTGGATCACACGATGATCATACCAAAAATAAGTTCCGGCTATCGGTTTCCTCCAAATTAAACAATAATTTTTTTTTATTAAATTTTATTTTTTTAATATTCTTTTTTAAAACTGGATCTGAAGCGTGTTTTTACCTCTCAAGTTTTGACGCACCTTGAATCCAAAAATCCTAAAGCAAGAAGTCGTCATTACGGCAATTTTTTCATTTTTCCAAAGAAATATTGGAATGAACCATAATATCATTCAGTTAGGTGGCGCTTCAAATTTTTAAAATTTTCAACCACGACACCACCGGCAGACAGGTACCATTTTGCAGTGTATGTAATCTCACATCACGTCTAGAGGGTGAACATGCGGTGCCGAAGTAGATTTTCGCGACAAAAATTTTTTCGCTGACCATCTCATTAATGATGTCAAATCGATATTTGCAATCCAAGCTGACAAATAGACGATAAAAATAAATTTATTCTCTTTGCCGTGATCGCTCCTCGCTTTTAAGGATAACATCAGGAAATATTTTGCAATCCGTGACTAAACCTCCGGATCTCATCCACCAATTTTCAAAACCCGTCCTTTTCAGAGGGATTATTATAAACTTGATTAATGTTTTTCTTCCTCTTCTTCTCTCAGAGTCAGGACACAAAGTGTTCTCAGACGCGGATCCGGCAGGTTGGCAATACTGCCTTTCCTCCATTTAAACTTGTGTTGATTAATCGATTCTTGCCGCAGCACCTGCCCCTCCGAGGATCGATTCATTTCTATAGGTTTATATGGAGTGGAAACAATGTTGCCAATAGAGCCAACCGGACTGTCGGGACGTGCATGCTTTTGCGTCAAAATGGGTTTCGTACAATTTTTTTTTTTTTTTTTTTTTTTTTTTTTTTTTTTTTT
>NW_017547204.1:769128-784921 GCF_001854935.1 Bemisia tabaci | reverse complement strand
GTGGGGGGTTAGTGAATAATTTTAGCGGGCGCGCGGTACGCGACGCGGGAGGGGGGGGGCGTCGGATGGTAGTGCATGAATTGCACGAATGGAGTGGCATGAATATTTCAGCTAGGATATAGCTAGGTTTGTACAAGGGCTCTGAATTAGTAATGGGAATCGAAGGCCCCGTGGGAAAAAGCGCGCAAGGCGCATCGAGAGCCCGGCGACACTTGCGCGGTTCCGCGGGCGCGCCCTCCGGAGAACAGCGTAAGCGTTGCGTTGGGTTCGGCCACACTCGCGCTTTCTGCCCGCGCGGAGTTCAGCGAAAGCGCGCAAGCGAGGCTCCGGCGCGGGCGGCGGTTGCGCGGTTCTCGCGGCGCCGCGTTCAATTTCTCCCCCAACAATCCAACACGCCCGTCAACCGTGCGCGAGTGTGTTAGTTATATAGGTTGCTACTATTTAATAAATTAAGCGCTCCTACTTTAGACTTGGATTCTCCTTAATACATAATTTATCATTTTATATCAGTCCTATTCTCTTAGTCGGCGGTGTGTGTGTGTGGTGATGCGTGTGTGAGTGTGAGTGCGCCGCACGGACGCCCGGCGCACACTGCCGTGGCCGACCTCAAAATTTGGCCGAAACTCGACTCCACATTCATGCGGAAAGGAATTATGTAAACAGTAATTAAATCACAAATTGAACACGATCTATTAAAAGGCAATTAAAGCAATAAGAGCTATGAGCATCTGCACGGGATCTGCGTGCATCACAGTTATTCCTTTTGATTCGACACAAGGTGTCTCGGGTCGGTTAAAACCGGAAAATATCAGAAAATTTGATGTCATTAGGAAATATTAGGAGTCCCGGTCATGGATCAGGTACATCAGGGTTGCCACGGTCAGGGAAAACTGGGAAATATCAGGGAATTTTAAAAAGATATAGGGGAAACCGGGAAAATGACGAAAATGTCAGGGAAAATTAGTTAAATCACCTTCATTTGCTTTCTAGAACGGGTTTGAGGTTTCGAACAACAATTTTTGCCTAACAACTATTTTCAATGATGCCTTTTTAACCATCCGTCACATCTTCAATTGTCAGGGAATTTTATTTTCTAAATTTTGTGGCAACCCTGGTACTTTCAAAAGTGAAACATTGGATCAATTTAATAAACTTATTGTGTTGTGTAATCCGGACACCGTGTGATTTATATTTACATATCTCCTTTTGTCATTAATAGATCCATCTCTTAAAAATAAAACAAATTCGTCCATGCATACACTGAGCAACTAATACTTTTCCAACAAAATTTTTTTATTTCCTTGAAATGATATAAAATATGATATTACCTTAAAATAAGATTTGAAAGTCAAACAGATTTTCACAATAAAAATATTTAATCTTTCGAATATTTTTATAATGAAAGTCAAACAATTAAAGTAAAAAAGAAAAATACGAATTTCGCTCCAAAGAAAAAGAGGTTGTTCCATCTGCCCCTGGATTGTGCCCAGAACAAAAACCTCTCAAATTTTCAGGTACCGAAAAGCATGGCTTAGGACGTCTGAAAATGATCCAATTTTTTAATCTGGCCACCCCGGGGGAAGGCGGTTTGGAGGTCATAAGACAAACAGTTTTTTGTCTTTAATTTTTAAAAACGTGTATCTAGATAACTTGAAGCTTTCAAAAGCTCGGTACAAACGACGGTTTTCCTTATGACGCATTGACGCCCCCCCCCCCCCCCCCNGGCTATCGTTCTTCCCTCTCGTGGAGGTCAGATGAAAAATTCAACTATTTTTGGGCGCATCAAGACATGCCTTTAAAGGTTGCGTTCTGGGTCCAGCCACAATGACAGATGGAACGACCTTTTTCGCAGCAGAAATCATTTCCTGTAAATTATACCGTACAATTTTCTTTTCTAAAAAATATAAACATCAGAATTACATTTTTATCATTTTCTTTCAATGGTGTTTCCCTGTAAATCTCCTCGGAAATAGGAATGTCGGTAGTGGTGATCCTTGAAAGTTGGCGACACTGTTCTTCTTCATTTAAATGTATGTAAAACAATCGATCCTTGGCGAGGCAGCTTGCGTCACTTCAAATCGATATTTTGAACGGATTTAAATGGGGGAAAACTGTGATGGGAACTTGGAAAATCGGTCGAGTTGCGAGGTCGAGCACGACCGTGTGCGGAGCCGACGGCGGCGGTGACCTCACTACATTATTTATTTATATATTTGTTCGTTTATTATTTATTATTCATTCATTTTATTCGCTCCGCGCGCCCGCTCATATTTTTCGCCGGATCAATTATTTAGCATTTAATTCTCGACCGTTAAAATGAGCCCGCCTTAATAATTAATTTTCCATTCCGACCTTTATAGAATGCAGCGTTCCTTTGTCGACGCTCCGCTCCCGCGTTCCGCCCGTTCCGTTCCGTTGCCGTTCCCGTGTCATTAACTTTGCCTTTTCAATATGCAGCGATGCAGTTGCACCGCAAGGTGTCGTTGCGGTGGCGAGTCGTCCAATTTGGCAACACTGCCCCCTTCCCCTACCCGTTTTACATCCATTACGAATGAATCGAACCTAGGCGAGGCTACTGTGTATGTATATCGTCGTTTTCAGGATCCCTATAGGTATGAAAACCCGATATTGTCCCGGAAATCAGAGATAAGTTGGAAAAGTTTAAGAAGATGACCAGAAATTTGATTATTCTTGAAAGAGGAAGTAATGACTGGGGCCGTTTTTGGGCCCATCCTGAATTTCCTCAAGGCTACGATTTTTTGCTCATTATATAGATCAATATTTTGCGGAACGAATGATCGCGGAATTTCGGAATGATTTTTGCGAAATGATTGCGGAATTTTTATTTTTGCGGAATGATTTGGTCATTTTCGGGTTTAACACTGGGCTGAACATTAGTCTTAAGGCTAATTCTGGCAAGAAATGCGGCTTTTCCGGGTTTTTGGTTGAATACCACTATATCTGCCAAGATCGACCCTCATCAGACCCATGTTTTTAGGCCAGTATCAGACCCCAAAAGAGACCAAAGCGATCAAATCATGTTGCATCAATTATAAATATAGACCTGCAATTGAACGTCATTTTTCAATAATGAACCAAAATTTCTGATCCATTCGTAAAAGCATCTATCTGCGTGGAGGAACTAATGGCACATACGTCATTTCTAAACGAGCCAAAAAGTGTAGTTCCGAATTGCAAAATGTACTTTAATTGAAGTGTTGAGGAAATTTAGCCTAAAACGGCCTTTATCGATATCTTCTCTTGAAAAATCTTGAACTTCAACGTGTGAAAAACCATGAGCACTGTTCGCACCATGAAACAAGAGCTCATCGATCTGGGTTACAGTCTTCATGGTCGACAGAGGAATGAAATTCAAGTATAAGAATTTTGATTGTAGTCTATTGAATTATTCACTCCTAAAGAGAAAAGTTTTACTATTCTCTGTCATTTGCAGTGAAATTAATTATTTATTGCCGAAGAAAATGGTTCATTATAAGATCTACGCGTGCAAATTGTCAATATGAATAATCAGGGATCCCCCCCCCCCCCCCCAAGTCTGTGTGGACACCCGAGTTTCCCAGACATAAAAATGTAACCCCATTTCACACATTTTCTGCAATTTGTATTTCCACTCATGAAGTGTACCGTGTACCTGCTTCAACTAGAAAATTTTGGCCACCTCTCATTGATTTTCACTTTGATTGACAAAGCGAAATCTTGGGTAAAATGTGGATAGGAATTGCGCAGTTATAATCTTGTTAAAAATGTAATTGTTTGAGCCAATTTTGCACGACTACATCTGCAAGCTGAATATTGAGTTCGATAGACAAAAAGATAGAAAAAGGAGAGAAAGAGATTTTGAAGCCATCTCCTGGTCGAAGCGGGTGGCTGCCAGTGGCGTGGCGTGCTTCGCAACATGTCGAATGATCTGCCATTTGAAGATATAGAATAGGATCGATAAACAGGGTGTTCGCAACGAACACCTTATTGATCGATTCTTTACCATATCTTCAAACAGAGAAATATCGATAATCGATCATTCAACCATAACAACCACCCGTTTCAACCAATAGGAGTACCCTAACAATCGGGTCCTTTTCCATTGGTGTAAATGACGAAGCAATGGATTTTGCGCACCGAGCACGGCACTCTCCATCGGTGTCGATTTTCCTAGATGGCAACACCGTATTTCTTCCATTTGAATCCATAAAAAATATCTATTTAGACGAGGAGGGCTGCCTCGCCGAGAATCGATTGTTTTACATACATTTAAATGGAGATAAAACAGTGTTGCCAACTTTCAAGAATCGCAACTGCTCTTCATCCATTGCAGTCAGGGTTGCCTTAGTCAGGGAAAACCGGGAATTGTCAGGGAAAATCTGTTAAATCACCTTCATTTGCTTTCTAGAATGGGTTTGAGGTTTCGAACAAGAAATTTTGCCTGAGAACTATATTCAATTATGCCTTCTTAACCATCCGTCACATCTTCAATTGTCAGGAAATTCCACCAAACTGTGTCTGGGAAATTAGGGAAACATCAGGGAATTTCATTTTCTAAATTCCGTGGCAACCCTGATTGCTCTCTCATCCATATTTATCCGTATTTATATGAATCGTGAAAAAGGAAGCAACGGAAAAATGTTCCGTTAGGATCAAGATCCACGCTCCGGAGCGGATAGTTCTAACTCATGTTCCAAGTGTTTGTATAATACCTAATCAATCTATCGGCTGATTGATTGATCGACTGAATAAATGTTTTTATTCGAAATTCGCCTCGACTGTCATAAACGCCTCTTTTCATCGCCGCTTTCTTTTTCCTTCCTCTTTTCATCGTTTTAGAATCGTTTATTGATTAGTCATCAAAAAGTCCGAACGTCGATTGGAAATTTTCTGAATAACTACTGAGGCTACATTTGCAAATGCGGCTAACTAGAAGTTGGGCGCATCTAGCTCCAAGCTATTATTCACGAGTTTATCCGTCAACCCGCGATTAATTCGAGTCATCAAGAATACTCTGGACTTAGGGCACAGATAGACCGCTTTTAAACATTTCGAATAATTTTGATGTAATTCATTAATTTGAATGAGCCACTAGAAAAGGTCTGAACTTGATCGAAGTCACAGGTTTCTCCATGAGAATCTTACGCGAAAAACGACTCACACAACGATAAATTCAGAAACTTCCTCTGAACGAGATATTAACAAGTATTTTTCATCACAGATCAAATAGGAAGTAATTGATTGTTTAATGTACACATGTTATCATTTGCCTATTCTTCATCGTGGCAACGGTGATTGCGAACACTCGTATCTTGTTTAAGAGTTGTTTTCCGTACTCCAAATCGCGTGTTTCGCTTTCTTTGTGAAATTTTGAGGTGAAAACACGTATGGTGCTTTCTTTTGTGCCTTTTCTAGAGGTTCATTGGATTCAGCTCATAATTAGCGGAAGCTCAGAGCCCTGTTGGAATAGGTCGATGATAACAAATTTATTAAATTAATTTTCTGATAGAATGGAGTGCACTATTAACTCAGCATCTAGGACTTTTTCAAATTTTTTCAACCCTAAACGCGAAGGAATTTGAAAATGCTAAAAATGGGATCCGTTTGAAACGATATTTGGACGTATTTATGCTATAAAGAACTATGTGCACAAGATTTGTGCGAGACATAGATCCTTTTGGCATAAATGCGTTTAATTTTGGTGGGCGCTGATGACGGAGCCGGGAAACGACGTTTGCTGGTTGACCAAATTCAGCTCCTGCGGGCCGATTATTGAAATTGATAGACAAAGCTATAGACAAAAAAGACTTAGAGAGTATGGAGCAATCCCATTGGTTGAAATGGGTAGTTCTTATGGACTGAGCGGGTAAATGATAATGGACTAACAATGGGGTCTCTCGTGAGTCGATGTTAGTTAGTCTATGCCTACCTCCTATGTCCATTGCAACCACCCGCTTCCACCAATAGGACCCCTCCATATCTCTTTTGTCTCTTTGTCCATCGCTTTGTCTATCAATTTCAATAATCGGCCCGCAGGCATCACCTTGCTACGTCAACTAGACTGTCAGCTGTCAATTGGTTGAATTTTGACCAGCTTTTTCTCCCGTAATTTTACGTCAGAGGAATTATACTTTCCCCCCTGCTGAAATTCCTGCAGGGTGTCTAGCGACCGGGAAAACCGGGGAATGTCAGGGAATAATTTTTTATGTCAGGGAAATCAGGGAAAACGTCAGGGAATCCGAAAAGTTCTGCATGTCAGGGAATTTTATTTTGCAAGCGATTTTCGTGTCGGAAACCTCAAGGAAATCGAAAAACAAGAATTTATCAGAAAATTTTCCGCGAATTTTACTCTCCTGGAGATTTTTACCGGGATTTCTGCTAATGTCTCATAAGTTTTAATAATTAGGCAAAAATATCTCCCGTAAGTTTAGGAACCATACATTTTGCTGTAATTACTACATTTTACTCCTAAAACGTGTAATTCTTTATTTACTTACCTACACGTAAACTGTTCAACCGTGTCGAAAAATCGTGAAAATTTTTCCTTTTCCTCAGGGAAATGTCACGGAATTATTTTTGCCGACCGTCAGGGAATTTTAAATTTTCCCCGGTTTTTTGGACCGATTTTGTCAGGGAAATCAGAGAAATGTCAGGTAATTTTTACCTTTAAACTAGACAACTTGTTTTTGCAGCTGCCTCATTTTTTTCCGAAAACGGGACTCCTTAGCGACGCGACAACCCTGATACGGAAGGGGGTCGGCGGATGGTGCGGACGGGGTGGGGGGGGGGGCNGCTCATATTGTATTCGCGGAGTCAAATCCAAACACTTCAACTGGAAGTCGACGCCGCGCCGCACAGTAGAGCGAGTTAATAAGATCATGATGTTAAACCTTCAAAACCTCATATTTTCCGGAAGTCGTAGGCAATTGGCAAACGCCGAAAAATCGCAATCTGTTATTTTCGAATTTAAAAAAAAAAGAAAAGTAAAAATTCAGAAGTAAATATAAAGGATACGAAAGACCGATTACCCTGATTAGAATCCAAACGGATGTTTTCTTCTGCTTAAATGCATGGCATCGTATAGCATACTGCCGTGCTAAAGAAGAACGCCGTATGAACGCTCGAGAGTTGAAAAATTTCCTCTGATAAAATGATTATTTTTGAGAAAAGTTATCAACATTTTTCCTTGAAATTTTTAGAATATTTAGGTCAAATCACGGACGAAATTCCCTGAAAAATCGTACGAAAAATGTTTACAAATATTCCCGAAAATTCGTGATTTATCGAAGGAAATTCGGCAACGCCTAAAGGCTCATTCGGCGTTTTTCCTTAGCACGGCAGCATACTCGCGAGTTTGTGCAGTCAAGTTAAGTTTGGTTCGGATAGGCAACAAAACTAACTCCCTGGCAAAACTGAGAGTATCGCCAGCATTTGAAGGCGTTCGCAGAGACTGCATGATAACGTTTACAGCGAGATGTGAATGACGTAGAGCATTGAGTTTTAATGAGCGGGTGGTTTGAATTTATGCATCAAGAGTCATTAAATATCTTCGAAAGGAGTTAATTTCGGTAATTTTTGTTGTGCGCATCGCGTTCTGCGTGAAATTTTTGTTACGAAACTTGTATCAGAATGGTGGAAATCGTACCTTGTCCAGTGGTCCGTCACTGAAATCACGCCAAAAATTAAAGTTACGAAGGTAATTTCATCATAAATTAATAGTTTATCGAGAGTAAAGATGAATGTTGTTCAATTCATCAGTTTATATTTGCAAGGTAAACAAAGCTGCACAGTCTTAGCGACATCGGAATGCTCTTGGTTCCTTTTTGCAAAATGCAATCCAATTGACGATGCGACAGTTGAAACATGAAAATTGGTCGTTTCAATCCGCAATTTTTGTCCGACTTCTCTGAAAGACTCGATGTACCGGGCGCCGAGTTCAAAGATGCACGCTCAAGGCTCAAGTCGGCTTTGACGATGCGATGCCCCCTGCACCTGAATTCAGTGAATGCACGGCATCCCTTTCAAGCCGCCACTTCCCAACCCTTTTACACTGCCGCCCCACAGTGGAACGAGTTTTCACGAGAGCTCGGGCAAGAATTTTTCCACGAAAATCGCGAATACTTTGTTTACTTTATCACGTTAGAAATGTGAAAGAGTGATTTTTGAAGGGATTTTGGAAGAAAATTAACGGAGCTTCTACCTATCACATTAAGGAAGGTATAAGCTTTTAAACTTTATGAACTGCCTCATATCCTTTTTCTCTCTCTTTTCCCCGCGCGTTTTCTCTTTCCTCTTTGTTCTCCGGATTCGGCAGGTCAGCAGGCTGATCATTGAAATTGATAGGCAAAGAAAGCGATGATAAAGACGACAAAGAAGGCAAATGTTGTATTGTAATGATGGATCCTATTTTTCGATACAGGTGGTTGCAATGGACGCAGGGGGAAGTGATGAACCAGAAAATAGGGTCTCCAACCTATTACTTACTTTTTTCGTCCGTTGCAACCACCCGCTTCCACCTATAGGATTGCTCCATTTTTTCTTTGTCGTCTTTGTCTATCAGTGTCAATAATCAGCCCGCAGGGCAAATGCATCCGAACCTGCGGGCCAATTATCGAAATCGATAGACAATGCTATAGACAAAGAAGAGTTACGGAGAGATCTTATCGGTAGAAGCGGGTGGTTGCGATGGACAAAGGACGTGGGTAATAGACTAACTAACGGCAACCCACGAGGGACCCGATATTTAGTCCATCATTTTCTCCCTTAGTCCATAGGAACCACCCATCTCAACTAATAGGATCGCTCCATACCCCGAATGTCCTCTTTGTCTATAGCCTTGACTATGAATTCCAATAATCGGCCCGCTGGTGAATTCATCGGTTCAATTTAGTGAACTGCATTCTGCTTTCCGTTCCGGGGGCCCGGAGACAGGCGCAACACCCCCCACCCCCCTTTCCCTCAAGCATCGATGCCTGAAACATGGAGGTTCAGATCGGGCGTCGAGATAAACACCCGAGACCAATGCTCCCACCGATGGGGGAACTATGACGTCACCCTCCCCCTCCCTCCCTCCCTCCCTCCTATCAGCTGGAGTAATTAATATCACAATATATAATATTCCCCCTCCAGAGCGCCCAGCCCGAGCGGGCCTCGAAGACAATGTAAATACTAATGTTATACTAATAATAGACATCGGATCCCGGGCTGGTGCGAGGGGATATCCGCGAGATTGCCAGATTGTGACATCGAATTTGCATATTTTCCAGTACTGAAGAGGAACTTCCGGTTTTCAACTCCGATCCCCCGGTGTATTTCGTTTCCTGAAGAAACCCTGGGTCCGAACTTTAAAAGTCCGAACTGTAATGTCCGGAATGCAGCGTCACAAGGCAGAATGCTGTAGATTCGGTGTCCAAATTTTAGAGGTGCAAGTTCGCGCAAGTGCGCGCAAGTGCATGTATGCATAAAACCGCGATTGCATCTCGTCCAATTTTGAAAAATATTGAGCGTAAGTGAGAAGAAAAAATGTATGCGTTCCTTTAGCCGGCGGAACTCTCGGTTTAAGCATGTAATTGATGGCGCAGAGATAGGTGTCAACTGCTCGAGTTTGTCTGTAATTTGCCTGCATATTGGACGTATTTCTATCAAACGGAGCTATGTGCCTTCAGATACGAGCCCTGAGTCCCATGAGAATACCTGCATAACAAGGCTCACGTCATAATACACATGGTTCCGTTTGACAGAAATACGTCCTTTTGTCCAACGATACTCTCAATCCGTTGCAAGTTCATTCGATACATATTCTTTTGATTGGATATCGAATCTTCGTATATCCACCGTTGATTTATGTGATGGCAACGAAGCTTGCTTGTTCATCTTGGCGCAAAAATTCAATAAATTTCCAGAGGTTGGAATGGATGAAAAAAAGATCGATGGACTAATTTTTTCAAATCAGTTTAAAGAAAATAAATCATGAGAACCAATCTAACCCAACTTTCTTGGGCTCACCATGGTTTTGGAATTCCATTTTTGGACTTTTTTACAGGCAGAAAACTTGGTTTTTTGGACGTTACAGGGTTGCCACAGTCAGGGAATACCCGGAAAACCGGGAAATGTCAGGAAATTCTAAAAAAGTCAGCAGAAACCTGGAAATGTCAAGGAAAAATCGTGAAGGCACCTTATTTGCTTTCCTGAGTGAGTTTGACGTTTCGAACAACAAATTATGCCTGAAAACTATATCTTACTGTGTCTTTTTAAAAATCTGGCAGGTAAACTCACTTGTCAGGGAATTTCACCAAACATGTTTCAGGGAAATGTTAGGGAACTTAATCTCCCGAATTCTGTGGCAACCCTGACATAGGTTGACATAGGTGGGTTGGTGTGATAGGTTGAACATTTAAGTTATTGGACGTACAAAATTTGGACTTAAATGTTTTGGACTTGGTCCTCTTTGTCTATGGCTTCGTCTATCAATTCCAATAATCAGCTCAGGGAGAAAGAAGTGTGGGGTCTTTAATATATATTTGTTCTAATTTGTCATCTGGGGAGACTTGGTCCTCTTTGTCTATGGCTTTGTCTATCAATTCCAATAATGAGCTCGGGAAGAAAGGAGTGTGGGGCCTTCGAAATATATTTTCTCTAATTTGCGAGCCCGATCCGGCGACGACAGGAGGCTCCTAGCGCACGTAGCCGGCGCTAGTTAAACTTAACAATCAATAGAAGTTGCGGAAGTGTAAGCTATTAATTTATATATAAGCGAGGCTCGAGCTGCCACCCTCCCCGTTGCCCCACCCCAACCCCTCGCGCTTTCGGGTTTCTGTGTAATATGTTTATATTATCATGGAACGAAAACATGTGCTGTCGGCGCCGCCATGGCCATATCGCCCAAGGCCCGTCTTTACGCCAGAACAATGGTGTTTGTCGGGGATTTCGTCGGAAGGTTGGCAACATTGAAAGCGATCGAATCCGCGTTGCCAAATTGGATGGAACACCCGTGGCATATACGTTTGTTTAGTTCATGGTGTCTGGGATCCGTAAAAAACCGAGGATTATCGGGATCCATTAGGGAATGAGATTTATTCGGGGAAATCAGGGAAGGAGATCGATGCGGGAAAATCAGGGAATAAGATTTTCGGGGAAATCAGAGGTATCGTCAGTGCATTGATGCTAGAAACTGCGGATTCCTCTTCCGCCGCTCTGAAAACAAATCGTTCATAAAATTGGTGATTAGTGTTTACTGGGCTTCAAAAAATCAGAACTAAGATGAAAGAAATGATCTTCCCTGCAAACGCTGGAGACAAATCGTGATTTTTCAAATGGAAATTTTCGTTTAAAATTCGTATTCCTGCAGTCTCGTAGGCGCTATGAGTTTCACGCCGACCGCTGCCGACCGCACTACGTTTGACGCAATGTGTGAAGTATTCATGGAGTCTTGTAGGCGCTAATATGTGTTACATGCCGACCGCCGCGCCGAGGGCTTCTCCTTTCCATCTCAAGTCCTCGTTATCATTGTTCTCTGCGCCGCGCCGCTCCAGGCCAAATTGCGTGTTTGGTTTCTCTCTCAACTTGACTAATGAAAGGTGATGTCTCTTGTATCACCGAAAGACGAACAAATTAGAAATTACTATGCTTTAACTCTCAGGAAATGAGTGATTTTTTCGCCTTTTCTCGTTTGTAATTTTTTTTTTTAATCTGATATTTTTCTTGATACCTACTTTTGAAAAAATTACAACACTTGCCGCTCCCTAAATTTGCCGCCATGGGCCACGGCTCATGTGGCCACCCCCTAAATCCGGCCCTGAAGAGAATTAGTAGCTTCTTAGAAAACTGGAAAAAAAGAATCGATACAATAAAAATAAGCATCGGAACACGAAGAGCAAGAAAAGAAAAGAGGGAAAGAAGAGGCAGAAGTAGCAGCAGCAATAGGGAAAACTTAAGAAAAAGATGAAGTAGCAGCGTAGAAAACAGGAGAAGAAGAGAAAGAAGATGATAATAAAGGAGAAGGATGAAGAAGGGAAAGGAGCATTTGAAATTGAAAAAACAAGTGTAGGTGCAAGAGCGGGAGAGAGGGGAGAAAGGAGGCGAGGAAGAAGAAGAGAGAAAAAGTAGCAGCAGCACGGAAAACAGGCGTCGAAGAGAAAATAGAAGGATAGGAAACCGAAGAAGAAAAGGAAGAAGATGATGATGAAGGAGAAGGATGAAGAGGAAGGATTATTGGAAATAGAAAAATAGGAGTAAATAAAATAAAAACAAGAATAGGAATTCGAAGAGAGGAGAAAGAAGGCGAGGAAGAAGAAGAAAGAAGAAGTAGAAGAAGCGGCAGCATGGAAAACAGGCGTCGAAGAGAAAATAGAAGGATAGGAAACTGAAGAAGAGGAATAATTTTTTTACGTGAAATCTCAGGAGCATAAATCTCACGAAATGTCTGCGAAAGCTGGCCAGCGCGGGTGGTAGATCCTCGAGTTCCGCCCGGCGCTGAATTATATAAGAATAATAAATGAATAAAATTAAATTATTGAAAATATCTTGAGTCGGGGTCGATCAGCCGAAGAACGGGAGGGGGGGGGAAGGGTGGTGTTCAACCGTGCGCGGAGCCGGAGAGCTCCAGTTTTGATTAAGTTAAATTAAATGAGAAAGGGAATTAGATGTAATTTAATTATAAAATCAATAGGAAGGCGATCCCCGCCCCCCGCGCCGCCGCCCTATCGGCCGAGAATTAGGCGGCTTGGCAACACTGGATTCCCTCTTGTTTGAATGTATCGAATGTATGAATCGATTTACATCGAGAGGGGGTCGATTTTTTGCCATGGATTTTAATGGAAGGAAAGCTCTGTTGCCAAGTAGAAGATTGGAACTAGAAGCAGGGTTCCCACAGTCGGGGAATACCGGGAAAACTGGGAATTGTCAGGGAATTATAAAAAGTCAGGGAAAAATTATCAGGTTACTTTTATGATCAGCACAGTTCCTTCAAGCATGAATGTGTCCCATTTTAAGGTGATTCGATGGACGCCATATTTTGTGTCAGAACGGCATGCGATTTATCGCATCAATTGGTTCCATTCTTTCAGCTACTCGTCATTTTTCTCCAATTTTGAGATCGCAATTCTGTTGTCAGGAGACTAAAGCACTCAGTTTTAACATCCACGTGGTGAAATTGCGGAGAATTTTTTTTTTTTAATCACGAGGACAATTCACTATCACATGTTCCCTAGGTTGCAATATTTTATAAGAAATATTTGGCTGCGTCCACGACGTTTTTCTATGGGACAGAAGGATAGATATATCCCTACAAACTCTAGTTATCCTGAAAAATTTGCGAAATAACAGGAAAATCGGTCATGGATCGAGAAATCCTGTGTGCCTCATGCGTTTTTCAAACATTTGATTCAGCTCTTCGAATATGTCGATTTGTAAATTCAAACCAGTGTCAATATATTCGCGCCAAAAATCAGGAAATTTCATTTGAAACGTCAGGAAAATCCAAACTGAAATTTTAGTAGACACCTCGTAATCAATAATCGAGGCACAGAACTTTTCTACTGCAAGCCCAGCGCGACCCCTTCAGATCAGGCTCTCCGCCAGCCTAATAAGCTGTATTCTTGATTGCGTTTTCGTGCCTTGAAGGCGCCTCATCCTCGCCGCTAACGTTGACATTCTTCAAAAAGTTATCGTAGTTCCTAATAGCAATATGTAGATATGAATATAGATGTTCCATATTTCTCTTTACTCCCCATGTCTTCCATGTCCATCGCTCTGTCAAACAATGGACATTGCACATTTTGACATTTTGCATTTAGGAGAATGTTTTCTTCTGCAAAAACAGTTACGGTCACAGGGCGACTGATGATACATACGTTGTTTCTAAACTGAGCCAGCTATTGTAGTTCCTAATAGCAATATGTAGGTATGAATATGGATTTTTCATATTTCTCTTTACTCCCCATGTCCTCCATGTCTATCGCTTTGTCAAACATTGGACATTTGGACTTTTGCGTTTAGGAGAATGTTTTCTCCTGCAAAAACAGTTAAGTACGTGCACAGGGCAACTGATGTTACATACGTTGTTTCTAAACTGAGCCAGCTATTGTAGTTCCTAATAGCAATATGTAGGTATGAATATGGATTTTTCATATTTCGTCACCTTCCAGGCAAAGTATCACAAGCGCCATGCGACGTTTAAAAATTTCCGCCGCCATTACTGAGAAATTGTTGGTTGAATCTGTTTGGAAATTTCACTAAATTTTATCGGCAGCACAAAGAAAATTCAGTGAAATTTTCGGACAGCTTCGTTGAACAATTTCTCGGTAAAAAAATAAAATGGCGGCGGAAATTTTTAAACGTCGCATGGCGCGTGTGATACTTTGCCTGGAAGGTGACGATTTCTCTTTACTCCCCATGACCCCATGTCCTCCATGTCTATCGCTTTGTCTATTAATTCCAGCAATGAGCCCGCAGGTGGAATTGAATTCCTTTTCCTATTCAAACGTTTGATTTTATATGACGGCGCGGAGTATACTATAATTATCGGTTGGAGATCCAAGTCTGGGGTAATTCAGCGGGGCCGTGTCCACCGTTCCTTCCGGTTGGCTATCGCCGAGTCTATCGACTCTGCCCTCTTCCGCCGGGCCCCGGCCCCGGCCCCGGTGGTGACCCGAATTTCAATTACGTTCCCATCATTATACCACTGCCTATTTATTTTCAAAACCCAAGTAGCTCTCATCTTTTTCACCGCAAGAGTCCCTTCTTTCGTATCTCCACCTTATTACATTTGTCTCCAAAGTTAGATGAATCCCGGCTATTCCCGGACCTGAACACCATGGGCTCTCATACTGTCTTGATGGCGAAGAGAGCGGTAAGGTTCAGATTTTCGAAATCGAGTTTTCCTTCAAAATCCGTCTAATCTTATTTAGATGAGATCACTGAAATAGCTAAAGCACCAAAATCCATCTTATTTTCATAAAAACAAGACATATTAGAAAGCCGTAAAAGCGCACACGGAGAGAAAAACTTGATGCATGGGACCCGAAATTGAGGTCATACGGATCTCTCAAGTTTTCGGATCACGTATCTAAAAACTTGAGGTCCAGCCGCCGGAGTTCGGGTCAGACATCTGAAGTACTTCGATATATATCGAAGGGTTCGGGTCACACATCTGAACTACTCTGGTACATACCCAAGTGCCTCGATGTCTGACCCGAACCTCGGCAGCTCGACCTCAAGTTTTCGGATGCGTGATCAGAAAACTTCAGAGATTCATATGACCTCAATTTCGGGTCCCATGCACCAAGTTTTTTCTCCGTGTGCGCTTTTATGGCTTTCTAATATGTCTTGTTTTTATGAAAATAAGATGAATTTTGCCGCTTTAGCTGTATCAGTGATCTCATCTGAATAAGATTAGACGGATTTTGAAGGAAAACTCGATTTCGAAAATTTGACCCTTACCGCTCTCTTCGCCATCACGGCAGTATGAGAGCCCGTGGTGTTCAGATCCGGGAATAGCCGGGATTCATCTGACTGTGGAGACAAATGTAACAAGGTGGAGATACGTTGAACAAATTTACAGCTTTTCTTCCCTTGACCATTGCAACCACCCGCTTCCACCAGTAAGATCGCTCCATTGTCTTTTTGTCCTCTTTGTTTAAAGCTTTGTCTATTAATTTCAATAATCAGCCCGCTGTGCATGAATGACAAATCCATGTGGCATCCATTCTCTCCCTATTCGAGGATTCTCTTCATGCGGCAAGGCTGGAAACCCCTCGCGGCTCAATTTCGGCCGGGGTGGGGGGGGGGGGCATTG
>NW_017547204.1:746082-757095 GCF_001854935.1 Bemisia tabaci | reverse complement strand
GGCCCCCCCCCCCCCCTGTGCTAGGGGCCCGGGCCAGAAAATTGGTACCAGGGCCCGAGATGGGATGTGGCGGGCCTGTCCTTAGCACGTATCTGTCCGAGGATTTTCCGATGAAAAATTCGAAAACGGAGTGGAGGCGTGGCAACCGGGTTTCATCTTGACTCCTCGACACTAATCCGCTAATCTCATCGGCTCGCGAAAACCGGTCGGGCGAATTTCGCGTTCATTCAAATCCACCCGAGATTCGCGACCCCCTCCGCCCCCCGCCCCCCGCCCCCGCCCCCGACCCGGGCACCGGTTTGGTAGTTACCTCTTCTGGTAGGTCAGTGTCGTCGTTTCCGTCGCAACCGTTTGAGGCAATCCTCCTCGGTTGCGTCACTCGCCGAGGCTGCCGTCCTAAGGAAGAACGCCGTATGAACATTCCAGAGTTGCCAAATTTCCTTCGATAAAATGTTTATTTTTGAGGAAAGTTATGGATATTTTTCCTCGAAATTTTCAGAAACTTCTGATGAAATTGCAAACGAAATTGTCCATAAAATTGGAAGGAAAATATTCATAAGCTCCCTGGGAAATTCGTGTTTTATCAATCTAAATTTTGCAACGGCTGAAGGCTCATACGGCGTTCTTCCTTAGCACGGCCGGAGGGTCCTCCAGCATAATGCGACGGATTTATGCCCAAAGGAACTACTCACAAATTTGAGTCGTATTCAATCCAAAGACCGCAGGAGCACTTTTTGACGAATCCAAAATAGTGTTTTGCCTTTCCCGGGCGCCATGCGCCAAATGCGCCTAAGAATCGGGCCTTGGCGCCTAAAAATTGGGGGACTGGGCCATCGTGGCGCCTAAAAAATTTGACAGGTTGAACTCACAATCGGGAAGCAGCGGTAGCTCCATACGCACCGTTCGCAGCGCAGCCCGAGAGCGTATGCACAAATTTAATTTGGCTCCTAAAAAAAATAGTTGATGGCTCCTAAAAATTAATTGGGTTTTCCGGCCAAGGTGGCTCCTAAAATTTTAGGGGGAAGGCAGAACTTTGGAAAAGCACAATGATTGGCCCGCGTCTTGCAGAAAGGAATCAAGCCACATCAGTTCTTGCAAAATTTAATTGGGCAATTTAATTGTTTGTACGAAAACGGTTGGGCGGATTTTTGTGCTAATTTCGGTAAATCTCCTGCGTATTACGAAGCAAATTCCTTTACGTTTTCAAAGGAATATGCGCGAAGGCTCTCTTGTAAATTGTTAAAATGCCTATAGTTAAATTTGGCAATAGCTGATGTGGCTTATTTGATCTCCGCCAAACGCAGTTCAATTACTAGTTCAATTAATAGTGTTTTTTTCGGTCACTAGTCACTACTAAGCCGCATCCACTGAATTTAACACAAATTGGTCAAAACTAAAATTTGTTTTTTTTTTTTTTTTTGGGGGGGGGGGGGGTTCTACCCATCAAGAGTTTATCATGAGTATGCTAAAAGTAAAATTCTCCTTCGCAATCCTTGGTCGCCCACAACTATAGGGTCGGCAATTTCCAACCAACATCGATACATCGTATTTTTAGCGCAAATATTCGAAACAATTTCAGCAATTTTATTGGTCGATTTTTCGAAGTAGTGGGCGATAGATCGTTTTCGATAGTGGTTCGATGTATCGTTTGGTACCTCAAACAAAACTTTCAGGATTTCAGTCGGGAAAGCTGAAAATGAGAAAATTCTTAACTATTTCACCTTGCGTACCTCAAACAAAACTTTAGTCGGGAAAGGTGAAAATGAGAAAATTCTTAACTATTTCACCTTGCGATGCCATTTAGTACTCAGAAGAATCAAAAATCTATCAGAAAACCCCCGTTTCCTCAGATTACTCGATTGACTTTTGAGGCTATGTTTACACGTTGAACCAATCGATATCGATACAATCTCACCTATTTGATGTATCGAAAACGATCTATTGAAGTCAAACGATTTCTGTCCGAAGTTGGTTCAGATTTTCGAAATAGTACGATGACAACGTAGTCATATTGGCAATTTCTCATTATTTCGATTTGCAAAATCGGAGTAACCGATTTCTCTCAGAATCAAATCAATTTACTGAAAACGATTTTCTGTCGAAAATCGCCATACCCACCCACCACCCCGCAGGGACGTATTGATGCCAAAATTAACTGTGCGAAAATGAATGGAATCAAAAAAAAATTATGCGCATAAGATTTCCATGCAGCGTAGTACCTTTTGATTCTATTATTCATTTTCACATAGTTCTTTTTTCATTGTAAATTGGACAACATGTTTCAATGTGAAACTATAAAGTCTAGCACGGTTTAAAAACAACGTATGTGCCATTAGTTTCCCTATGCACGTAAATGTTTTTCCAGAAGAGCCAGAATTTATAGTTCAAAATTGCAAAATGCAGTCCAATTTATCCGCACGCGAATGAACGCTCCTCAGAATCGCGAGTCGGGGAGAGGAGGAACGAGAGAGATAAAGACGCGAAGCGACGACAACAATAAAACAGATAAAACCCGAGCGAAAAGAGAAGCCCCCCCCCCCTCCCCGCTCATCATCCCCCACCTCACCGGGGGGGAGGGGGGTTATAAAAACCAACTGGTAAAGTTGTTGGGGGACAAAAGCCGGGGACGTGCGTTGGGCGAATTAAAAAATATAATAACAATAATAATATCAGTAAACAAAAGGAGGGAGAGGGAAAATAATAATAATAAAGATAAAAATAAAAATTTACGGGCGCAATAACATCGGAAAAGGAGACGATATAATAAGAGACGCTGCGGTGTTCTGGCGGGCAGGAGGCAAGAATGCCGTATCAACAGTCCGAGCTTGCCGCATTTCTTCGCCTAAAGTATTTATTCTGCAGAAAAGTTATTAATGTAATGTTATACATTATGAATATATAGCATGAATGAAATTTTAAGGCAAGTTAAAATCTGTCAGACTCGGGCCTTTTAGACGTTGTCTTCCGGTTCTGTAGACAGAGAAGGAGAAAGAGTAATAGGAGCAAAAGGGCAAAAAGGAGGAAAAGAGACTGACGGAGAAGGAGGCAAATAGGAAGAAGAACACGGAGAACCAGAAATTATTCATTCTTCGTTTTCCTCGTATTCTTCTCTGTCCATTCTTACTCGTCTTTCTTTTTCTTATTCGCCTTCCCCTTTCTCTTCTTTATCTTTTCCTCCTCTTCTTCTCCTCTTGTCTCCCCCTCTTTTCTTCCTCCTCCTCCTCCCCCTCCCCTTCTTTGTACGTCATTTATAGTATCTACGATTCTCCTTCTCCGTTCTGTTTATTCTTTCTCTTCTCTTTTTTCTCCTTCTCCTGCCGCCTTATCTTTTTCCTCGTCATTTTCTCTTTTCCTCCCCCTCTTCCTTCTGCTTTGTCTTCTCCTTCCTCTATTTCTTCCCATTCTGCCGCTTCTTTTCATCTCCAATTCTTCGTATTCCTCCTCCCTTTCGCCTTCCCTCTCCTTCTCCAGTAGCTGTAACAGCTCTTTTGCTCCATCTTCCTCTGTTTCTCGTTTCATTCCTTCTACCGTCGCCTCTTCTGCTGCTCCCTACGCTTCTGCTCCCTCTACTTCGTCGTTCTACTCTCTCTCCACCCGAATTTTGTTCCTCTCCGCTGAGTTCTCTTTTTTTTCTGTCTTTTTTGGGGGCTCTAGGGGAGTCCGGACCCTCTGGTTCCCCCGCACATACGCCACTGTACCCCATAGACAGAGCTCCCTACTCCCGTCATCTGTTCCTATGTTCTAAAGAATATCCATATTTTATGGTCAGGAATCCGGCAACCCTGCAACGCTCATACTGCGTTATTCCCGAGCACGGCAGTACGGCAGTATTATTATAATGACTTTTCTCGGTGATGACGTCACGCGCGACGTGTGGGTGGGTGGGGCGTGGTGGGGGGGACGAGGGGTAACGGCCGGGTCCAGGGCCGCCGGCGAGGGGGAATAATAAAATATTATATATAATAAAATTGAATAATAATAATGGCTGGAGAGAGTAATAGTGGGTAATAATAGACGCTCGTTTCCTAGTCTGGCCGTGGCGTTGCCCGAGCTGGAGAAGCGAGTCTTGCGCCGGACCCGAGTGCGGACGCCGCACAGTGTATATCGAGTCCACAGCGGTCCGATTATTGAAATTGATAGACAAAGCTATAGACAAAGACGACATAAAGAGTATGGAGCGATCCTATTGGTGAAATGGGTGGTTCCTATAGACAAAGGCAGAAAATGATAGACTAACTGTCGGGTCTCTCGTGGGTTGCCGTTAGTTAGTCTATTGCCTCCCTCCTTTGTCCATTGCAACCACCCGCTTCCACCAACAGAATCTCTCCATATGTTTTTTGTCCCCTTTGTCTATAGCTTTGTCTATCAATTTCAATAATCGGCCCGCAGGAGCGCTCGGACAAAATTTGGAAACTTGAAACGCTTGTAACTCCGTTATACACAACTTAGAGGTTCTTAGAATGGATTCATTGGTTTTCTCGTGCGATTGGCTTCTAAAAGCACGCCTTGGAATTTAAAATGTGACGAAATAAACATCAAAATTGGCAATTTTAGTCAAAAATTTCATGTCCGACTCGTTTAATTGCCTCGATCCACTGTGCGCCGCGCCGCGCCGACCCAGCACGTAGAGTCGCAGTCGGTGATCGACCTCGCTTTCCTCTCGCCCCTGCCAGATCCCGTTTGCTTTGTCAATGTCTCATCCTTGTATCCTCCCCGAAATCGCAGAAAAAAACGGCTGCAGCTAGGTGAAAGAGGAGGTGAGAGGATAACTTGTGGTAAAAGAAGAGATAAGAAGGAAGGAAAGAGGAAAAGCGAATAGTAGATGAGCCATGATAAAGTTATGAAAAAGAATAGGAAAGAAGAAAAACGTGCAGTAAATGGAAATAAGAAGAATCGCCGAGCACGGTGTCAATGATCATAGTGTCAACAAGTAGACCTACTGAGTTTTTGTTGACACCGTTATCGACGAGAATAGAAAATTCTCCCTCCTGTCAAATGATGGGCACGGTGTCAACAAACAGTTTTACTCAGTTCCTTTTGACGGTGTCATCATCCGAAAATAAAATTTGCCCACTGTGAAATGATGAGCACGGTGTCAACGAGCGAGTGGTTTTACTAATCCTGAGTCTTTGTTGTCACCGTAATCATCCAAAAACAAAAATTTTAGCTTTTGTGAAATAATGAACGCAGTGTCAACGACACTTAAATCTTCCCTTTAGTATATCTTCCAAATTTCAAATCTTGTTCTCTGTGTGTTAACCGTGCCAAGCTTTGCCAACTTAATCTAACCCAACACTAAGTTAACCCCACCTTACATTACCTTTCCTAACCAAACATCTATCGGGGAATTAAATGTCTGTTAGGATTGTGAGGAAGGTATTTTTCAGTTGGTTGACACCGTGATCGTTGACACCATGCTCACTGCTAGTTTTGACTTAGCATCGCCTGAGCAAAACTTGAACAATCAATCGTTGACACTGTGATCGGATTTTTCGTTGGTTGACACGGTGCAACGTTTCCGTTCGGTAAGCATGCTTTACGCGCAAACGGATTGTCGTTCGGTGAGCATATCCACCAAGTCGGAGAATTCCAATTGTACGTGGATGCATGCCAAAAATCCGCAGAGCCGTAATATTCACCAACGACAAGAGACCGGAGTGGGTACACGATAACACTCACCCTCAGCAACGCACGGGCAGTCGTCTGTCTGTATCGTTCGATAGGCCCCCCGCTAATTAATTAAATTAGGCGGTCCGCTGCCCCCCCCACACCCGCCCCCTTTCGAAACGGCGGAATTCCGGAGCCAGGAATTTCGGTTCGGAGCGCAAGAATCCCTGGGCAATATCGCTGCCGGAGTTGGAGGATTTTCCGCGGAAACTACTTTCGGGTCGGGCCCGAATTTCCCGGAAACTTGTCCCCGCCTTCGCAGAATCGGACGCGTCCCTTTGTAAGTCCGAGAACCCGATAATTGAGAGTGTTCCGGGGGCCGGATGCAGCGACGCCCGCGCGCCCGAGAGGTAGGCAACCGCGTCATGCGCGCCCGCGCCCGACATGCAGGCAACCCGCGGCGGCCGCGCGTCGCGCGGGTCCGAATACGTATATCCATACGGCGCTGTACAGGGTGATTCGTGGTTCACCGCTCGTCTCATGGGCTCAGATTGTAGGACTCCTAAAGCAGCTGCTAGCAGAGTTGTTGAAATTTTGTGTTTGTCGGGTAGACATAGATGACATAAGTTAAAAGGCGGAGCGTGATTGGTCGGCTATGTCTTATCGCTGCTTTGTCGTGTCTACATGTCGGGTGGAACTCTCGGTATGTTAAAGGCACCTCTAAGTTTCCGACAGTATGTTGTCCATGCCACCTGACAAAGGCACGATAAAGCAGCGATAAGACAAAGCTGACCAATCACGCTCCGCCTTTTAACCTATGTCATCTATTTGTCCGGTGCTTTGAAGTGACAAATAAAAATACATCGAATATTCGAAATTCGTGGTTAAAAATGACGTAGCTATAAAAGTCGAAGCTTTGAAACTGAAAATGAGAAAATGTACGCGAAATCAAAGTTTCATACGTGCTTTTATAATTTTTGATCGGTTATGATACGACGGGTAGTAAGAATTATGATAATTAGCACCACTGGATAATTCGAGTTCATAGGTTGGCTGCCCTTTTGGGCCCCAAGAGCTACATGACCTAATCAAACCTAACCTCCAAATTTTCGAGCTGTCCACACTCTCCCTATAGAGGTAGTCTAAATCGTACATCGTATATTGTTCGGTCGTAGTCTCATCCCGATAGGGCGACAACGTGAAGAACGAAAGTCACCAGAAAAGTGCTGCTGCCAACCTTATGCATTTGAAAGGGTAATCAACAGGGCCAACAGCGCATTGTGAGCAAGCGTTATTAAGGAGTAAGACTTTGAAACTAAGCAAATGTATGCAAAATCAACATTTTATACGTTCTCATATAATTTTTGATCAGTGTACCTACTCTCGGAGTTTGAATTAGTACCACTGGATAATTTGATTTCATAGGTGGGCTGCCTTTTTGGGCCCTAAGAGCTGCATGACCTAATCAAACTTAACCTCCAAATTTTCGAGCTGTCCACACTCTCCCTATAGAGGTAGTCTAAATCGTACATCGTATATTGTTCGGTCGTAGTCTCATCCGGAATCACCCTGTACGTGGTGCAGCGCGGCGTTTCATAATTTTATTTGGGGGGAAGACCGTTTCAGCGCGCGGCGCAGCAGCAGCAGCGGCGGCGGCGGCGCTGAAATTAAGTTGACTTCTCGTGCTGAGGCGCCTCGGGCAGTCAAAAGCGCGTATCTCCCGGAGCTCCCCGGCGGGAGTTGCGCGGTTGCCGCCGTGCAGGACCCGACTCTCGTCCCGTTGTTGAGACTCCAAGTTGCCCGCGCCAGGGCCCGCCGATAATTGCGTTAAGGCTCGCTAGTGCCTTTTGCCGTCGCTCCCGCTTCTCGGAACCCCGGAGTCCCTCTTATTCAATTATTGAAAACAGACTACTGAAATTCAATAACTCGTACCTGCCCCCCCCCCCCCCCCCCCCCCCCCCCCCCCCCCCCCCCCCNGTCCCCGGCCCCGTAACTTTACCTTTCTCTATATGTTTTACTTTAATTATGCACAATGTTATGTTCCGCCGCTTTGCGCGTTGCCTATCCCGCCGCCGTCGGGCGCGGGTGTCGTCCGCTCGGGGCTAATTCGCTCCGGACATCCCCCTCCCCCCCTCTTCGTCCCCCGAGTGTCCGGTCGCGGGGCTGGGGATAACNGGGGGGGGGGGGGGTCAAGAAGGAGGGGGGTTAAGAACATGGTGTCTAGGACCGGGGCAAACCGGGAATCATCCGGGAATGAAAAATTTCAGGGGAAAATCACGGGATTTGTTCCGGAAACAGGGATTTGTTCCGGAAACAGGGATTCGTTTCCTCTCTGCACTGAAAAAATATGCTCGCCTCAAGCGTACTGATTTTTGAATTTGCCGCCAAGAATTTTTTTTATCTTCATTTAAGCTGGAGTTTTTTTTTTTTATATACACAGGGTTGCTACAGTCAGGGAAAACCGGGAAATGTCAGCTAATTTTAAAAGGTAGGGAAAACCGGGAAATGTGAGGGAAAATCTATTAAATCACCTTCATTTGCTTTCTAGAATGGGTTGAGGTTTCGAACAACAAATTTTGCCTGAAAACTATTTTCAATTATGCCTTCTAACCATCCGTCACATCTTCAATAATTGTTAAGGGATCTCCCCAAAATGTGTCGGGGAAATCAGGGAGATGTCAGGGAATTTCATTTTCTAAATTCTGCGGCAACCCCAATTTTGATTGTTTTCTGAGCATTTTGTTCTCTTGGAAATGTCATGGAGATGACGATTTGCTCAACGAAAATGACTCGAGCAGTGGGTTGCTCCGTCGATATACATACATATCTGAGCAATGCTGTCCATCGACAGTGCTGAATGTCTATAAATAAAATAACTAACTAACTGACAATTGTCGTTCGATCATAGATTCGAACTCGACCCGCGAAAGTGCCTCGTTATTCGAAAGCGTCTCCGACGATCTGAGCACCCGATGCCGTCGCTAATATCGCTCGATTCCGTTTCGCAGCGCAGTGCTTTGTACGCGGAGTCGTAAAGAGAATAATTACTCCGATAAGAAGCGAGTAATATTTTTCTCAAACGTTAAAAATATAAGCGAGATAATACCCCGGGGGTTATTAAAATATCCCAGTTTCCGAGCTGTAACATTTCACCCCTTGTACCCCGCATTATGCACTCCTGCCTCCCCCCTTAAGTTATCTTCTCTCTCGCGAACTGTTAAAATCGTTGATTGGATAGACGAAATGATTTTTGAAGACTGACACTGAATTTCAACTATGCTTTCCGAGCAAGCTGACACAATGATTTTTTTCTCATTTTCTTCTTTTTTTTAGGGGGGGGGGAGGGGGGTATTCATGGATGGAAGAGAGCATGAAATTTCAAGGTACCTTTGTTATTTTGATCAAAGAAAGGAACGTCCTATATGACAGAGAATATTCGCTCGATATCTCGGATAGCGAAAGCCTGAAAATTTCGAGAATTTTCGACATATTGATAAGGTAAACCGTAAATAAGTGAGAATTTAAAAGAATTTGGAATTTTGTCATCTAGGCTAAGGGAATTCAGGGAGAGCGATTTCGTCATTTTGGTCAGGGACTGTCCAAGCTAATTAAGAATTTCGTTGTTTTGGGGCACACTGAACAATCGAGAACTTGAAGAACTCGGGTAATTTTTGCCGTTCATATCAAGAAAATTCTAAAAAAGGCCCGGGAATCTCGTTATTTTGACCAGGAAAAAGCTTAATTGAAACTTGAAAAAGTAAGGAATTCCTATTATTGTGACTGAGGATTATAATGTATCATGATTATACTTTATTTATACACTTTTCTCCAAGTTATGCATGCACAATGTAAATATTTTATTTCTTACAATGTAAATGTATGACGTGTACCTAGCCTTAAAAAGGCCCCTATTCAAAGAAAACCATTCCAATTACAATATCAAAATGTCACAGAAGTTTCGTCATCGTGGTCAAGGCAGAATCATGAAAGGCAAAGGAACTTTTGAAGTTTCGGAAGACCTTTAAAAGCCATGACATTTTTAGTAGTAGTTTTTTTGTAGGATATTTTCCGGAGCCGAAACTACTATGTAATCTCCACCTCATCATCGCTGATGTGAGCTTCTGAAATTCTTGTTCAGACAAAATGATATTAGGAGGCTATCATAGAATTTTAACTACGTATCTCGAGCAAGTTGACTATGTTGAAGGAGGGGGGGGGGAGAGAATGCACATTGCACAATTATTTGCTGAGTCACGGTTTGAATAATTCGGTGATTTCGCTCGAATAAGAAGAAAATCGAGGCTGTAAACAGGAAAACAGTCGTTCCAGCGAAGAAATAATGCAGCTCATCTCGTCCAGCGCAAGATTTCAAATTCACTGACATCGATTTTCGTGAAGCGACGATGATGGTTCTTGTTTCGTTTCGCCGACGTTATAATGTATTTTCTCAGCCCCAAAGCACAGACCGACAGGGACAATGCGATTAGGGTTGTTACAGGTTTGAAAAATCCGGAAAAACTTATGGTCTTTCTTTATGATTAATTTCTCTGAAATGGAGAATTCGCCCGAAAAAAGTTGATTGCTCATCTGACAGTGCTTAATGAGCTGAGGTCGTATTTTTCATGATTTTTGAAATTGTAGAAAAATAGATTTTAAAGCCTGGAAATCTACCGCCTTGTGACGTCATCAGGCGGCATTCCCCCTTTAAAAACATGTATTTTAAAAGAGTAGGTCATTTAGTCTATCTACCGCCTTGTGGCGTCATCAGGCGGCATTCCCCCTTTAAATACATGTATTTTAAAAGAGTTGGTCATTTAGTCTATCTACCGCCTTGTGGCGTCATCAGGCGGCATTCCCCCTTTAAATACATGTATTTTAAAAGAGTAGGTCATTTAGTCTATCTACCGCCTAGTGACGTCATCAGGCGGCATTCCCCCTTTAAATACATGTATTTTAAAAGAGTAGGTCACCTCCTCTAACAATTTACAGTCTAAGGGGGGGGAGGAGGGGGTTAGAGGGGTTAGTCTATCTCCTCCAACAATTCGTCGCTTCCCGATGGAAGGAACGGAACTCCATTTCAAGGCTACGAAATTGAGTCAAAGCATTCAAGAACATACCTGCGCAATTTCCGTCCAAAACTTTCCTGATTTTTGCATGAAATCAGAGGGACATCCAGTGAAATATTCAGTTAGACATGTCCAATAATCTCGCGGTAGAACTACTGTTAGCGAGGAGAAATCCGACAACACTGTAGTGCAGTTACGTTTCTTCGCGAGGGAAACGATGAATCGTTCTTATTAAATACCAAGGCTTATCTCATGCTCAGCTCACCCTGTAGTTCTGTATTAAACTTTAAAGTTGCCAAATTTCAGACACCTGCAAATTTTACATCGCAGAAACGGGGGG
>NW_017547204.1:734898-746071 GCF_001854935.1 Bemisia tabaci | reverse complement strand
GGGGGGGTGACATTATCATGAAACGTCGACGAGTGGAGGTGACGATTTTCTTGCGATTGACGCGGAGTAAGCCGTATTGCACACATTCGCACAATAATCGATGGGAGCTGGAGATAAGGTTATTGATTTAAAGAATTAGCACGGGAAACCACCGCAAGGGGGAGGGGGGGAGGCGAGAATAGAGAAATTAGAACAATGGCTCGCTGACATCATCCCAAGGATATTTCACTCTCGTCAATAGCTCGGCAACCGAAGCTTCGCGTCGCCTTCTGCGATCGCAGCTCTCGTTTCCTAGAGTTGGTCTCGCTACAAAATTCGCAACTTTTTTAAGTCCTCAGATCGGGCCCTTCGCAGAATTTCGTTATATCACTTCACGGGTGGCATTATAGAAGTTTAAACGAAAAATTAACGGGAAAAAACAACTTAGCGGTAAGCCCTAACACATCAGATCAAATTAGAGAACCTATACTGCCGTGCTAAGGAAAAACACCGTATGAGCATTCGAGAGTTGCCCAGGTTCTTTAGATTAATGCATAGCTTTCCTCGAATTTCTCAGGTATTTTCGATTAAATTGCGAACAAAATATTCTAAGAATTTTAAAGAAAACTATTCTCAATTTTCCCGGTAAATTCGTTCTTTATCGAATGAGATATGGCAACGCCTAAAGGTTCATACGGCGTTTTTCCCTAGCACGGCAGTATATAGGTAGAGCACGGACTTATCGAAATATGGAGCTCTCAGAGCCCGAAAGGACGGCCAACCTTGGTGAACGAAAAATGTCCCTGCCATTCTTCAGCTTCCAATATCAAATCATAATGACCAATAATTTATACAATAAGCGTTTTACCGCAAAAATGAGTAAATTTTTGCAAAAATTAAGTCATATATATGCTTTACCAACGACGAATCGTAACAATTGTATTATTTAATCCGTCTGAATAATTTAAATTCATAGATTGACTACCTTTTTGGGTCCTAAGAGCTCCATGATCTACCTCAAAATTACCGGCATGTCCGGACCGGTGTAGGTAGTCCGTACTCTCCCTACATAGGTACTCCAGATCGAATGGTGCCAACTAAAGACAGTATCGTAATCCTTTTTTTAAGAAAATGTTACCTTTTCTTCTGATTTTTCTGAACATTTTCTAAACAAATTATCAATATGAATCCTGATAAAAATGGAAGAAAAAAACGAACAAAAGACAGTTGTGCTGAGCCCTACAACATGGTCTCGCCCTACAGCTTTATAGGGTCCAGCCTTACAGACCATAGGGCTCAGCACCACCGCCTTTAGTTGGCTTCATTTGACTTAGAGTGAAGAGCTCAGCGCTGAGTTCTCTCTATCAAGTTCGCAACCCTAAAATCTGAAAGCGGGAAACTACAGTGGAGTCCTCCAGGAAAGCATACCCGGTGAAATGGAAATCGGTCGCTCGGCCGATTTTTTTTATGTCTGAGGAAATTGTTTGTTCAATGGGTCAGTTGCGCTTATCATAGAATCGTGTTTTGTTGCTTGATTTGTGTAGATTAGCTAAAAATAATAAGCTCTTTCGGAACAGCAACTTTCTATGTTCAACAATAACCGAAGTATCGCGCTTTGAAAATTTCAGTTTATGACGTCATCCACCGCCACCTTTGGTTGCTTCCACCCTGCTTTCATCCGAGTTTCACGTTGAGTGCAAACTGCAAATGTGTGTCTCCACGACTTTATGCAAGAAAGGTGGAAGAAACCAAGGAAGAGTGTCACTACCGCGTTGGATGACGCCATGAACCGATTTTTTCAAAGCGCGATATCTCGGTTAATACTGAACGTACAGAAAGTTGCTGTCCGGACAAAGCTTATTATTTTTAGCTACTTTACTGGAATCCAGCAACAAAACACCAGCGCAACTGACCCATTAAGAGAGAAGGAAGAAAAAATAAATAAATTCGAGACATATCGTCACCTTCCAGGCAAAGTATCACAAGCGCCATGCGACGTTTAAAAATTTCCGCCGCCATTTTATTTCTTCACTGAGAAATTGTTGGTTGAATCTGTTTGGAAATTTCACTAAATTTTATCGGCAGCACAAAGAAAATTCAGTGAAATTTTCGGACAGCTTCGTTGAACAATTTCTCTGTAAAAAAATAAAATGGCGGCGGAAATTTTTAAACGTCGCATGGCGCTTGTGATACTTTGCCTGGAAGGTGACGATATATCCTTCGCCTTTTCAAAATGAAGACTCTGGCTTTCTTTCTTTTAAAAGTTACGTGGATCGGGCTCGTGCTAATCTGCGACCTATAGCGGAGGCAAAATTAAGTTCATCAATGCAAGGAACTCGTTTCGGAGCCGTGTCCAAATTTAATAAATTATACGAAAAGGTTAATATTTCGTATCAAATACCGCCGAGTGCTCCGCGCCTAATCAATAAATTCATGACGAGGCGAAACAAAATTTAGTAACATCCTCCCAGCCTTGGAGCTTCTTATAGGAATGAATTACTGGTTTAATGTTTTTATAGCCCGTCAATTATGTCAATAAGTTGGATCATTTTATCGGAGCCATGCTCTCGTCATGGGCTTTCCAGGGTTGCCGGATCTCCCCCGAAATAATATTTATTTCCCGGATAAGTTATGAATATTTTTCTTTGAAATTTTTTGTAACTTTAGATTGAATTGTGAATGAAATCCTGTTGAAAATTCGAAGGAAAACGTAGGTAAATAATTCTGAAAATCTGGTTTTTATCAGTGGAAATGTGGCAACGTCTGATTGTACATACGTCGTTTTTCCTTAGGACTATAGTCGTGTCCTCTTGCTTTCATTAGAATACTCGTTCGTCGTGGTCCGATGAGCAGATGTTCTCTCATTGTCACTCGATTTCATTAGTGCTTCTCTCTTTTCTTGCCTTTTTCATTTTCAGTTTTTCCTTTTGAATTTTTTATTCATAAAAAGTTCTTTCCACTCTTCCTAATTGATGCATCCTTTTAATTTTTGTTTTTTTTTTTTTTTAATTTTTAATTTTTTTTTTTTAATTTTTGTATTTATTTTTGATTTTTTAATTTTTGTATTTATTTTGATTTTTTAATTTTTGTAGTTATTTTTGATTTTTTAATTTTTTTAGTTATTTTTGATTTTTTAATTTTTGTATTTAAATATTTTTGATTTTTTAATTTTTCTGTTTATTTTTGTTTTTTTAATTTTTTTATTTTTGTTTTTAAATTTTTACAATTGTCAATTTTCTACATTTTATTTTATTTTCGTATTCATTTTGAATTTTTGATTTATCCATTTTTAAAGTTTCTACTTTCTATCTATTTGAAACAATTTTCGATTTTTCTCAATTTTTTAATTTTTTATTCGTGTAAGGGGAAGACTTAAGGAGTTGGAAACTTGGTTCATTTAGATCAGGAAACACCCAAAAAGTCGTAGAAAGTCATCAATGTAGTTCACGTCAGAAATAAATTACAGAGGCGGGGAAAATTTCGCCCTTCCGACAAGAAAAAAGTCAGGGAGTTTTCCTTGCTTTGGAAAAGGGGTCCATAAAACTTACGGATTTTTGCTCCCTTTTTTTTCTTGATACCCGGATGGATCGTTTCATGTCGATCGCGTTCTCGTGTTGCTGCGGTTTGATTAGAATACTTGTCGTGCAAAGGAAAAACACCGTATAAACCTTCAGGCGTTGCCTCATTTCCTTTCATAAAACGCGATTTTCCTGGTAAATTTATGAATATTTTCCTCCCAATTTTTCAGACAAGTTAGTTCACAATTTTACCTAAAGATTCTGAAAATTTAAAGGAAAAATATTCGTAACTTTCCCCAAAAATGAAAATTTTATCGAAGGAATTTTGGCAACTCTCGAATGTTCGTACGGCGTTCTTCCGTAGCACGGCAGAATACTTGTCGTGCTCGGTTGCTTGCCGAGCAGATGTGCTCTCATTGTCATCCGAGTTGAATCCGTCCTGTTTAAAAACCGCACATGTCAATCATCCGATGAGCTCTAGGATACACGCACCTCAATGGAGCGAATGGCTCTTCAAAGGGTGGCCTTGTGTGGTTTTAATATGAGCGGAGCACGTCTCCGAGAGAGGCTCCGAATCGTCGAGTCAATTTGTTCTGGCATCGGGGGAACAATTATTAACCTCCTGAGTCGTATGTTGGCACGGTAATTAAAAACGAACACTATTCATCGATGCTCGTGCGGTAATTGCAACGAGTTTATTTGAAAGGATCCCGCTCCCATTTTGGAGAAAAATTCAGCTACGATTGGATCTTCGAGCTAGAATTTTCGTGATTTTTCAAGTTTGGCTCCTCCCCCTCCCTTCTCCCCCCTCCAATATCGCCTCCTTCCAACTACTTTTGAGCAATCTTAATCAGATTTTATTTTGTCGTTTTCAAGTTAATCAAGAACCTAGACCTATTATGATACCTCTACTCTATCATCCCAGCTCTAACTAAAACCAAAATTACTTTCCATTTTTCAGATCCCTTCCAAAGCCGCAGTATCCCCCGGATATGAAGCTCAAATCAACATAACAAAAAAAAGTAAATCAAGAAAGATTCCGCTTTCATTCGAGAAAAAAAAAAAAAAAAAACTTCAGTTCCGATTGGATCCACGAGCAGGAATTCTCGTGATTTTTACAGTTTAACTCATCCAAGAGAAAGTTCTATCAGAAAATTGCGTAATTCTATTTCCTGTTCCCCTTCTCTTATTTACTTCACTTTTCGCCTTTTTCTCTTACTCCCCCCCTTTCTCCAATGCAAAATATCGCGTCCTCTCAACTACTTTTGAACATCAGATTTTTTTGTTGTCTTTTTCAAGTTAATCAGAAACCATCCCGATTCTATTTCAGGACAAAATCAGTTTCGATTGTATCTATAAGCGGGTATTATCCTGAGTTTTCTAGTTTGGTTCGTCCAAGAGAGTTTGATGAGAAAATTGCGTATAGATACCTCTAGTTCCTGTTTTCCTCCTCTTCTCTTATTTTCTTCATTTTCTTCGTCTTTCTCTCTTACCCCTTCCTCCATTCCCCCTCCTGTAATTCTTCCTCTCTTTCCCTTTCTTGTGATTTTTAAAGCGCCTTCTATCAGGCATACGGACGAAAGTTTGCAATAAGGACTGTTTGCATAGTGATCACCTAGTTCATCAGAAAGGAACCAACCCACATTTTCGATAAAATTGAGTTTTGAATGTTTTGAGTTCCACTTGTCGTATATTTTCTTCTACCGAAAACTCAAAATCGAAAAAAAAAATTAGTTTGTGCAAAGAGGGGTTAAAGTCTATTTTCTACATTGAATCTTGTGGAGGGATATAACTTCAAACCTCTCTCTCTCTCTCTCTCATTTTGAACTTAATGTGGGTTGGTTCCTTTTCCATGAACTCTGTCCATTTCGACACATTTTAGAAAAAAACGAATGTTCTATTAGTTTCCTCATGAAGATAAGTGCTTATTGCAAAATTTAGTGCTCGAGTTTATAAGTTCGTTTGAAAATCGTGGGGAAAAAATTAAATTTGCAGCCGACCCTAAGAACAATTTTTGCTCGACGAAAGGAGTTTTTGAAATTATCAGAGTCAGTCATTTCTGTGTCCCAAGGTTTTTGAGTCCTGCGTGGATGTTATGCATGGAGCATTGGATAGCCAACAAAAATGTGTATAATATTAAAAAAGTAAAAATTTGAGGTCCGTCGAAGCCGCGACAAGCGACACCGAGATCGAATGTGACGCAAGCGTATTTATAATTAACGTGCCTGTTTTATTTCGCGGCGTCCGAAGTGACTTATGTAACGAATCAAAATTCAATCTCTAGTTTACCCGAGGTCATTTTCAAGTCCGGTGCCGAGCCTCGAAAGTTGGACGTATTCATGCTGAAAGGAACTACGTGTAAATCTATTGAACAGATCGGAACTATATAAGGAGCACGATAGCCCTATGTACTTAGTTCCTGTCGATTCGATTCATTTTAAAATAGTACCATTTAAGTAGCATGAATCTTCGTTTCCGGAGATAATTTATTTTAGAGACCCTAGACTTTCTGTTTACCGTATCGATGGTCGAAGTACGAAACCGCGTATTTCCATTGCGGTGTGTAAAAATTTCCGCTCCTATTTCATTTCCTTGAAGGGAAAGGAGTCAACTTTATAGCTTCGAAAAACAGAATGTTCCTTCGTTGGAAGGGAAATACTTAGAGAGTTTTCAAGAAATTTTGTCGTCTAGTTTTCCGAAGAAAAAGTGAAGCATGAAATTCAAGTATGACAGGAAGTCTGCAGCGATATGCTATAAGCATTTGCTATGGCATAGTGCTCACCCCGACTTTCACCAGTCATCAGTAGATGAATTCAATGCTATTGTCAGGGAATTCAACCAAAATATGCCAGGAAAATCGGGGAAATGTGAGGGAATTTAATTTTTCAAATTCCGTGGCAACCCTGGTGGCGGCATCGTGTTTCTCGCGAAATTTGACATATTCAATTGCAAATTCCAGGCACATGCAAGAGCTCCGTTATTGCGGGCCCTACACCGCCGTGCTGAGGAAGAACACCGTATGAACATTCAAGAATTGCCGGATTTCCCACGATAAAACGTGTATTTCTCACGACATTCATGCACATATTTCTTTGAAATTTTCAGGTATTTCAGATTAAATTGCCTACAAAAGTGTATGAAATTTTTGGAGAAAAATATTCACAAGTTTCCCAGTAAATTCAGTTTTTATAGAAGGAAATTTGGCAACGTCTGAAGGCTCATGCGACGTTCTTTCTTAGCACGACAGAATCCACCGTCTCCGATCGTCCTGGTTTCCGATCTTTTCGCTTTTCCAGGCGGCAGCTCTCGCGGATTTCCCGCGAATTCTTGCAAATTTTCCGCGAATTCCCCGCGACTTTTTTCGCGAACGGAACAGCGGATCGGCGTGGCGGTGCGGAAACGGCGATAACTCACATCGGGGCGGGGAGCGAACGGGGAACGGGCCTGCATTTAAATCTCGGTGATTAATAGATCCACAAGAAAGACTCCAATTACTAATGTTGATTAATGTTTTGATTATCCCCCCTCCCCCTTCCCGCCCTTCCCACCCCTCCCTCCTGAGTGGGTTCGAGCACCTGTTCCTCGCCTAGATTTTAAAATTATTCATGACTCACGTCAGGCGAAATTGTCAATTTCGTCAGTTCGCGTCACCGCCAACAGGCGATATATGCGCCTGCAGCACGGGCCCGATCCCATCGAAAAGTTGCCGAATATTGTGTTGGGGATGGCGATTTTCGATCGGTTGTTTGAAAAATCGATTAAATCGGAGGCTATTTTTCGAGCCGAAATCAATTATTGAAAAAAAAAATCGAAATTTCCGACTTTGATGTGTTACATAACGACGGTGAAACTACCAAACCACGTATCTCGTTTGCGGTGTTTAAAAATCTACGCTCGCATTTTATTTTTTTGAAGTAGACCAAATCAATATCATTGCTTGAAATTTTCACAGAATTTTCTCCGCCTGATGAGGAAATATCACAAAAATTTTCAAGACTGGACGTTAAGTAGTTTTTCATTTAAAAAATAAAGTATGACAGGAAGTCTGCGACGTCGCAAACCGAGATACGTGGTTTGGTAGTTTCACCGTCGATAAGCAGTGGCGTGCTTTGCGATATATCGATTGCTCGGTCATTTAAATCCATGGAAAAGGATCGATGAACAGGGTGTTCGTAGCGAATACTTTTATAATCGATTCTTTACGATACCTTCCAATGGGGAAATATCGATAATCGATGATTCACGCTACGCCACTGCACATAAAGCATAGTTCCTGTGAAACCCGAGTTTTATTTCAAGTTCAGCGCCAGTATAGTAGAATTTTTTTGGCGCCTAAGTTGGATTTTTAAGGGTTTAAAAATCGATTTCGAAAAAAATCGATTTTTTACCGAAAATTAAATTGATTTTTTCGAAAAAGTCGCCATCCCTAACTGTGTGACAATATTCACATGTATTGAAATCGACGATATGTATCAAAGCACGCTGCCTCCCTTTGAATCGATATTTTACTTCGGAAAAAACGAGTTTTGGATCCGGAGTCTATACTGTTAAAACGTTTGACAAGAAAAAATACTCTTAACTCAATCGGATTTTTGCTCGAATTAAAAGGAAATCCGCTGAAACTAAGATATCTCGATTCAAGCCAAGATCCGCGTGAATCTAGAGTATATTTTTCTTGTCGAATTTTTTAAGAGTCTAGACTCTGGATCCCAGCGGACTGATTATCGAAATAGATGGACAAAGCTATAGACTAAGAAGACATAGGGAGTATGAAGCGATCCTTTTGGTTGAAATGGTTGGTTCCTACAGACGAGGGTAGAAAATGATAGACTAACTGTTGGGTCTCTCGCGGGTTGCCGGTAGTTAGTCTATTACCTATAGTACCTCTTTTGTCCATTGCAACCACCCGCTTCGACCAATAGGATCTCTCCATATCTGTTTTGTCTCCTATATTTATAGCTTTGTCTATCGATTTCAATAACCAGCCCGCAGTTTAGCATGGCGATTAGATTAGGAAAATACGTGATTCATCATGAAATGCTAAATGTCAGGGAAAATCAGTGGATTATCAGTGAATTTGTTTGTTCCCAAAACCGGGGATATCCTTTTCTACCGCTTAGAGACCATTTTAAGGTTTCCGTTATTCAGGCTCGGACTGGCCATAAGGCCAATCTGCCATTGGCAGATACGCCAACCTGGCGCGCAAAAAACGCGCCCCTCTGACAGATAGCAAAATAAGGAGAGAGAAAAAAATTACGACCGAGAATATATGCGGAAAATATCTTAAATGAACGGAAGAAGAGAGAGTCAGGAGTGAGGAGAGATGCTTTTAAGTATAGTGGTGAACAGAGGTCCAAGAACAACGTTCTGAAGCGTAAACACTTTTCTGTGAAATTGTCACCTTTTTGTTGACATACAGGCGCTTTATCATCCCCCTCCTTCATTTTCTATGTGTAACTCCCATAGAAGCGATAGCCGGTTCGATTTTTAGACATACGCACACTTTTATAGACCTCTTGAGAGACCTTTAAACATATTTCTTCCTTTTCAAAATGACTATTGAATTGGACATATCATAGCATACCTCGGGCAAACTTAACCTTGATTTATTTCGAAATTCAATAGTAAGAGACATCCAAAGTGTAAACGCGATACAACTATTCTCGCAAGATAGATGTCCACATTGCATTTGAAAAATGTAAGACGCGATGGCGTGAGTCGTGAAGTCGCAATGCTCTGCTCTAGTTTAAAGCAACATTAGAAATAAGACAAACGGAAACGAACACAACATGGAAATAGAGGGAGGGAAAGGATGCGCGTTAACGACGGCGCAGAGATACAACTATTCGTACTTGATGGACGTCCGTGCTACATCTAAAAAATTGAAGGCGCGATGACGCGAAGCGTGAGTTCTCAATGCCCTGCTATATGTATGGTGCCTATGAGGTGTCGCCCAGATTCGGGAGAAAAGTTAAAAAAGAGGCCCGAATACGTCTTTCTTGTCGTCGGCTGTGTTTATACTTGTTCTTTCTTCTTTTTTCAGGTTCTTGCCTGATTCTTTTTTAGGATGGATTTTTAGACTCACGTCTTAAGCTCGTGTAAACCGCAGCACTGACACGGTTCTTATGGAAATAATGGTTCTTGGATGCGTCCAGTGGCTTTAATATTTTTGTTTTCTTTAATTTCAGAAGTCTGTCGGTCACTTCAATACGTTCAATTTTACAATTGTTACTCTGTACGATTAATAAACTTTGAACCTGAAAATAGCGTAAACTTGTGCTGATTTGCCAAAATTTTCTGAACCCCTCTCCACGAAGGAGATGCCCAATCAAGAAATATCACATTGCGCCCCTTTAACCAGCCAAGGGTCTACGCCCTCAGATGCGAGCCAGTCCGACCCTGCCGTTATTGCACCTGATCTGCCATTATAGACCTCTTGAATCTTCAAATTGACAGACAACTAGAGAAACTTTTATTGACCGGATAAAATAAACATCTGAAATTTTGGAATTGAAAATTCTATTTTGCGCCAAAGAATCGGCTGAAAGTTGGGGAAAAAAATTGATATTCATATTCGGAGTTCCGGAGAATTATATAGTTTTCTCAAGAACATTCCGGGAATGCGAGTGGAAATTTCGGTTTCTCATCAGGGAAGGAGCTACTGAAAATGAGGGAAACATCAAGGGATGAGCATAGTGAAGAATTTTAGACATCATGCTTCGAATTGATATTTCAATTAAAAAAATACCGCGGAATCAGCTCTTCAAGCCCTCTCAGATGAAGTGATTAAAAATGTGCGTGCAACTTCTCCGTTCGGTGTATACACGCCACCTATATTACGCGGTAAACACATGGCAAATTTAGCTGATTTGAAGTTGTTTCTTCCGCTTTTAGGAGAACGATTCGAATGTCGGTCAACGAGTCGATGAATCTAAGATTTCAGGACCAAATTAGTCTAATTTAGTCTTGAAATTTTCCGATCATCAAATCACGCAATCTTGGTGTGGTACGTCAAGTCCATGTACACAAAATTTAACCGAGGAACACTTTGAAAAAATTCCAAAAGTACTCGCGTCAAGTGAATATCGTGAATCGTTTTCTCTTTCGATTTGCAATATTCACTGCGTTATGTAATACATTAGAATACTATAGAAATTTCCTGAAATTAAAAAATGATCAAAAAATGGATTGACCATTGAATCGTCCATCCTCCAAAGTGCTGAAGAACCAACTTAACAACGATGAAAAGTACATCCTCGGTTTTCTCCCACTAAACGATGAAAATTAGCAGACTTTCACAGCCTTTTTTACCATCAATTCCCTGCATTTTTTCTGGAGATCTCCGAGAATCAGAGTGAAAACACTGCCGTGCTAATAAGGGAAATCGCCATATCAGCCTTCAGGCGTTGCCGAGTTTCCTTGGACAAATCACTAATTTTTAGGAAAATTTGTGAATATTTTTCTTCAATGATGAATTTCACCTAAAGTGTCTGAAAATTTCAAGGAAAAATATTCACTACTTTCCTCAAAATTAAACATTTTATCGGAGGCAATTTTGCAACTCTCGAATGTTCTTACGGCGTTTCTCCTTAGCATGGCAGAATAGTTCCTTTACTTTTCCGAGTCCCCGATCACCCTTCGTTGCAGTGGCGCAGCCAGAAATTCTTTATGAGGGG
>NW_017547204.1:690567-734783 GCF_001854935.1 Bemisia tabaci | reverse complement strand
GGCAGCCCCCCCGGACCCCCTCCCCCCTTGTCAACGCTACTGCCTAGTTGGAAATCTCGTGTGACGAACGGCCTCAAGATTTTCCTTCGCAACAGAAAACAAGAAACCGTGATTTTTTCAAAACTTCCTTCAATAAAAATTACAAATGGACTACATTTTGCAAATAGGAATCAATTTCGCATTCCGGAATAATATGTATAGGCGGATTTTAGAGACAACGTATGTGGACATCCATTTTACTACACAGACACATGTGCCTTATTCTTTCCCTCATTCGCTCCTTGCTTTACCTCTTCTTATTCCTGTTTTTCCCTTGCTTCACTCTCTTATTTTAACGCTCCCTCTTTCATCGTCTCCTCCTCCTCTCTTATTTCTTCTTCCTCCTTATGTTCTTTTCTCTGTCTCTTTTGTGCTCTTTTTCTTTTTCTTCGTCTCTTTTTCATGTTGTACCAATGTTCTTCCTCTTTTTTCATCTCTTCTTCCTCTTTATCTTTCTCTTCCTATTCTTCATTTCTTCTTATTCCTTTTTCTCAGTTTTTTAACCGTTTCTGCTTCTTCCTCCTCCTCTTCCGCCTCTTCTCTCATTTTGATGTTTCATTTGCAGATATAGGTGCTTCCATGGATGAGCTTATATTATTAGCTCCTAATTGCAAAATGTAATCCAAGTTTACCTTCACTTTTCTCCACAAAAAATGATGAAAGTACTGCGACTTTCAGAAAACAGGAAAACCGCGGAAAAATCCGGGACATTTTCATTCGTGCTCTCGACAGGCTCATTTTTCCTGTCAATGTGAAAAAACCGCCCCAAGTTTTTCCTTTGAACAAGAAAATTCCTGCTTTTTTTAGACCTCCCTCCATAAGAATTGAATCTCTCAGTTCCCATTCGACCCAACTCGGGTTTTTTGCAATGTTCATTCGTTTGCGTCGTAACCCTTCTTTTCTGGCTCTTACGCAGTTTTTACCGCATCCTGAAAAATTTAATTTTTCCAAGATGGGTCAATTTTGAACTGAGAGATTCAACTGAAAATATACCTTCACTTTCCCTCAAGGGAAAAAGACGAAAATTCCGCGACTCTCAGGAATCAAAGAAGTCCTGGAAAAATCCGGGAAACTCAACCGTTTTCTCGACACCCTCCATTTTCCTCTGAATGCGCGCGACAAAATGCCCGAGGTTTACCTTCGGGGAAAAAAACTTGATTTTTTTCGACTTCCATCGATAAGAGTTAATAATAAACCTTTATACTTGCCCTCAAGAAAAAGACGACAGTTTCGCGACTCTCTGGAATCAAGGAAACCCTGGAAAATCCGGGAAACTTTCAACCGTGTTCCCAACACCCTCCAGCATTTTCCTCTCAATGTGAAGAAATGCCTTAAGTGTTTCTTCGGGAAAGAACAACCTTCATTTTTTTAGCTTCCCTCGATGAGAGTTACCAAATACTCGATTACACTTCGCTCTAAGGAACCACTTTCTCTGTCTCTTCCTTAAAAGCATCTTTCTGCATAGGGAAATCAATGACATTTAGGGTGTCTACAAGTACGAAATTTCCGGAAATAGTACTGATTTTCTAAGGGCGGTCCGGAAGTACTGAAAAAGTGCGGAAATTCGAAGAGAAGGTCCGGAATTCTTTTCATTTTTTTTTTTGTCATTTATATCGTTTTTGAGCGAGAAATTCAAAGTTTTGAAATTTTTCGAATTTAGTCAATTGGAGATACTGATGAAGTACTAAAATTGTAGGAACTGAATTTCTTGGGAATGCACTGAAAAATTACTGTAAAATTACTGATTTTTGGTCAGCCTGTTTCAGTAGACACCCTGCATATGTGTTGCTTCTCAAATGAGCCTGAAATAGCAGTCCCTTATTGCAAAATGTGGTCCAGATATACACTGGAAAAAAAAACACATTGGATCTAGAGTCCAGACTCTTGAAAACATTGATAAGAAAAAGGACTCTTGATTCAATCAGATTTAAGCTTAAATCAAAAGGAAATCCGCACAAATTAAGAGGCTTGGTTCTTGATTTAAGCTAAAATCTGATTGAATCAAGAGTATCTTTTCTTGTCGATGTTTTTAAGAGTCTGCACTCTCGATCCAATGTGTTTTTTTTTTCCAGTGTACCTTTCCTTTCCCTCAAGAAAAAGACTCCGCGACTCTCCGGCACGAGTGAAGCCCTGGAAAAATCTAGGAAATTTTCACCGGCGCGGCCATAATTTGTTTTGAAATCGTGGCAACGGCGGACGATAACACTCGGCCCCACCAGCGTCGTGCCGGAGCCAGGATTTTGTATTATATACACATTAACTTTAACTTAATCAAAAATAAACGTACATTCGTTCCTATTCACGCCCGGGCCTCGCCGCGCAGTCATAGTCGGTACGCTGCGCTTGTGTGCGTGGATCCGAACATAAATAAATGATGTACACGAACTGAACGTCTGGCCCTGGAGGGGGGAAGAATAAAAACCCTCCCCTCCAACGCCCTCCTCCCACCGCGCGCCGCCTGGAACTCCCGTCAGTCGAGCGCTGAGCAGCTCCGGTGCCTGTACCACGCGACGTTCCGCTATCAGTGCCGCCTTTTTTTTCACCTCGAATTTTCCTCGTGCAAACCTGCCGCACGTGTCGCCGGATCCGTGACGAAAATCGTAACGTACCGACGTAATACTGTTACGGAACCCGTGGATTCTCCGTCCGTGACGTCTAACCGTGTTTCTCTCATATTCAGCGGTTTTCCATCTCTGATAAACGTATTTGAGACTGACGTTCATCCGTATCGTTTTGGACTGGACTGTAACGTAAAATTCGGTAACGTGGTTTCGTGGTACGTGACGCGTTCGTGTATCGGAAAGCGTGTTTTTTTTATTTGTTCCGCGCGATGAGCAGCTCGGGGAATAATTAAACCCCGGCGTAATTACCCTGCGTCGTTAAAAATTCGATCGGAGCTTATCTTTATAGTTTAGTTTCGTTCCGTTCGCGGTCGTAACTTTAGTAACTTTAATATCGATTCTGTGCGCGTCGGGTTTTAGTGTGATCTGTTGCTGCGGCGGACTGGTTCTGTTGCGGGCTTGAACTTTCGGTTTCCCAGTGCGCGAATTTCGGTGGGTTTTTGGCTGGTCTGTCTCGACAATAAATTTTTTAACCTGCGGACTGTTAGTTTTTTTCAAACGTCTGATTTAATTGTGTTAAGGCTGATTGTTCAGTGGGTGTACTGCCGGTGAGGATTTGAATTTGAAGAATATAGCTACGGAATGACCTGAGGATTAACTTACGGAATCATTCTTTAGTGCGCGGATTTTCGTACTTTTTTGTTAGTTTTATAAACGTTCGTTTAGCTATCAACACGTGGACCGTCTGTTCTGTCGTTACACGATTTCAAGTGAACTGAGTGTTTCATATTTTCAGCTGACTGATCTTTCGTTCGTTCATGTTTTTTTAAATATCTGTTTTTCAACTTTTCAACGGTCAATTTATGTCTCTAATCGACTGATTTTGCGAATTTTCCGATAGACTCCTAGTTCTTTCGTTTATATACGTCCATCTCGATTAATTATCTTGTTTTCCACGATTTTTAAATTCTATCGTTTCATTCATTCGATTTTCGCGAATTATCGGCTTAACTTTTCGTTTTTAATTACACAATCTCTCGACGAAGTGTCTTAAAACGCACGATCGGACTTGATTCCCCCCTTCAATCGACCAATTTTCCACCTGTTGTACCCACACATATAAATCCACATGCGAATTCCTTCCATGCTCCACGCTGCAATCGCATATTTCTCAATCATCTGACTCCTTTCTAGTGACCTAACCTAAGCATCCCGTGATTGTATGTCCACAGGATCCATGGTAATGCACCCCAACGACGGAACCAACAACCCCGGCCCGGGGGGCGGAGGAGGGGGTGGCCCCACAACCCTGGAGACCCCCGCGGAGGGCGCCACCAGCGCCGAGTCTCCGCAACAACGATTCTGCCTCCGCTGGAACAACCACCAAACCAACCTGATCAACGTCTTCGACCAACTCTTGCAGAACGGGTGGTTCGTCGACGTCACCCTGGCTTGCGATGGCCGGTCCGTACAAGCGCACAAGGTCGTCCTTTCGGCTTGCAGCCCCTACTTCCAAGCCCTCTTCACGGACAACCCTTGTCAACACCCCATCGTTATCCTCAAAGACATCTCGTACTCGGATCTGAAATCCGTCGTCGAGTTCATGTACAAAGGCGAGATCAACGTGGCGCAAGAACAGATCGGGCCTTTGCTCCGCGTGGCCGAGACGCTGAAGATCCGCGGTCTGGCCGAGATCAACAACGAACCGGAGTTGAAGTCCTCGACGACGGACGTGCGAGCCGGCACCCCCGGGTCCCAGCCCCGGAAAAGGAGGAGGAGGTCCGTGGAAAGGAGTCCGGAGAACCACGCGGACAAGAGAGCGTGCCCGCCGTCCCCCGGCCAAGGGAGCGGGAGTGCAGGACAGGCGCCGCCGGGACATCCGGGTATGGCACCCGGCGCAGTGGACAGACAGCCCCCGGCCCAGGGCCCCCCGCAACAGTCGCAGCAACAGGGAACTCCGGGTCAGCGCGACGTCATCGATGATTTGGATATTAAGCCCGGCATTGCCGAGATGATACGCGAGGAGGAAAGGGTGAGTTTTTCTTGTTGTTTTTCCGGGTTTTCGTGGTGGTGGTGGTAGTAGTAGGAGTGTCAATTGGATTGCATTTTGCAAAAAGGAACCACTAGCATTGGAATGTTGCTAAGATTGTGCAACTTCTTTTGTCTTGGAGGAAAAACCCGATTATCCCTTAATAGTTTCTATTTTACTCGCTAAAAACTGTAAATTTAATACAAAAATTACCATCTAAATTTCATAGTTTTTCACAATGTCCGCAATTTTATTGCAAAGGATGAAGTTGCACAATCTTAGCATCATTGCAATGCTAGTGGTTCTTTTTTGCAAAATGCAGTCCAATTGCACTTAATAAAAAACGCATCTACGTGCAATTTGATTAAGTAGGGGGAATTGGGGGAGACCTAAAAACAACATGTTGCGGCAAAGTCGCCAACTCATTTCTGCCGAAATCGTCAGTTAGGCGGTATTGTTTCTTAACCCTCGATGTGTTTAAATGAGAAATGGCGCAGAATGATGTCTCAAGGCCGTACATTTTCTCCTTTTTAATCGGGTTTTTTTATAATTTTCTGTATAAGAGAAAAATGGGAATAAAATTACATATCTACTCAGCTCATTAAGCACTTTCTGATGAAGGAATCACATTACCTCGTGCGAATTCTCTACTCATTTTTCTAGACCCAGGAAAACTTGGGATGTACCGGGAGTCATCCAGGAAAATATCGAAATGACGCATGATGCAAGGTGGATCTATTGTGGGAGTACGCAAAAACCGAGAGAATTCGAGCGAATTTCTCCGAAACACCGATTTAGCTTCGAACTTTTGGCGAAAGACGGATTTATGACACGAAATAGTACACTTCACCTGTTGATTCTCAAAAAATCTCTCTCGGAAAAGCTGAAAGTAACCAAACGCGAAAATCAACGTTTCAATTTGACTTTTCGATCGCAATATTGCGCACATCGAATACTTTCCGTTTTTTGTATTGTTTACAAAATATATTTTTTGGGAGAACAATAGCTGAAGTGTGCTTCTCTGCGTAATGGGCCCCTTTTTTTCTTGCTGAAGACGGTAAGTGTAAATAGGTAGTATTTTAGGAGACATTTTTTGGCATCTCCGTGTTTGTTTACCCCCCGTGTAGTTTCTTCGTAGACGGCATCTATCTGTATCAGGGTTAGGAATTTTGAAAAAAAAGACAAATTGGCTGAATTCGAAAAAGACGCACTTTACGGGTTTGTCGAACGATTCAAGGGTTTGTCGATTGAATCGTTGTCGACCGATTCACGTCGGTCGATTCATAATTTTATTTTTCGGTCAATTCATGCCGACCGTTTTTTAACATTTTGTCGATCGAATCGGTGTCGATCGGTTCACGTGGATCGATTCACGTTTTTGGTTCCCGATCGTTTCACGTCGATCGAATCCGTGCCTTCCAAAATAGTGTTCATTAACCTCCAGTTTCAAAAGAAAAAAAAATATGAGAGGAAATTAGGCAACTTCCCCTGAAGTTAGACTCACTCCGTACCAATCCGTCAAATTTTGCCTTGTTTCAATCTCAGACTTAGAATTATTGTCGGAAAATCTTACACCAGTGTCATAAATTTATGACTATACACTGTTTCGCGCCTTATGAGGTGATGAAAATACTGATCACAACGAAATCGTCAAAATTTAAAATTGTGAGTTGTGACAAAGAAGTTGGAAGTTGAGATAATGATCATTAAAATGTCTGGGGAGAGGTCGAAATATTTTTCTCAAAAATTCTATGGCCAATGATAAACTCGTCAAAAGCTATTTTGAAAAAGCTCCTATAAATAAATAAAAAAATACACGTGGAAACTTGAGGCTTATAGAAGTTCTACATCCTTTGAACGTCATTATGCAAAAAGTATCATCAGACCAAGGCAGGTGGAGAGGGAAAAAAATCATACCCACTAAGTTACTCTTTGCGTTGCCCTTTAGAAGTTCCCTCATGAGTCGATCTTGCATGCTTATTGTTCGTGACGTCCATTTCTAGTACTTGTACATTCTAGTACTGACATCGAGGTATCATTTTGTGACAAACACAACTGATGTATTGTATCACGGAATAGAATTTTTTGAATAGAATTAATCGTCGAATACCGCAAAAAAGAGGAAAACTTCCCCGGATTTCACTACCGGCCTCTTCGAAATTTTGTCGTAAAAAAGACAGTCATATGTAGATACATCTCTTCCTCGCCGCGGAAAATCATTAGCTCACCGAGTTTTTACAGTTTTTATGAAATAGTCTGCCTTTATAATAATATCTGACGCATCTAAGCCGGGAAACCCACATTCGTTTCTGTGGTTTATTCCAGGGTGTCGACAGAATTCTTGGGGGAAACATTCTGGACTGTTTCAATTTTTTTTCTCACCTATCGAGCAAATTTTTATATCAGTCGAGACAACGATGCACTACATCATAGTTACAAAGTTGTAAAGTCACAAAGTGGGAAATTGGCGATTGCGTTTAAAAAAAAAAAGAAAAAAAAAATTGTTTGACGTTGAGAATGAGTCATAGGACGATTTGTAACTGCCTAAGCAAAGATGCAAGAAAAGTAATACAATTATATTTCATCTCTGATTTTAGTGTGCCTGATGAAAGGATTTTTTTACTTGTGAGCCAACTTTAAGTCATTGGACTTAAATATATCGATGACACCTCGATTGATCTGCCATCTGTAAACCTATGAAAAATGATCGATAAACTGGGGGTTCGCAATGAACACCCTGATAATCGATTCTTTACCATAGCTTCAGATGGGGAAATATCGATAATCGATCATTCACGCCTCTCCACTGCCTCGCAGGCATGTTCCTCTTCTTTCTTCATGGGGAAAAAAAAAAACGGAAAAAAAAAATGTTTCTTTGAACAAGACTTGACGCACTTCCCCCAAAAAGTTAAGCTCGTGACTATCACTACACAGCCCATGTTTAACTTCAGTAGATCAGCCTCAAGTAATAATTGAATTAGTTTTGTCACTTCTTCCAGGAATTTTTGGGTTTAGACAGGATTTGACACGTCTGATCGTGTAAAAACTCGAGAAGGAACAAAAAGCAAAATCGGAACACAAAAATGAAAAAAATGAATCGGAACAAAAAAAAATCTGTGCCTATTGAAAGAGAACTAGCTTCCACACGGGTTACTTTCATTCGACCCGGTTAAAAATACCCGGAGCTTCCAGAATTCTATGAAATTTTGACGCATTTGAAGACCTCGTTTGAAAATTTTCCGTCGTATTATTTCAAACTAACGCACGCTTCCAAAATTTGAGCTCCGCGCTTTAAACTATTCCAATAAACCGCAAGCTTAAAAATCTGCGTTTTTAAAGTCAGTCATTCACAAATCGTATACAAAAACAGCAAATATTTCGTCTTTCGTGAACATGACTTTGGAAGTCGTTCATCTGAGAGGTTTCGTCATTTTTATTTTTATAGGATGATATTCAAAGGACTTAACATTTTTTATTACTCTCTTAATGAATTAAACAGCTTTATTACTTAGAGATTTCGGACCGAGAATGTCTTTACTTATTTTAAGTTCCCAAATTACTCCGTTTTCACCGAGAACTTCTCAGTTTTAGCGGAAAGGCGCTAGAAACTCAACGAAAGGAATTATTTTGTAAATCCTCTGCAATAATTATCTCTTAGAAATTGTTTAATCTTGTGTCGGATCCGCCTCTATACAGTTTTTTTCTCCGGTTCTATCTTTCGGGAAAATTCACTTGCGCGGATATCGCCCGAGCCGATTTAAGTTATGTCATTTCATAAATTCATAGATTTTAGAGTTCATGCGTTTTTCATGACGAATTTTACATGACTATGAAGTTGCTAGACTATAAAATAAGTTCAATTAGAATCACCGTGCTTGAACTTTCAAAACATCAATCTTAAGTTCAATTTAGACCATTCTCCGACGAACATTTTTAGGTACGTTACGAATACAATAATGTTGTGGCCAGTACCTGCATAATGCACTCTTCTTTTTCCAATAACACAAATTGCATGATCTAGCTCATTTAGATTGATAAATACCTTGAATAATCGTCAGTCTTTTGTGGAGTTAGAACATTCTCGAGAATAGATTCGAACACAGAGAAATAAAAAAATATTTCACCAAGATTTCAAGGGTTTTTTCGAGATTGATTTTCGGTATCATAGGGTGACATTGCGAACAAAGTTATCTGAAAAATTGGAAGACAAATAATCATAAGTTTACCAAGAAATTCGTGTTTAATCAGAGGAAATTAGGCCTGAACCTGAAGGTTCATACGGCGTTTTTCCTTAGCATGGCAGAATAGTGTTGGAAATTTTTTAAAATAAGTCATTCGCCTTAAGTCCTCAACATGTTTCCTCCTACCGCAGAAGTTTTCAAACGCTGCTACCAATGAACTCTTCCTCTAGCATTTTGCAAATCTGCTAATATTCTCAGGCAATTTTTCTTGTCACTGCCAGTAATCCAACAATAAATTTTGTGAAATTTTTCCTATCCAAAAAGGGAACAAAAAACCATCTTGAAAAACGGACCCGAATGTACAGAACCTAACCACATGTCGGGTGCAAATTAATTCTCTTGACAGTGGCCAAACATAATTCATCGGCAATCGATTTTTTCTGCTTTGGAGCTATGGTAAGAATCGATTATTAAAGCATACCCTGATAATCGATCCGTCTCCATAGGTTTAAACGGCGGACCGATCGACCTATCGCATAGCGCGAGGCGAGCCCGGCTCGTTGGGTGCGGGTTTTTTAACCTGTATTTGCTTTGCTTCCTGTAAATTCGCCATTTCCATAATTTCAGCTGTTATCAACCTGTTGGTTTACAAATAAATTTCGCAGCTGTAGCCGATCGCACCCGAGCAAAAAAGCTGATTTCTCTCTCCCGATTGACTCGGTCGCTGCAATTATTGCAATTATGCAAATGTGCACAGCTGCAAATCCGATGCAAGGATTTTCGCATCCCCCCTCCCCCCAGTCTCCTAATATTTTTTCGCTCTTGTCACCTCCATCGTTTGTCTAATCATCCTCATTTTCCATATCCTCTCCCGTTTTCCTCTGTAAGTTTGCTTGGGGCACAAATCCTCGCCCTCCTCACAAAAGAGCGTAACCACACCTCTGCCGTGCCAAGAAAGAACGCCGTATGAACATTCGAGAGTTGCCAAATTTCCTTCGATAAAATGATCATTTTTGAAGAAGGTTATGAATACTTTCCCTTTCAATTTCCAGAATTTTTAGGTGAAATTGTGAACTAAATTATCTGAAGCAATGGACCACTAGACAAGGTACGAATTTCAGCATTTTGATACATGTTTCGTAACTAAAATTTCACGTAGAACACGATGCGCACGTAGAAAATTACCAAAATCAACTCCTTACGAAGATATTTAATGATTCTTGATGCGTGAATTCAAACCACCCGCTCATGAAAACTCAATGCTCTACGTGATTCACATCGCGCGCTAAACGTTATTGTGACAGTCTCTGCGATGTAAAAATTTGGCAACCTCAATCTTGACGCTTTGGCTCAGCTGTAGCAAATTGCTTATAGTTTGAACAACACATGGTGGAAAATGATCATTGCTCGATTGAGAGGCTTGCTGAAACCGTTGTAGTGCGCGATTTGACTCGCGTAGAGCTTTGAGTTTCTTGTGAGCGGGCAGTTCGAATTCCTTTGTAGCGCCAATGTGAAATAAAAACGTTAATATCTTCGTTAGGAGTTGGTTTCAAGAATTTTCGTTGTGTGAATCGTTTTCTACGTAAAATTCTGGTTAAGAAACATGTATCAGATTGCTTAAATGCGTACCTTGTCTAGTGGTCCATTGGAGGAAAATATTCATGAATTTATCAGGAAATTCGCGTTTTATGAAAGGAAATCTGGCAACGCTTGAAGGTTCACACGGCGTTTTCCCTTAGCACGGCAAACCTGGCGATGAACCCTGTCGTCCATAAAGCTCAATGTTTTCTCGGGCACATACCAAATTGTAGTTACGCCCTTTTGTCAGCCCAGCGACGGAAATGTTATGCACTTGCTCAACCCGAAGGCGCCAGAATTTCTCGCTTTTCTTTAACCTTTTGTACGTGCAAGAAATTTTGAGAAAATACACTCTAGCAGTCACCTAAGACTGAATTAAAAATCAGGAGGAGGAGAAGAGAAAGAGGGAAAAAAAGAGGAATAAGGACGTGAAGGAGAAGAAGAAAAGAATGAGAGGAACGATACGGAAAAAAACGTAGAAGCAAATGAAAAAATTGAAAAAAGACTCTCCTTCTACTTTGCTCCCTTCTTATTCTTCCTTCTCGTACTCACTCTCTCTCTCTCTCTCTCCGCTTGCTATTCTTCTCGTTTCTATTTATTTTCTTACTCTATTTTCTCTTGCCATTTCGCTACTTCTCCTTCTTCGATCGCTCTATTTCATGAGGCATTCTTTTTTTCCTTTTGAAGAAATAAATGAAGAGAGAGAATGTTGACAGGGAAAGTTGTTTTTGAGCCCGGAAAAGCTTTTTTCTTACAGTAATTTGACTTTTTGAAGCTACGAAATGCTTTTGATGAGTCTCTCCATTTCGGAACTTTTCGGTAATTTTTATTCTAAATTAAGCAAATTAATCTCTCTATGCGGTCGTCAAGTTATCGCAACTGTTATCTCCCATTAGTTATCTCATCATTTCATCTCTTTTAGCTGTGAATTTTTTTCTTTTCTTCTATATTTCAATATTTTACCGTTTCCATACCTTTATCCCAAACACTAAAAGAGGAATATTCTCGAGGAACTAAGCTAGGCTTCTAGTTCCCGGCCAAAAAATATCACCGAATATTGGAATATTATAGAATGATTTAATGCCGACTCGGAAATTCTAAAATAATGTGTTGAAAGCTTTTACACTTTAATCATGGCACCAAGTTATTTTATCAGTCAACGTGCCAGCTACGAAATTTGAAGCCGCTGAAAATATGTGAGTCAATGCTGGAAAAATGCCGTCTAAACATTCGGGTTGCCAAATTTTCCCAGATAAAACATGTATTTTCTAGGAAAATTATTCATATTTCTCCTTTAAATTTTTAGGAATTTTAGATAAAATTGCGAACAAAATTGTCTGAAAAGTGTAAAGGAAAATATTCAAAATTTTCCCCGTAAATTCGGTTTGCATTAGGTACAGTAAATCTATGTAGCTACGTCTAAAGACTCATACGGCAATGGCAGCACGGCCGTGTACAGGTGTCGATGTCGACAAATTTCGAAAATCTTATCGAGTTTCGAGTCGCGGCGAAAATATTTCCTTATCACTAAGAACCGGGAACCGATTGGAGTTCTATCGCCGTTTTTACATTCTTTAACGTAGGTGAGAATGTTTCTCTCCCAGCTACAATTGGAAATTTTGGATTTTCCAATTTTTGTGTATGTAAAATCGTTCGCCCAAAAGAAAGAGAAAAAACCATGATTTCTCCGAAAATTAATGAGCTGTAGCCTCGATTGTGGCCTTGTTTGACCCATTGTACATTACGTTTCGCACTTGAAAATATTTCATGAAGGGCCGGTGGTCTATGATCAATACTTTCTCATGGGGAGGGGGGTAACAATAACCCTAAAAAAATTACTGTTTTTTTATTATTAAAAAAAAAAAAAAAAAACCGTAAATCGTTGGCAATCGATTTTTCCCCATAATTTGAAGCTATGGACAAGAATCGATCGTATAGGTATATCCTGATAATGGATCCTATTCCTAAGGTTCAAATGGCAGATGAGTCGACTCATGGCGATGCACGCGGCTTAAGTAACCCTGGGACACCCCGTGTTTGTTGAGAAATTAGAGTTATTTTCCCGGGAGCTCATGTTCCGGCACGTAGACGTTATTAATGTTAATTAACAATTCATCAAATGTCGAAAAACCAATTTCTGCTCTCGGAGAAACGGAACGGTAATGAAAAATGTAAATCGGCCAACAATCACGCGCTCGGCTCATTCACAAAAAATTAAAAATGCAAATTTCAGCTGACAATTAAATAGTTTACACAAATTATCGCTCGGAGATAACACCGCGCAAGGCTCCGAAGAACACCGACTCTGCAACTCCTTTTCTCTCTTTCCGTTCTTTACTTATTCATTCACTCATCAGAAGAAGAATCAACCAGGAATTTTTGAAAATATAACGTTTCGTAATTTTCCAGAAAAAAACACGGAAAAAAAATGAAATTGCTGATTCAACAATTCAATTGCTAAAAAAAGTGACTGCAATGTTTCAATGTAAATTTTACAACCAAAAAATGCTACTCCAACCACCCGCGTGGTTAAATTAGCTTACACTTGTGGTTAAAGTAGTACTTTTTGTTGTTGTGAAATCTGCGTTAAAATATTGCAGTCACTTTTTTTTAGCAATTGAATTGTTAGATCAGCAATTGAATTTTTTCCGTGAAAGAATTATCTCTACTTTATCTTTTTGGGAAATTAATTTCATAAGAAGTTAAAGATCGAACTTGAGGTAATTCCTCTCAGGAAGTTACGGAACAGCGACGTATCGAGCAAGTTTTGCTCAAATACAAGTTCTGCTTTTCAATCTTGGTAAAACCAGAGATGCAACAGTCTAGAAGCATACTTAAGCTGTCTGTCGGTGAAAAACTCCTCCGAAAACCCTAAAGTAAAGCCAAATGAAAATGAAAGCAAAATATCGAATTCGATTGGTCAAATCGAACTAGAATTTTCGCGTCAAGTCTCATTTGGCGTTAATTTAGAGTTTTCGTAAGAGATTTTTCACCCTTAGTCTGCTGAAGCATGCTCCATTGCTCCTACACCGTTGCTTCTCTGTTTTTATAAAGATTGAAAAGCAAAACTCCTATTTGACAGTTCGACGTATCGATGTTTGTTTACCTCATAGGAGGAATCACCTAAAGTTATGGGATCATATATCGATCGTCGAATGAAAATTCCCAGTTTTCCGTTTTCCCTGACTTAATGCTTAACCCATTGACTCGATGCGATAATAGCGGCTCAGACTTTGAAAGTCCACATCTGACTCAGGTATCTACATTTTGACTACTGAATGAATCTGAGCGATTAATCACATTCCGAAGGTAGAGATTTATCCATCTAAATCGTCGGATACAGATTCGACAATCGAGTCGCTGGTCGAAGTACACGAAACTCATAGACAAAATCGAGTTACTGGTCGAAATGCACGAACAGGGTGTCTACAAGTCCGGAAATAGTACTGATTATAGACTTCAAAGGCGGTCCGGAAGTACTGAAATAGTTCGGAAATTCCGCAAGAACGTCCGGAATTTTGCTCATTTTTTTTTCATTTTTGTCGCAGTTTGAGCGAGAAATTAAAATTTGTGAAATTTTTTCGAATTTCGTCAAAATGAAGGTACTGAAAAAGTACTGAATTTTTCTGTTGAGGCGGTACTAAATTTCTTGGGAATGTACCGAGAAACTACTGATTTTTGGCCAGCCTGTTTTAGTAGACACCCTGAGGAAACTCGCAGACAAAATCGAGTTGCTGGTCGAAATACACGAAACTGAGCGGAACAATAACTGTGGATAAGTCGGGTAATGTTTGAAATTTCTATAATTGAAATTCTCTGTTAAGAGCTGGGTTCGTGGGCCCCGGTGCACCGCACGCACGGCTCTTGTAGCGGGCCTCGCTTGACGTTACGTAATCTCGCGCTATCACTTTATTTATCGGATTAAACTTAACTAAATAGTCTCCAAGTGCACTATCATTCTCTCGACTTTTAGACTGCCTTGGTTTTTAAAACGCACGCTTGTGCCCAGCGTTGCCAAAATGATCTCCATTAACATATATGTCAACTCTCCCTTGCGATACCTAGAATCTCTCAATAATCATCCCAGCGGGTCGACGATTCAGATTGATACACTGGAAAAAAAAGAAAAAAAAATGGTATGCTGTTTCAGCACCTAGGATGTCAAAAATGTGTCTGGTGATCCCAAGATGCTGCCTTGATTACCCACGCAGTTGACTTTGCATTCACAGGATGTAAAGTTAACTGCGGGGGCAGTAAAGGTAGCATCTTGGGATCACCTGACAAATTTTTGACATCCTAGGCGCTGAAACAGCATTTTATTTTTTTCAGTGTAGACTAAGCAGTTGGGTTCAATGGAGAAATGAGGTGAGGAATAAACTAAATACCGGCAAGCCACGAGAGACCCTTTAGTTAGTCCATTCCCCTTTAGTCAATAACAACCACCTACTTCATCCCAGTTTTACTTCCTATATTAACCAAAATTAACCGAAGAACACAAATATTTTCATCAGTGTAGTTCAATTTGACTGAATTTTGCATTAAGGCACCGCTATTTCTGGCCTGTTTAAAAAACAGCATCTGTGCAATTATTATTAAGTAGCAATTCGCAAGTGGTATATATTATATTTTTTTTAACCTCGATGTGCGATTAATATTGCACTTTCTCCGGGCGGAAAGGCAGCGTGGCGCCGTGCGCTTTATTCTAAATCCGCGGTAAGGCGCATGTAAACTTGTTGATCTTAAGATCTACACGAACACGCAGCCGTATTTCAACTTGTGAAATATTATTTGTCCTATCGCTTGCGTATTAGATTTTAATTTCAAGCCCGCGCATAGAAACGAGTTTAGTTTAGTTCTAGATTTATCACACCGCTTCCTCCTCCTTCGTCGACGCTTTGCGATCAGTCGATCGATCTGATGTTTGAACCCATCGGAAGGGTCGAATATCGATCATCGTTCGATAATCGATTCTTTGTCCTGATATCAAACGGGGAAACTGCGATAGGCTCGGTCTCGGCCTGGGACGTTTTCTTATCGGCTCGCAAGTAATTGCATTTCGTGTAATACACCGACAATAATTTCGATCCTACGTGTCGCTTAAGTAAATAGTTCTCGGAAACGACCATAAAGCGAGATTATTGGATATCGACCTGGGAGTTTCTATGATGGAAAATTATCCGATATTGTGATGTGGTGTTCGAAATTGTATTGTTTTTTCATTCCCTGGTGCGCAAACAAAATTCCTTGATATTTATGTAGGCCAAGATGCCCTGGGTTTCAAAGGAAAATCTCACGATTTCCGGAAAATTTCTCGATTTCCGAATAATCCCTCGATTTCCGAAAAATCCCTCAATTTCCAGAAAATTCCACAATATCCGGGGAATTCCATGATATCCGGAAAATTCCAAGATATCCGGAAATTCCACGATATCCGGAAAATTCCACGATATCTGGAAGATTTTCATTAGTTAGGAATAGAAATTGATAAGGTGGATGAAGGATGTCACATTTTGCCCTGCAAGGTTTCTCGAGGGGGACGGAGGGAGTTCAATTTCAGTCTCCCGCAAACCTCCTAATTTAAAAAGAAAAATAATATTTTTCATCTATTTCCGGTTCTCTGCACTATTTTCTACGAAGGGCAAAAAGTGCCCAACAGTGGGGAGGGGGTAAAAAACAATTCGACCACAGTGGCATACGTAATCACTCGATTAATGTAATGCTTTTTGCAATTTGGAACTACAATTTCTAACTTCGTTCAGAAACAGTGCTAGTACCATTAGTTTCCCTGTGCACGTAAGTGTTTTTGCAGATGAGCTGTAGTTCCTGATTGCAACAGGTAGTCCACATTGCAATCCTACCATTATCCCTTTTTCGTCGACGGTCAGAGCTGTTCAAAATGCAACGGCTAAATAATTATTAATGCACAGCATTGGAAAGAAGAGTAATGACATTTTTTTTCACGCGTTGACGGAAAAACGTGACGATGTTTAGAGGAGATTGCTCATCACTCGGCCGACAAATTGGAATCAAAAATTATTACTGGGCTTTTTCCCCGGGAAAATCTATTTATAGTTGTTCGAAAACCAAGCGTGGCTCTTGCGTCAGATCCCACGTATGATGTGCACTTATTCATTTACGATTCCACGCTAGAAATTGCAAAAACAGGAGTGGCCTCGAGTCCAGAGACGATGTATTTCAGAGACCCCGCTTTAACAATCTAAATAAGTTCATGATGAATATGAAAAGGAAGGAGAATGTTTAGGAGGCATAGGAGGATTCAGACACCTTGAGCGTTGGGGGGGGGGGGCGTAAGGGGGCCTGCACCCCCCTCCTAGAAAATGTTCGAATTTTTGAAGCATCTAACATTTAGTTTGAGAGACAGTTTTGTCATGACAGGGTGTCTACTGTACGGAAAAAACATAAATTTCGGATGGTCAGTATGGAGGTACGAAAAAGGCACGGATTTTCCGTGAACAGGTACGGAAATTCGTGATATTTGTGACGAACTCTAAAAAGGAGCCTTTCGGGGACATGCACTTTCTTGACATAATCCGTTTATCAAGTCTATGGTTCGATTCCTGGGGTTTTTTTTTTTTTTTTTTACATCTCATCATTCCACCTTATCAATCCGAATACAGTCGAAGATGCCTGCGAGGTAAGGACTGAAAGGAAAAAGCAAGGATTTTTGAGAATCGCCAAAAGAGGGAATTTTCGGAAAACTAAGGAAAGAGCAAGGGAAAGGTACTGAAAAAGCAAAGAATTTTAATGGTAGGGTTCCAGTAGACACCCTGCATGAATAATTGCCAAATGTTACAGTGGCGTGGCGTGCTTTGTGATGTATCGATTGATCTGCCATTTAAACCTATGGAAAAAGATCGATAAACAGGGTGTTCGCAGCGAACACCTTAATAATCCCTCTTTACCACAGCTAGAAATGAGGAAATATCGATCATTCACGCCACGCCACTGAAATTTTAGCGTCTTTCCTTCATCTTCCCTACGTTTCTTCCTCCTTTTTTCGGGCAACCAGAGGGCACGCACCGCACCCCCCCCCCCCCCCCCCCCCCCCCCCNCCGACTCGTCAATGGGAGAGGAGGAAGAAAAAGTGAAGGCAAGAAAGGAAGAATTATCCGAGAAATAATAATAGACGAATAAAGGAGGAAGAAATGAAAGAAAAAACAGGCGGAACTAGGGAAAAGGAGGAAATTTGTGGATGGCGGATCACTCAATTAAAAGTCGGGGGCGGCCGATTAAAAGTTTCGGGAATTCCTGGAATGTTGATAAATAATTGAGGAGGTGAAAAAGCGGCCGGCACTCGAGCTTGAGCCGCGTGAAACGCCGCACAATGGACAGATTTAACGGTAGAGGCCGGACATGAATTTGTTTGACTTGAATTACAAATTTTGTTATTTTATTTCGTCACAATTTAAACTTCAAGAGGTGCTTCGAAAAGCAAATTTCACGAGGAAACTAATGGAACCACTTTTAAAACCTCGAAGTTTTGTAAGAACGGAATTGAAAGCTTTTGAAGTTCCCTAATTTTGTCCGACCTCTTCCATCGACTCTAACCACTGTGCGGCGCCTTGAGCGTTGACCCCTCCTGTTTTCGGATCTTGTACGTTAAAAAGGAGAAAACATGAAGAAGAAAAACAGTACGTAAAAATTCAAGTTTATATAGCTCTTATTCACCTGCCGAAAAAGAAAACGGGAAAAGTATTGTTGGACTTTACTGTCACTTTTTTAAAATTCGTATTTTTTATGACGCTACAATGAATGCCCTCTCGAACCTCCCTAATGGGTCCCCAAACTTTGTGTTTTTTATTTAATATTCCCCCAGTGGTGTGGCGTGCTTTGCGATGTATACGTTGATCCGCCATTAAAACCTATGGGAAAGGATCAATGAACAAGGTGTTCGCTACAAACACCTTAGTAATCGATCTTTTACCATAGTTTCAAATGAGGAAATATCGATCATGGATCATTCACGCCTCCCCTCTGATACCCCTCGTAAATTGTAATTCACATCCGTCGTTTTTACTCGGAAGGCTTCATATCAATACTCTGCAACCATGAGAAATAGCCGATCGCGAGGTTGCCACTTGCCCGGCAAAATCAGCCTAATCTTATCAATTATTCCAGAATTTTAATGGCGATCTTGCATATCAGCCTCGAGTATGCGGCCGTAGGTTTTTAATTTGCATTTAAGTATATTTCCGATTATTGTTCTTTTGTTCGGGTCGTGTTTTGAATATGGACGCATTTCTGTCAAACGGAACTATGTGCATTATGACGTGAGCCCTATTATGTTTGTATTCTTATGGGTCTCAGGGCTCATATCTTAATGCACAAAGCTCCGTTTGACAGAAATACGTCCATATTATTCCTCTCTTCCGAGGTAACCTATGAAAATTGCCCCATCATCTCGAACCGTGTTTAGGGAAAACGCCGTATGAACGTCCACAAGTTGCCAAATCCCAATTGATAACATAATAATTTATTCGATAATGGAGAATTTGCATGCAAATTTTTTATTGCTTCATCTGAAAGTGCTTGATTTCACAGTATTTTTTATAATTTTTTTCGGCCATGGGAAATAGTATAAAAATAGATTTGAAAGTGAGAAAATGCATCGCCTAGTGACGTCATTTGGCGGCATTTTCCATTTAAACACACGTATTTTAGCAGATTAGATCAATTTGTCATATCCGTCGTTCAATTCATGAACCGAGGGTATCCTCGTGTTCAGTTCACTCAGTAGTTTCCACCTAAACAGGAAATTCATCAAATTTTAGACACCTGCAAATTCTCTATTTTTAGGAAATTTTAAAAAAAGTTCTATTCGGTGGATAGAAGACTCTTTTTCGAGCAAAAACTATTTAAAATCCTAACCCGCGACTTCACGCTCCTTATCAGCTCCAATTGAAGCGCTCGCTGCGGAGAGGGTATTTCTTGGTTGTGGTGTTTCAAGATCTCCGTTGACGCCTCATCCACTGTAATTCAAGCAAATCAATGGAATCCATTGAAACTTTGACCGAAGTTTCTTGGTGATTTTACAATGCTGACAACTAACAATTTAAAAACAATCGCCCTATAGTTTCCTCTCCAAAGTACAAATTAGCTCTGGAGATTCTGAAACATCGCAACCAAGAAATTCCCTTCCTCCAGCTATCGCCTCGATCAACCAAACCGTTCGGAACGTATTTTTAAGACGTCACAAACGCAGAGAGTCGTCAGTCTAAATCTCAAAATTCGATTTTTCGACGCACTTGATCTCTTTCACTGAAAATTTTGCCGAATTTTTTTGGAGTAAGGGGCCGTTCAAGTGTTACGTAACGCACTTTTTCGAATTCTTTGACCCATCTCCCCCCTCCCCTCAGGGTGTTTACGAATCTGGAAATAGTGTTAATTTCTTAAGGGCGGTCCGAAGTACTGGAAAAAAGCGGAAATTCCGCAGGAAGGTCCGGGATTTTTTAAACTTTTTGTCATTATCGTCGCAATTTCAAATTTTTGAAATTCTTTCGAATTTCGTCCAATGAAAGCACTAAAAAAGTACGGAATTTTTTGTTGGGGGTAGTGAATTTCTTGAGAATGTACTGCAAAAGTACTTCTTTTTGACCAGCCTGTTTTAGTAGACTTCCTGTCCCTGTACCCCCTTGGCCTCAACACCCCCCTCCCCCCTCAGTGCGTTATATCAAACTTGAACGGTCCCTAAGGTCTCTTTATCCGTCGACGCCTTTAAATAAATATTTTACTGAAGGAAATTTGACAATATTGGATGGCTTGTAAGTGGTTTATTCACTGCGCAGGAGTCATACTCCCGTGCGTTTGACTGGAGCGTCGTAGTTGGTTCTTGGCACGTAGAATGCGCATGCGCTCCGCCTTTGAGACTCTTTACACGCTCACTCTAAAATATTAATTTTCTTGGCTGAGCCAGACGCCCGACTCGTAACTTCACCCATGTCTTATTTTTCGCCCCTCCCTTTTCGGGCGAATAGGGTTCGCGGGTTTGTCCATGCTTTCTTAGAGTCCCTTTATACTGAGAGTCAAGACAATGTGAATCCATTTCTGATTGGTTCCCGTATTTTAGGCCTTCACAGTGTCACAAATGGGAATAAAGATTACAGTTTCACCGATTGCAAAGATTATAATCTGGAATGGACCGGGGAATTACGGGTCCGGCAAGGAACGAACTGAATGAGGGAAGGAACGAAGAAAGGAATTCGAGAATGGGCCGATCAAAGATTACGAAAAACGTTCAATTTCTGTAATCTTTATTCCCGTTTGTGACTCCATGAGGGGTGTTTTCTTCACTCTCAGTATAAAGGGACTCTATGCTTTCTAGGGCCTATGAAACCTAGGAATGACTGAGCTGGCAAAATTCGATAAGAAACTTTATGTTTTTTCAAGTGAAAACGAAATTCTTCTCCATGGAAAGAATTTTCTTTTCTTCAAAGAAAAATGTTTTGAGTGAAGGAAATTGTCTCTAACAAAACAGATATCGGTTCGCCTTGTTTGTCTATTGTTTTGTCTATCAATTTTCATAATCAGCCCCCCAAGGAGAGTTTTCCTCCTCAATCTCCGAATCGTGCCTCTGAAATCAACTCTTAAGCTCAAAAAAAGCTTTCAAAGGTGAGGCCGTAATAAAGGGGATGTCCCACACTATCCTGCGAGTCGAGGTATCTCTATATCAATTCCAACTCTCCATGCAAAATTAAGGTGCAAGTACATTGACAGGACAGGGTAGCCACTCCGTTCTGGGATTCCCAAACTGAAAACACGGCAACCCTGTTCATGTATCTGCTCCTTATCTTTACATAGAAAGTTTGTGTTGATAAAGAGATGGACTCTCAATGTAGCATGGGATATCCATCCCCTAAATTTCGATCTTAAGTTTAAGAGCTTTTTTTTGAGCTCTGGGGTTGATTTGGACGTATTTCTACCGAACAGACCTATGTGCAGGTGAGAAATATGGGGTGTGCTCTAGAAAGCTGCATAATAAGCAATGTAAAAGTGGGCGTGATTCCTTTTGAAGAATTGGAAAAGTGGGATTTTACATTCTATCAAACAGACCTATGTGCCAACTGAATGCGGAACTCATGAGCCGCGGGCATGGCAAGAGAGCGTTGTGGACAGGGCTCATGAGTTAAAGCGCCCCGACGACGATCTCCCCCTCGCTCGAGTGCGCACTATCATTGCCGCTGATGTCACTGGCGCTTTATTATTCCCATTCACTCTTACGGCCTGAAAACTAACGAGCACACCCCATATTTCTCACCTCCACATAGGTCTGTTTGGTAGAATTACGTCCATTTCAGAGGCACCATCATGCTTCTCGCGAAATTTTGCATGAGAAGTAGTGCGCAAATCGCAAATAGCTGACACATGCAAGCAGGGGTGTCTACAAGTTCGGAATTTCCGGAAAGTCCGAAAATAGTGCTGGTTTTGAAAGCGCAGTCTGGAAGTACTGAAAATGTTCGGAAATTCCGCTGGAAGGTCCGGAATTTTTCATTTTTGTCGCAATTTGAGAGGGAAATTCAAATGTCTGAAGGTTTTTGAATTTCGTTATAAATGGAGGCACTGAAAAAGTACTGAATTTTTCCGTTACGGAGGTACTGAATTTCTGGTGAGTACTGTAGGAGTACTGATTGTTGTGCAGCTTGTTTTATTAGACACCCTGGCAAGAGCTCAATTTGGTAAATCTACTTTACTAAAAATATTCTCTCCCCTTTTTGTCCATCCCATTCCCCAGCTCCTTATCTCTCCATTTCCTCTTTGTCTCGTTTGTCTATAGCTTTGTCTATCAATTTACATAATCCGCCGGCTGTTGGACGAAAGTCGTTGCTGGGAGTGAGAAAACTTGGAACTCGGAGCCGATCGGAAGTTTTAGTTTCAGTATTTTGATATTGCGTAAAGTCGGTGTTGGCCGCCCTGTATCGCGTGGCACGGTCCAATGCCCGCCTCTTTGCCAAATCTCCGGCAAAATCCCGAATTTCCCCCGAAAAATGGAATTTAAAAAGAGCGACCCGACAGCGCGGAGCAGGCGAGTCGCTCCTACTTATTCTAACTAAAGGCCTCTATAGACGATCAAATTCCCGAACCAATTCCGATCAAAGTAGCATCAAAGTGTCGGGAGTCATCAGTCTGAAATTCATAAATTTGCTTAATTTTAAAATGAAAACTTGACAGAAACGTTTCCTGTGGCAGGAAATGATGAATGATGGCACTCCTGTCTGATCTCACTTTGATCAAAAAAGTGCGGCCCGTCAAAATTTGATGGTAGATGGTGACCACCAGTCATCAGCATGTCTACTTTGATCGGAATTGGTTCGGAATTTGATCGTCTATAAAGGCCTAATAATGAGTGGATTTCTGATGAGCCGCCTCGAAAATCCGCCCGGATCAGCGTTTTCGCGCCGATTGTCCGAGCTCCGCTTTTATTAAATAATAAATAAATTACGAGAAAGAGAATATAATGCACTTGAGATTCAGCAGTTTCGTGGCCTCGATTGTTCCGTCGACCAGATTCGCCGCTCCAATGGTAAAAAAGTAGGCGATGGCATTGTCAAATTTCCCGGTTAAGGCAAAATTACTCGGGCAATATTAGGTTAATTTCTGCCGAAAATATTTGATTTTATCGGCTGAATTTTCCATGGTGATAAAAGAGTGCGATAGGATTGCCAGATCCCTTTGTTAAGGCGAAGTCACTCGGGCGAAAGTAGGTTAATATTTGCGCAACATGTTTTAATTTATCGGCGGTGAATCGGCACGCGTTAGTGTTGCTGGATTTCCCAGTTAAGGCAAACAGCTTCAGGCATTGTATCAGGTTAAAGTCTGTTCAAAATTTTGAATTTATTGGCTCAATATTTAATAGTGATGAACAGGTGATGGATTTGCCAAATTTTCCAGTTCAAGACATAAATGCTCGGACAATGTTGGCTCAACATTTGCTCAAAATTGTTGGATTATTTGATTTTTTTTTCAATGTTATAAGATGCTTTTCAACCGTGTTTTTTGCATTGATATCCCGCACAGTGCGTTTCCTCCAAAATAATCTCGAGTTAGGTTAGGTCAGGTTACGTCAAGAATGAAATTCGGTGCTGGAGTCCGCACAGCGAAATTCATAGGAAAAGACAAGGTATTTCATGAGAAGCGTTTTGGCTCAGTAACTTGAGCCAATGGGAGTTGATGAACTCGGAAACGTCTGGGCATTCATATGAAAATTCGAGGTATTTCATATGTAGTGTGTTTGCTCAGCAACTTCAACCAGTGTCATTCATGGAAGTGCGAACAACCTATTCACCATTTTCTAATTTTAATCCCTCGGAATGAAATCTCAGCCCGAAGTTCAGCATTTCATTTAAAGAAATCCACGTAACCGGAGTTTTGTTCAGAGGTCAGGGAATTCGGAAATTTCGGAGTCTAGGAAAAAGCAAAAATACTCTGCAGAAAAAGAGAGAATCAGAAAATGGAGAATTTATGGAGACCCTGTTTCAGTCCCACAAAATTAATCCATTTACTTGTGTAGAAAGTTTAATCAGTGAAAGTTAATTTTTATCGATCTCTGTTCGATGCGAAACGAGCCTGTATCATCCTCTCCGATCTTACAAAGATTGATGATCTTAATCAGGGTGTCTAGCATCAGGATTTTCCCGATTCTATCAGGATTTGAGGAAAAATCGGTCGTAAAATCGGGATTTGAGGAAATTCAGCCGTCCGCTTATTTTCCATTAATTATCCGTTATGTGTCCTCCGCAAAAAATCAGGATTTGGAAAAATTATGAAATTAGGATTTAGCAGTCAAAAATCAGGAAAAGTTAGGATTGCATCAGGATTTGGAAGCAAAAAATTAGGAAAAATCAGGATTGCATCAGGTTTTCCCAAAATGAAAAAAACCAGACACTCAGTTAATTGAAATTATTTTATTTGATTTTTCAATCGAAAATCTCTTATGCGAGGCCAACGGAGCTACCTTGAGCGCGAAAAGCTGAGGAGTGGATTTAAAAACGGCACTGTTTCATAAATTCATATGCAGGAACTAGCCTCGATTTTACGATCGGTTATCGCGAGGCAGGAATGCTGATCGCTGCGGTTTCGTTGCCACATTTAAAGCGCTGCGCAGGCAGTTCGCGTGCAAAATTCACCGGTTCCTCACACAAAGCAGTAGCACATTGGACATTGGAATAATATTATTTAATTGAGTTGCATTGTCATACTTCGTCGTTTCATATCGCGTGATATTGTTCAGGTTGCTGACGAAATCATGGCCTTTTTGCACGATTCAATTAGTATTATAAGCAGGGTGTCTACAAGTCCAGAATTTCCGAAAAGTCCAGAAATAGTACTGATTTTTTAAGGACCATCCGGAAGTACTGAAAACGTGCGGGAAATCCGCTAGAAGGCCCGGATTTTTTTTTCATTTCTGCCGCAATTTGAGAGAGAAATTCAATTTTTTGAAATTGTTCGAATTTCGTCGATTATTGGAGGTACTGAAAAAGTACTGAATTTTTCTGTTGAGGAGGTACTGAATTTCTTGGGAATGTACTGAAAAAGTACCGTAAAAGTACGGATTTTTGGCGAGCATGTTTTAGTATAAGACACCTTGATACGGCCACATTCAGATAATGGCACAATTTTATGATGAACTTACATTTGAAAAAATCTAATGGGATTCAGCCCAACTTTATCAGACGTCGCCCAATTTTCTCTGGTGTTTTATTTTTTTTATGTCGAAGTTTTTTTCCGGAAGTCAACATTTTCCTCAAAAGATCGGATGATTTTCCTTTGAAAGTCGGGAAAACTCTCTCCCCCCCCCATTTTAATTGGGAAAGTGTTCTTCAAAAAACGAGGCACTAGCAATACTGTGTCAGACCACATTATTTTCATTCGAAAGAGGTAATTTTTTCCGGAGATCCCAGAGTTTTCCCCTGGAAATCCGAGAATTTTTACTTGGAAATCAGTAATTTTTCACTAGAAATTTTCCCTCGGGAATCGTAATACCTTACCCCTAGAATCAGAGGATTTTTCTCTGCTTTTTTATCTTCCTCTTTCTTTTTTCTTACACTTTATTTATCCCCCGAGGGATAATCTTGCGCTTTACCGTCCCCAAAGTCCCATTCTTCCTCTGTCACTAATGAAGTCAGCCCCAGAAATGCCGGAATCACACGCTGAATTTGGCAGCTGAATATGGAAGTCAAGAGTCATCGCTCAACGGCTGAAATTTCGCAAATTCTAGTCATTAACATCCAAATTTGCATCAAATCTATTCGAATCGTTCAGACAAATCCGACATTATCCGATGGTCGCTGAAAATCGTTGCTGAGTTTTGCGCGACGCGCACAATTCAGGCATCGGACTGATGACTTCAAGCCACATTCTGCTCCCACATTCAGCGTGTGATTCCGGCAATAATCGTTGTTTGAGACCATCGAACTTGGGTCACCTGGCCGGGAATCGAACCCGGGACCTCTCGATCTTAGAGCAATCGCTACAACCTCTACACCCTACTGCCTTGCTAAGAAAGAAGGCCGTATGAACCTTCAGGCGTTGACATTTCCTTTGATAAAATGCAAATTACCCAGTAAATTTATGAATATACTCCTCCCAATTTTTCAGATAATTTCGTTCGCGATTTTACCTAAAGATTCTGAAAATTGCAAGGAAAAATATTGATAACTTGCCTCAAAAATGAACATTTTATCTGGGGAAATTTGGCAACTCTCGAATGTCGATACGGCGTTGTTTCTTAGCACGGTAGCACAGGAGGCCGCCTCCTGGAAAATCATAGGGTATCATAGGTATCTATATACCGGCCAGGGGATGAGAAAACCAACCCGAATTCAAGCACCACGTCACAAAGAATAGTAGACAGGGGGGACAGTGGTGGAAGAAGGGGTGGTAAGGGGGCATTTGGCGAACATGAGCGGCGTTTGTTTCGGGTTTGAATATAATAAATTTCCATGTTGGGATCGGGCGTTCATTAATTGCCGGCGGGGCTCGTCTACGTCGATGGCGGTGGCTTTTAATGCGAAGTTCGTGTTCAATTATACAATTATTGCGACATGCACGAAACCCAACCAAAGTCGAGCCTTTGCGCTCCTGCTCCGTTTGCCGTATCAAGATGGCGCGCCACGCCGCTCGCTCCGTCCCCGTCCCTGTCCCTGTCCTCCCGCGATAGCCAAGAGAGCAGTCAGTGTCAAATTTTCCAAATCCAGTTTCCTTCAAAATTCGTCTAATCTCTTTTTTTTAAGAAAAGATAAGAGGTACAATTTACGCCCAGATTGTAGTGAACCAAAATCCAAGTGTACAAAAATAATCTAGGAAAGTATTAAGATCAAAATACTTACACTCATGTTATGCATTAGATTTAGTGCACATAGCAGGGTTGCCACAGTCAGGAGTCAGGGAAAATCACGAAAATGTCAGGGATTTGTTAAATTACCTTCGTTTGCTTTCTAGAATGGGTTTGAGGTTTCGAACAAGAAATGCCTGAAAATAATTTTCAATCATGCCTTTTTAACCATCCCTCACACCTTCAATTGTCAGGGAATTCCACCCAAATGTGTCAGGGAAATATCGGAGAATTTAATTTTCTAAACTCAGTGGCAACCCTGGTAAGCGCTCTTTCGGAAATGGCGCCCCGGGAAGTCGCTAGGAGATGCGGCGGGAACCACCGGAACCATAGGAACCACTTTTCTCGCAAAAAGTTCTATGGCTACATGTGTTGTCTCAAATCCCGTACCCATGCAATAATCCCATGGATCTAAACTAACTGTTATATCTCTAAATGAGACAAAAACGACCTCTTTATATTAAGTCTGTAAGGGGAACTGATCATGAATTTCGAAGAGTGAAGGAAGGGCAGTTAATTTGGGGGGAGGCTTATAACTTTCTAAGCTCTTGTCTCAAAGAGAAAAAAAAACTGACCTTGAAATTTTTTCCCTGAAAGGATCGAACACATCAAAAAGAAGAAGAATATTTTTAAAATAACTCTGTCGGAATCGGCGAGTCACTTATTTTCCCTCGCCTGCGAAGAAATGCCTCCGAAAAAAATGATCCAGCAGTAGAGTAAACACGGTAATTGGGTCAAATTTTTTCGCGGGCCCGTGTAAATTACATTTTAAGGTACTTATAAGACAAAATTACTGAAACGTGTGTAAATATTTAGCCGGATTCACGCTCAAACACGAGGAGGGACAATACTGCCGTGTCAAGGAAGAACGTCACTTGAACATTCGAGAGTTGCCAAATTTCCTTCAATTAAATATTTATTTTTGAGGAAAATTATGAGTATTTTTCCTTGAAATTTTCAAAAGTTTTAGATCAAATTACAAACAAAATTATCTGAGAAATTGGTAGGCAAATATTGAAACATTTTCCTGAAAATTAGTGATTTGTCAGGAGGAATCTGGCAAAGCCTGAAGGTTCTTACGGCGTTCTTCCTTAACACGTCAGAATATTTTCGCGACGCGCCCGCAGATCGGTCGGAAGCTCGTCCAATACCGGGGAAGAGCTGCGTTAAAAAAACACACCGTCTTTCTACTAAGGTATCTTCCTGACCAGGGAATCTGTATGGTACATGGGTTGTTTCTATGCATAGCCAGGAATAGTTTCTTATCGTAGAATGTGCATTTAGTCCCTTTGAGTTCACCTGCAGAGTCGCAATTTTTCATGAAAAATAAAATCTTGAAATTTCATTCATGTGAAGTACTTCATGAAATTTCAGTGAAATATAAAACATATTTTTCGAAATTAAATGAAAAGCGACTGGTTTTTGCTTTTTAGTGTTTTTCAGTGTGTCTTGCCTATCCAGCCGCTGAAAATATGTTTCATATTTTTCACATGTTCGTGAAATTTCATGAAATATTTCACGAAAATTTTCAATGATTCATATTTTTGCCATTTCACCCGTATACAATCCCGTCCTCCTGCCTAGTGGCAATTTTGTTCCCATGTTTCAACGCTTGAACGTATGAGAACAATCGATTTATATCGATGTAAATCGATTGTTTCACGCACACCTAAACGGACGGAAAGTAGTGTGAGTTACTGTCATGAGCATGATCGGCGTTGACAGGCTTATCTATCCGGCCATTAAACGTCCCATCCCCCATTTCTCTCTTCCTCCCCCCTCCCCACCACTCTCTCTCTCCCTCCCTCCCTCTTCGATGAAACGGCGGAATATTGGCTCGAGTATTAATATGAAATAACAGGAGAATGAGTCACTGGCATCCGTATCTGGGCCTCGTGGCTTTTTTATGCATTATTTTAATGATGTCATTAATGGCGGATGATGGCGAATCGGAATTAGTCGATCCTCGCGGAATTAACTCGACTCGACTTGACTTAACTTGACGCGGTAAAAATAAATTCGTCACGCCCGCGGACGTCCGTACCGTTCACGTTCCTCGCGATTTATCGACTCATCCGCCGTTTGAATCCACGGAAAAGAATCGATAAGCAGTTCGCAGAGAACGCCTCAAAACTCGATTCTTTACCATAGCCAGCATGGAATGGGGAAATATCGTAATCGATCGCGATCGACCCGAATCGACCGGCTTCACTCCCCCCCCCCCCCCCNAGTGAAAACCCGAGGGAAAACAGGAAACAAGGCCCAAGTCTACTAGCCAGTGTCGAAATACGTTTCGTTTCTCGCAATCGTCAAAAACTTTAATCTCGCGCGTCGGTAATTTTTCTTAAAAAAACAAAAAAAACAAAAAAAAACAAAAAAAAACAAAAAAAACAAAAAAAACAAACAAACGAAAAGAAAAACAAAAAAAACAAAAAAAAACAAAAAAAAAACAACGAAGAAAACCTGAAAAAACCTTTGAAAAACGATTAGAAACAAAAAACATGAAAAGATATGAGTAATAAAGAGAAAAAAAAACCAAGGAAGAAGGAGCAGGGAAATAGGAAGAAGAATAAGAAGAGAAATAGGGATCACAAGTGCGAGTGGCCTCCGGGATGAAATATCGAAATCGGGTGGATGGACGTTGGAGCCTTGGGATCTCGGGGGCGAGGACCCAGTAAAATGAAATAAAGGAAAAAATAAAAATAAAATATTAGTAGCCATAAAGCTCATTAGAGGGGCCCGGGCCCGGGGATGAGGGACGACGCCATGATAAACATTTACGGGGAGATACGGGTTAATGGAGTAATAAATAATTTATAATATTAAATAAAAAATAACAATTAAAGTAAGTAAGATTACCCAATAAAAGGGAAAAGGGAAGGGCGGAACGGGGTCAAGAGATGCGGGCGGGGACGGGGGGGGGGGGGGGAAGACAATTTATACCTTTTTATTGGCCCCCATCATAAACACCAACTCACGAGCGGGACGTCTTTCCACTCGCAGGAATAAAATTCCTACTCTCCCACATTACCGCTCGGCTCCAGCCATGATCCGCGCGAGTTCGCAACATTGTTTTTTTCTCCGTTTCAATCCGAAAGACGCCTTTGAAATCAGTATCCATCGCTCTTCTATAAAATACATGTTTTATTCTGGGAAATTTGGCAACTCTCGAATGTTCATATCGTCACCTTCCAGGCAAAGTATCACAAGCGCTATACGACGTTTAAAAATTTCCGCCGCCATTATATTTTTTTACAGAGAAGTTGTTCAACGAAGCTGTCCGAAAATTTCACTGAATTTTCTTTGTGCTGCCGATAAAATTTAGTGACATTTCCAAACAGATTCAACCAACAATTTCTCAGTAAAGAAATAAAATGGCGGCGGAAATTTTTAAACGTCGCATGGCGCTTGTGATACTTTGCCTGGAAGGTGACGATATGGCGTTTTTCCATTGCTCGGCAGTATGGAGCGGCGAATCTTGTGGATCCGTCATTTTCGTCGCGATTTACGCTCTAATTTCAAATTTCGTCACATGGAAGTACTAAAAAAGTACCCACTATAGATATCTGTTGATGAAGTGCTAAATGTCTTGGGGAAAGGACCGGAAGAGTGCGGATTTTTGGCCAGCCAGTTTTAGGAGACTTTCTGACATGACCGACATTTTTTGCATGGTGTAGATGCCTGTTTTCGTGCTTTTCTAATATCCAACTTTTCAATTCAATTAATTAATTGAAGATAAAATTAATTAAAATAAAAATGTAATTTAAAATTTAAATTTAATTTAATAAATGATTAATTTGTTTCAGGTGAGTGCTAAATTCTATTTTCTCATCAGATCAATCATTGGCCCGTAAGTTAACATGAAGTTACTATTACCCTCTTGTTTTCTCATTCTTTTTCTTCCTCTTTATTTTTGGTTTTTCGGTTTTAACTCGTTGCGAAGATAATCCTGGCAGTCGTCTGTCAAATCTTTCACGACTTATTCGATTTTTTATTTCGCTCTCAAGGGAAACGGATATTATGAGTCGGAAATAATTATCATCCTTTGACTGACTACGAGTTTGTTGTAAAGAAATCACATCACATCAAGTAGATATTGGGAGAGGAGATTTGCTAAATGCAATCCAATAAATGTTAAATATAAAATTCAATCTCTTTCTTGCCTTTCCAAAATATGGTTTTCCTTTCAATCGTAAGAACGACTGGTTGAGCTGAAAATTACTCCTAAACCCTCCCCCCCCCCCTTCCCCGAACTGCGGCTTAGGTGCTTTCCGTCAGCCTCCGTTCTACTTTAAAATAAAAACGGTAGCATATGTTAGTGGTTTATTTTTCACCGATTATCCTGTAATGATGCTACATAGAAGCATATCTCTACTCCGTCAGCTCGTGTTCAGCAGCTTGTTTTTCAGTTAACGAGCCCGAAAAACAAGGCTCTCTCTCTTTCTTGTTTGTCAGTCTTTTCCTCGTCAGACATGAAAATAGATACGATGTGATAAGACTAAGAGCGCACCGAATTATACATATTATTTATGATCTTTGCCAGATAAGCCCTGAAATCCTCAGAAATGTCCTGTTTGTTTGTCGGTGTAGTCTGGTCGAGGTTGCCCTCTATTTCAGAAAAAGGAAAGATAAATATAAGAAAATTGTTTTATACCTAGTCGAACATTTTTACATTGAGGAACGGATCCTTGGTCAAAAATCTCTCGGAGAAAAATCCGAACACATGTAATGAAAAATTGTAGCCATTGCAATGATCTTCATTCCACACCCAACCTAAAAATCCAGAATTATCGTGAGTCACAATTTTACTTTCATAGTAATCACTTGATACTTAGAGAATTAAAAGGACGTATCCATGCAATTTTATGAGAAAGGCTGGATTTTTTCAAAATCTTTCCTATGAAAAATTCGTGACTTGTCGAAGGAGGTAACGCCTGATGGCGTATACGACGTTTTTCCATAGCTCGTTACTATTTTCTTTGCCCAGTTCTAACGGTCTACTTGCGACCAGCATCCAGGGTTGTCAAGTCAGGGAATACTGGGAAAATCGGGAAATGTCAGGGAATATTAAAAAGTCAGGGAAACCTGGGAATGCCAGAGCAAATGACGAAAATCTCAGGGAAAGATGGTTGGGTCACCTTCATTTGCTGTCCACGAGGTCTGTTAGAGAAGAAATCGGATTTTGGTGATAATTAGCGCATTGTGCGTCCGAATTAGGTTTCCTTGGACTTTCCTGATGGCTGATAACATACTGAAGAACGCTAGATTCATAGATTTCGTTTATTGTGATCAGTGTTTATTCTGTGTCACCTTGAATACGTATAAGTCAGGTGCGTTCTGCGATTTTCCTCATGCAATCACTGATAGAGCAAAGATTTGTCATGAAATTTTGTTTTGAACTCTGCATACCTGGTTTCACAACTTTTGATATGCTATGTAAAGTTTACCAAGATCACGATGTATGAATTTTTCTTAGTGTTTTGAATGGTTTAAACGGTTCAAAACTGGTCAGGCGTCCGTCGAAGATAAGGAGCACGGGAATGGACCATCAACGGCACTTGACATTCGCCACGTGGAAAAAGTGTGGGCAAAAGTGCTCGAAAATGGTCCGCTGGAGCTTGCTGCACAGTGTAATATTTCTGAAGGCTCTGTGCATACAATTTTGATTAAATATTTACACATTCATCGAGTTTTAGCTCAACTTGTCCCGCGACTGTTGTCCGGTGAAGGAAAATCCAACCGAGTGTTAATTTTCCTTGAGCTTCTTGAACGTTCTAAAAATGATCCTACATTTTTGGAAATGATAATTTCTTGATAATTTCTGAAAAAACTTGGGTGCACGGCTACGATATGGAGACAAAACTCCAACCATCCGTGTGGGTTGAAAAAGTTAGTGCAAGACCGGAAAAAGAGCTACAAGTTTGGGCAAACGTGAAAATCGCAGAACACCCATGAGGTTGCCTTATTTCAAACCACGTACCAACAAAGCTAATTAAAATTTTTCGAATGTTGCGGTCTCAAGTATATTTTCAGCTATCGAGAAAGTCTAAGGAAACTTAATTCGGTTATAAACTTAACTAGTTATCACCAAAATCCGGGCTCTCATCTTACAGACCTTGTAGAATGGGCTCGACGTTTCGAACAATACATTTTGCCTGAAAACTATTTCTAATCCTCTCTTGTCAACCATCTGGCATATCTTCAATTGTCAGGGAATTTCACCAAAATGCGTAAGGGAAATCAGGGAAATGTCAGGGAACTTCATCTTCTGAATTCTGTGGCAACCTTGTGCTGCCGTGCCAAGGAAAAACGCCGTGTGAACATTCGGGAGTTCCTAAATTGCACCGGATAGAATATGTATTTTTGAGGAACGTCATGCATGTTTTCCCTTGAAATTCTCAGATAATTCAGATCCAATTGCGTACAAAATTTTCCGAAAATTTGGAGGAAAAATTCTCTCATATTTTCTTAAGAGTCGTATTTTATCCAAAGAAATTTGGCAAGGCCTGTAGGTTTACACGGCGTTTTTCCTTAGGGCCTCGCCGCTGGGATTGGATAGAGTACCTATATTGAGAGAGTATGGCCACTGGGCCCCATGGAGAGGCTTAGGACCCAAAAATGGCGGTGCTTTGTTTTGGTTTTTGTGGATAGGAGGGGGGTCATTGCCAACTATTGACGGTTATCACCAACCGCACTTGCTGCCAACTTTACTACATCCAAGTTAATTTTTCTCAAAAATTGCAAACGATTGGCCTTAAACCTATGTAAAGAGGTCGCAATAGTGCATTTGGGTAAATTTTTCGTTACGATAAGCAAAGAAAACTACATTTTGAGTCGTTTTGCATTACATTAATTTATGGCGTCCGCCATTTTTGGGTCCTAAAGGCTCCATCCAGCCTAAGATGGCTGAGCCAATCAGAGGTGGTAACCCCAGTGGCCATACTCTCTCAATATAGGTACTCTAGCCGCTGGAATTGGAGTAGTTTTTTGGGGAAAATGACAGCGATGTCCGGGGCCCGGGTCGTTATCAGCGGTGCGAGATTGGAGCTCCTGCCTCTGTTTTCCAGCCGGAGGAGTAAACACGTTGCCTCGAGTCGGGAGGCTCGCACTCGGAGTTGGCAGCTGCTGCCGTTGCCGTTGCTTCTGCTCCTGGCACCAATAAATAGTCATTTAAAAACACCCGCAAACCCGCATGCATATCTTAAACCCGGCCGCGCCGCGGCCGCCTCGCAACGCTCAATGCCGAATCAACTCCGATCGCCACCATATAATAATGCGCCATCATGCCCCAGACTCCCGCCAAGAGAACGAGTCTCAAGCGGATTGCATTTTGTGAAAAGGAACCATGCTAAGATGGCGCAACTTCATCTTTTGCCAGGGTGTCTCCAAGTCCGGAAATAGCACTGATTTTTTAAGGGCGGGCCAGAAGTACTGATAAAGTGCGCAAATTCCTCGAAAAGGTCCGGAATTTTTTAAATTTTTTATCATTTTTGTCGCAATTTCAAATTTTTGAAACTTCGAAACTCGTCAAACGGAGGTACTGAAAAAGTGCGGAATTTTTCTGTTGGAGAGGGTATACTGAATTTCTTGAGAATGCACTGAAAAAGTACCGTAAAAGTGCTTATTTTTGACCAGCCTGTTTTAGTTGACACCCTGTTTGCAATAAGAGTACAGAAATCATGAAACAATATGAAATTTACATGGTAATTTTTGTCTGAAATTTTCAGATTTTAGTGAGGAAATTAGAAACTGTTAATGGATAATCAGGTTTCTCTTCCAAGACAAAAGAAGTTGCATAATCTTAGCAACATTGCAATGCTCCTGGCTCCTTTTTGCATAATGCAATCCGAGTATCTACCAGAAGTCTAACAGGGAACTGCTCCACGGGAATCGTGGAATCGTCCCGCGGAAATCAGGGAATTCCGGGTGTCTGAATGTCCGGAAATAGTGCGGGTTTTTTAAGACTAGTCCGGAAGTACTGAAAAAGTGCGGAAATTCTGCAAGAAGGTCCGGAAGTTTTTTTATTTTTTTTTGTCATTTATGTCGCAATTTGAGCATCTTTTTTTTCGGGCATCTCCCTCTTCCACGCAACGGTTCGTCCTCAGGATCCGTGACAAACTGTTACAGCTGGACATTGGATGCTCCTTCGGCATATATGGATTTCCGTATGAGCCCAAGCGGGCAGATTAATGAAATTGATAGACAAAGCTATAGACAAATCTGTAGGCAAGGAAGACAAAAAGGATACGAAGGGATCGTATTGGAGAAAACAGGTAGTTGAAATGGACAAAGAAGGTAGGAAATAGACTAACTAACGGCAACCGACGAGAGGCCCTATTGTTGGATTGCATTTAGCAAAAGGAAACCAAGAGCATTTCAATGTTGCTAGGATTGTGGAACCTATATACATTCTTTGCAATGAAATTACTGAAATCATGCAAAAAATTAAATTCACAAAGGTAATTTTGGTCTTGCAAATATATAGTTGCTTGCTAGTGATTAAATATGAAACTTGCTTAGATGATCAGTTTACATTTGCAAGGTAAAAAAGTTGCACAATCTTAGCGATAATGGAAATCTCGTGGTTCTTTTTTGCAAAATGTAATCCAGTTAGTCCATTAACTCCCTTGGTTTACAATCAGATTGCATTTTGCGAAAGGAACCAGGAGTATTGCAATGTTGCTAAAATTGTGCAACTTACTTCGTCTTGAAAAAAAATTCTGATCATCTATAAGCAGTTTCTATTTGTTACACGCTGAAAACTGGATTAAATTTCGCAATAAGGAACCACTATCTCTGGCTCTTCCTTAAAAGCACCTTTCAGCATAGGGAAACCAATAGCATTTATGTTGTTTCTAAAATGAGCCAGAAATAGTGGTTCCTTATTGCAAAATGTGGTCCAACTGTTTTATGACAAAAATTACCATGGACCTTTCACATTTTTACATGATTTCAGTATTTTTATTCCAAAGGATGAAGTTGCACAATCATCGCAACATTGCAATGTTCCTGGTTCCTTTTTGCAAAATGCAATCCAATTACCACCAATATCAACCAATGAGATCGCTCCATACTCAGCACGTCTTCTTTGTCTATAGCCTTGTCTATCAATTTCAACAATGAGATCGAAAGAAGAATAACCCCCCCCCCTCCGTGGNGGGGGGGGGGGGCGACGGACGAATAATGGCGGATCATATTCGAGGAATCCGCGAGCTGCGATGGTGACGGTAAACAGAGTTATTGTGACGTCACGCCGATGACAATGGGTCGTTTACGTAAGCGGCCCGACGCCGATGCCGCTCAAGTGAGGATGATGGCGTCCGTCGGTAAATGATCTTTCGTCTTCGGGTTTCATCGGCTTTTTAATTATTTATTTCCTCTCGGTTCCGAGTTCGACTCCGGGTGACGCAACTCCAATGGCGAGGAGTGCTTTGCGATTTATAGATTGATCTGCCTTTTAAATCTATGAAAAAGGATCGATGAACAGGACGTTCGCAACGAACACCTTAATAATCGATTCTTAACAATAGCTTCAGATGGGGAAATATCGATAATCGATCATTCACGCCTCGCCGCACGCCGCAACTCCTCTTGTCGCACGGTGGACCGAGTTAATCAGAAAGGTCCGACAGTGAATATTTGACTAAAACTGCAAATTTTCATGTTTATTGCGTCATATTTTCAATTTCTAGGGGTGCTTTAAGAATGAAACTTTAAGAGCCTCAAAGTATTGTATAAACGGAGTTATAAGCGTTCAAAGTTTCCAAATTTTGCCCGACCGCTCCAAATGACTCGATCCACTATGTGTCGCACCGATCAAACTTGATTCATTACGATATGATGCGCGTACCATGCTCCTCATAATAGATTAATTTAGTGACCACGTCATTCGATACCTTGCGATCAAATGATCGAAATCTAATTGACCCGTACTTGAATTTCGATTAGTTTTCCCGCGCTTTTGAGGATATCTTTTTGCTTATAATTCGTCATTTCCCTCACGTAATAACGTATCCAAATTCTAATGTTGCCAAGTTTCTCCTCGTAAATTGCATTTTTACCATGAAAATCTTAAGAATTTTTGGCTGAAAATTTCACTGATTTTTCTAATGATCTCATTCAAAATTCAGAAAAAGTTTCGTTAAAAATTGCAAAAGTATAAATTCTTGTTAAAAATTGAATGGTTTGAGTCAATTTTGTAACCTTGGAATAGAGTTAGGTTCTTTCATACGCGAGACGACGAATTGAACCAACGAATATATCGATCTCTTGAATGACGTAGTCACTAAATCAGTCTATAGGGGTTTTTTGGCAGGGCATCCGCTCCCCCTGAGGACTACCTACATGGTACGCAAAAGGCCCCACAAAAAATTCCAGTGTAGTACGATGATACCGGCCACTTTCACGTTTGCGTCAAAATTTCGGTCTCATAACGAAAAAACGGAAAGTGCCCTCCGTCAACGCTCGAATTCGACGGATGACCATGATTCATGATCCGAGATGCAAAATTTCATGAAACTCTATAAATAGAAATTTCAAGTTTTGTTTTTAAAAACTGTGCAAGTGCGTAGTACCTAAGCCGCGAAACGGATAGAAATAGTACAGTTTCAATTTCGAAAACCAAATATTATGAAACAAACTGAAGTTTTTTATCGAATTTTCGGACAATTTTTGGGTTGCGTATTCAATTCCCATACGGGATTACGGATATTTTCCCATCTGAAACTATTGTAAAGAATCAATTATCAATGTGTTCGCTGCGAACATCCTGTACATCGATCATTTTCCATTGGTTTAAATGGCAGATCAATATCGATTTTTCGCAAAACACGCCACGCCACTGATTCGTATCTGGAACTCCGAGGACTTTCGTAGTTCTCCCCAAGAAAATCCCGGGTAAGGGAGAAAACTTCGGTTTCCTATCTGGGAATGGGCTCCTGAAAATCAGGAAAAAATTAGGGAATGAGCATGGCCAAGAATTCTAGACACCATGCTTTTGCATTGCCCGAATACATTGCTTAGGTTCTCATATTTCGGGGTCCCCGAACAAGGCTGAAATACAGGGGTGCCGAAACTTCCAAGAGCTCCCCCAAAATAAAGTTAGGTTCCCCCATTTCAAGTTTTTGCCGAATTTGGCCCGACACATAAAGGAACGCGGTCGGCAGTTCTGTTCCCTCCAAATGGCGCGCTGGAATGTTTTGTTCCTCCAAAAACAGAGCGCTTGAAGGTCTTGTTCCGCACCTTCCCCCCCCCCAAAAAAAAAAAAATCCTCCCCCTTTTTTACAGGTTTCGTCCAATTTTCTCGCCCTCACAAGGGTCCCCCTATTTCACCAGACCTGCTCTGCCGTATCAAGGAAGAACGCCGTATGTACATTCGAGAGTTGCCAAATTTCCCTCGATATAACGTGTTTTTTCGACGACATTCATGCACATTTCTCTTTGAAATTTGCATATATTTCAGAGTAAATTGCGTACAAAATTTTCTGAAAATGTTGGAAAAAAAAATTCACAATTTTCCCAGTAAATTCGGATTTTATCGATAGAAACCTGGCAACGTTTGAAGGCTTATACGGCGTTCTTCCTTAGCACGGCAGTGCTGGCCCCGTGGCACGGGAGTCTGTGCACCCTTGGTAAAATATCTCTGTGCAGAACTGAGAATAGATATACCTGAGGTGAAATTGAATAGTGCGCTAACTAACGGGGGTGTAAATGCACGGCAATGACGGTGCGGATCTGGAGCTAGACGAGGAAAACGCGAAGGTTAAAACAAACGAGGAAAACGACGGCTCAAAATCAATGTTAAATAGTTGTTTTATTAATTAACCGGGTACATACACACTGCACGGTGACAGAAACCTAGCAGACGATTGTTTGGACAACTGGGCTTTTACCGTGATTCAATTCACTTACCGCCCGCAATTTTTACACAAATATCCATGCACAATTTCATCCCTTTGCCGTGCAACGCAAAAACCCCGTAAACGCCATTTCAAATTTTTTGGAAACAATGTATCATAGCAGAGAAAATTGTGTACATTGGGGCAATGTTTTCATAGAATTCTTTTGCAAATACCATCAAGAACTTAACCAAAAAATTTGAGGTGCATGGGTAAAACAGTTTTTATTTTATAAAGTGTTAAGTTCCAAAAAACTAGGGAACATTTTGATGGGTTTACGGCGTTCTTGCTTAGCACGGTAGTTTGACACTCCAACTGGAAACCGAAACGGCACATGTTGCAGAGACGATGCGCCAACAATGGAAGCAATGTAACAAGTCAATTTCGGAGGTCAATGATATTTTTCAGTTTTAGTTCAGGTTTTTTAGTTGTTAACGAACATTAAAATAAAAATGAAGTGGTTAGCTCACATTACAATAAAAATGAAGAGTTTATTTAATTTGTCGAAGCTTTTCGGTCTTGGCTATTCGAGAATCGTCCTTTAGCGACGAAATTTCGGCTGGGGACTGTGGATGGTGTGAAACCCCCGGTNGGGGGGGGGGGGGGGGGGCGTTTTCGTCCGACTCGGCTGGAATAATATAATGGAACATGAAGACAAATGTTAATTAAAGAAATGAAGTACGCGGCCGTGTTAAGCAAACCCGCTGTACGGGCATGGAGGCGTTGCCAAATTATCACCGATCAAATAGGAATATGTGCGAGAACCTGCATAGTTTTTTCATTAAAATTTTCTCAGAACGTAATTCGCCAAAGTTCTTAGCCGCCCCCAATTTATAATTTGCCTTCCCCAAAATTTGCTGAAAGTCTTCCCCAAGTTTCACAAATTTTCTCAATCGCATGATCGAGAACATTCCGCGCCCATGTAATTCGCAATATTGTCTACATACGTCTGATCTTTGAAATTGATAGACAAATCGATGGACAAAGAGGAAATGGTGCGATTCTATTGGTTGAAACAGGTGGTTATCGTGGACCAAGTGGGAAAAGCATGGACTAAATAACCATAGGGTCTCTTGTGGGTTACCGTTAGTAGTCTATTACTTACCTCTATTGCAGTCGCCCGCTTCCACCAATAGGATCGCTCCGTTTTCTTCTTTTTATTTTTGTTTACAGCTTTGCGTATCAATGTCAACAATGAGCCTGCTGTATTCGACATTTTGAATGTTGGTGTTGATGTGCACCCGTTTTAGGGCGTAGAGGGATCTCGGTCCCGGTCCAACACTGAAAACAAGTTTGGTAACATTTACTATGAGTCTACTTGATTTTTTACACAGTGATACCATTCAGTGAAAGTAACCACAATCATGGTACTATTTACCAGAACTCTGGTGACGCTTACCATAATATAGTTATGCCGCCATGGAGTCTGGTGTTTTTGCCACACTCATAGCACTATGTCAGAGTATGGTAAAATCGGCCATATTCTGTTTTCAGTGAAGGAGCAATGAGGTCAAGTTCGCAGAATTAGACATTTTTTTTGGGTCGGAAAATCGAATATTGCCATTTCGAGAAAAAAACTCATTTAGGTAGAAGAAGTTATGCGCAGTCGTTTCTCATTTGTGCCTCGGCAGCTGCCACGTTGCTCTAAAATTAGCATGTTTCCCCACGTAACTCAATATGGAAGCGTTGTAAGTCAACATTAGTATCACTGTTTTCCCTCCGTTTAAATCCATCATATATAATTGATTTTAGGTAATCGGTACAACAGACACTGCGCAGCATTGCCGAATCCCCAGGAGCAGAACCCCAAAATCGAAATAGTTAATTTCCTTGGGAAAATACAGTGAAATATGAATTTTACCCTTAAATCTGACAACCGTGAAAAGTGCGACCGGGGGGGAGGGGGCTACGTCTATCATTACATCACGGTACTCCTTTTCATTCGTCCGGTGACGTCTTTCTCTCTCTCCCCCTCCCCACCCCCCCCCCCCCCGTTTCCTTAATTATATTTCCCTAATGAGTGAGAAGATAAATTGTATTAATATCGCTTCTCGCCACGGAGACGGAGTCATCGTACTATTAAGAGCGATGATAAAATAATTTGGGAATAATTATTTTTATGATAATTTTTCGGGTGCCGAGCAAGTGGGTACGAGTCCACGTCGCAGGATAATTACCCCTAATTATAGGACTCTTTTCCTCTCCGTCTTCCAGGGGCGATGCGTGCTTTGCGATGCATCGATTGATCTCCCCATTTAAACCCATGGAAAAGAATCGATAAACTGGGTGCTCTCAGCGGGCCACTTAATAATCGATTCTTTACCATGGTTTCAAATGGGGAGATATCGATTATCGATCATTCGCCACTGCCGTCTGTATTTTCTATTCTCGCGTGCGCTCCGTTTCTTTTAAGTTATTTCATTTTTTGTTTATTTTATAATTGTAAACGCGCCTTCCCGTCCTTGTGTGACGGAATATTCGTGCTCGAAACTCGGCGTACACGGCCGAGATGTGACTGGTGTTTTTGGGATGCCCCTATACGCAGTGTGGCCGTTTTATTTTACCGAAGATGCCGGAGTTCCCGCGATTTCCGGAAGTTCCGAGGAAGATTCCGATTTTTCAAAAGTTCCGGGAAAAAATTCTGTAGTACGCCCTGATTTAGTTTCGGAGATGGTCAAAAGAACATAATCATCGAATTTGATCAAATAATCGGTCCAACTTAGGAAAACCCCCAAAATTCCGGGAATTCTGAAGATTCTGAGGTAGTGCAAAAGTTCCGAAATTCGGAATTAATTCCAGGCAATGGTAGCACTCCTGAATACTGAGAAAGAAAGTTCGGCAGCCGAGTCCTAACTTTGGCATTCATCACTGAACTTTCCTCCGTCGTGGAACCGAATTTCGGTAATATACAGGGTTACTACAGCCAGGGACCAATTTTGACCCATAGACGTGATCGCAGTCTTGCAGTTTAACCTACGATCACCCTGTATACTCTGTCTCTCCTCCTTCGTCTACTTCTCATTTTTCTTCTTCTCCATATTCTTCTTTTCGTCTTCTTCCTCCTCTCCCTATTCTCTCTCCCCTTTGTTTTCCCTACTTTCGATGTGAGAAGTCGCAAGACCTTAGTCCGTCAGATTGTGGTAAAAGGATAAGGCAACGTCCGTGCTAAGGAAGAGCATCGTATGAGCCATTAGGTGTTGCCAAATTTCTTTCGTCAAAACACGAATTCTCAGGAGGATTTTTGAACTTTTCTCTCCTGATTTTTCAGAGAATGTCATTCGTAATCTGATCGAAAGTGTGTGAAAATTTCAAGGAAAAATATTCATAAGTTTCTCATGAAATGAATGTTTTCTGAGTGGAAAGTTGGCAACATTGGAATGCTCTTACGGCGTTTTTCCTAGAGCGGCGCGTCCCTCCTCCCGGCTTTGGAGAACGCCGGCTGGCTGTTGGGCTACCGGTTGTGATATGAATGTATGATTATTTTCCAAGCTAATAACTTTTTTCCCCGACCGCTGACTGCGACCTCTCAGGCGAGTTTCGAGTGAGTCGAGACTACACAACACAACGTCGACGACGACAACCAAGAGAAACAAATACCTGCGGTTTAGTACTGTAATTACCTTTATTTTATTTTAATGACGTCCCCCTTTGCCCCCCTGCGCCGCCCCCCCTCACCTTTCCTACGGTTCATTTTCATGCGAGCCAGAACTCGGGCGAAATGTGGGATGGATGGCGATGGAGGGGTATCGTGAGTTGATTTCGGAAAGAAGTTGGTGGTTGCTGCGCTTGTTGCTCACCCAGTGATGCCAGATCGGGATGCATTATTATGTGTATGATCAAAGCAGGGTTGCCACAGTCAGGGAATTTTAAAAAGTCTGGGAAAACCGGGAAATGTCGAAAATGTCAGGAAAAATTTGTTAAATCTCCTTTATTTGCTTTCTAAAATGAGTTTGAGGTTTCGAAGTACAAATTTTGCCTGAAAACTATTTTCAGTCATGTCTTCTTAACCATTTGCCATATCTCTAATTGTCAGGGAATTTCACCAAAATGTGTCGGGGAAATCAGGGAAATGTCAGGGGATTTCATTTTCCAAATTCTGTAGCCACCCTGACAAAGGATATGTCATTTCCCAAAGACAGGAACGTAACTCCATTTCAAGGTTGCAACATTGATTCCAGCAATTCAATTTTGTATAAGTTCAATTTTTTTTCAAAAATTGGTGTAATTTCTGCACGAGAGAAGAAAAATTGGTTATCTTTTCAGCTTGCAATTGCCAAGATTCTCAAAGACTTGTCAGGGGAAATCTGGCAACAATGAAATGATTTTGTTTTTGTTTTTTTTGGGATGAATTGACGATGAACCTTGTGTCCGCCTTTCCTTTGGCACGAAAGTGGCATGTTATTGAAAATTAGTCAAATGATAGATCGATTGTTTTGCCGTTTTCCCAATTTGGGATCTTTTTCGTCTATTGACGAATGTTTTGTGCTTAGGTACGATGTTTTTTTCAATATCAAAATACGACTCCCCTTGCTTTAAACAAAATCTTGGCTCCATAACTTTTCTTTCGATTGAAGTAAATTCTATTCTACCGCTAGTACCTCTCTAGAATCCGCAATAATTCATCTTAAGAGGGAGATATGATCTCGGACAGCTTTCAGTCCATGCAAGGAGTTGGCAGCTCGACTGTAAACCCAGACGAAAGTCTTATTTTTTTATTTATTTTGGCAAAAAGCTAAAAGCGTAAACCAAACGCAGATTCATCGATATAGCAACCGAACTAAAGAGGCAGATCGCCGTTTGTGTATCGTTGGACGGGAAACGGGACCTTACTTCTCACTCTGAAACTAGAAGCTTATTGTAAGTCCCAACTAATTTTGACTTCATGATCGAATTTCAGACTCTGCTTGGAACTAGAGAACGGAGAACGCAAACTGGAACGCAGTATGCGTCTTTGTCCCGTAGCCCTCGATTTGCATTTTTCCGGGGGACAAATGTTAGACTTCAAGGAATTTTCAAGATTTTCAGAAGTTTTGCCACGTTGGAAAAAAAACACATGGGATCTAGAGTCCAGACTCTTGAAAGGACATTGACAAGAAAATGGACTCTTGATTCGATCAGATTTAAGCTTAAATCAAAAGGAAATCCGCTCAAATTAAGAGGCTTGGTTCTTGATTTAAGCTTAATGATTGAATCAAGAGTATTTTTTCTTGTCGATGTTTTTAAGAGCCTGGACTCTAGATCCAATGTGTTTTTTTTACCAGTGCACCCCTTCTAACCCACCCTTAGAGCTCCATCTTTCGCACCGAAGAAAAGTTAGGGTCATATAGCCCCATCTTTCGCACCGAAGACAAGTTAGGGTCATATAGAAGCACTGCCCGTTCCGGGCTCAGAGACCGAAGCTTCCGGGTGCCGGAGCCGTAGCTTTGATTGCTCCGGGTGCTATGCCCGGAACTTTCGTCCCATGAGCCCGGAACAGGAGCGCAGCGGTGCGAGACGGAAGGCGAGGAGTTGGAGGCCCGGCCGGCGCGGCGCTACGGAGAACCGCGTGACCTACTGCTATCCGGCGACCGTGCCCCCGAGTGT
>NW_017547204.1:649556-689911 GCF_001854935.1 Bemisia tabaci | reverse complement strand
TGCTTAAATATTATTAGACAACATTACATTGTTTTATTTTAAACAAATGTTTTGATTCCTAATTATTCAGTCTACAAAAAATTGCTTTCAATTGATTTGACCATAATATCAATGATCAATGATCATGGCGTATTTTTTTATGTTATTTACCCGTCGCTTTTACAGTGCTCCCGGCGGGCGCTTTGCTACATACCTAAGCGCCATCCTTGTCTATCGGAATATAGGTCATCTGGTAAATAGATCCTCGAAATTTCATTTTGAATGCCACCAATCCAAAATTTTGCTGGGCGTCTCCAATACGTTTCCTTCCAAGAGGAAACCATTTCAGTACCTCCTCAGGCAGTCTTTCATCCGCCATTTGTTAAATATGACCATACCAGATAACCTGATTTTTTTACACGTAAAAGAACTAAAAATTTAAATTTTCCCTAATTTAGTTAAAAGAGGAGGGTGTAAAGAATAAATGCAACTTCCCCCATTCGCAATTTTATCTCGAAAGCCTGGGCAGATCTTAGATTTCGCCCGCAAAATCAAGCGTATCCAACCCGGCACTCCGCAGAGTTGAAGTAGTTGCATATCGACGGTGAAATTACCAAACCACGTATCTCGGTTTGCGACGTCGCAGACTTCCTGTCATACTTTATTTTTTAACTGAACAACTACTTAACATCCAATCTTGAAAATTTCTGTGATTTTTCCTCTTTGTGCGGAGAAAATTCCGTGAAAATTTCAAGGAATGATATTGATTTGGTCTACTTCAAAAAAATAAAATGTGAGCGTAGATTTTTAAACACCGCAAACGAGATACGTGGTTTGGTAGTTTCACCGTCGATATTTGGTTTGAACCCAACTTTGTACATAAGTATATTCATCGATTATGATGTGCTCCCCGCAATATTCAAATAACGAGGGTATATTTCGGAAAGGGATCTCAGTTAGTTTATGTACCGTCATTTTATTTGTGATGAGTTTTCTTTATTAACTGAAAAGCCGTCAGGAAGTTAGAACACGGGATGTTCTCGGATATTTCCAATCCAAAGAGAGTAAAGGAAATGAATTTGAAAAAAAAAAAAAAAACCTGAAAATCGAGTTACTTTAATTAATTTTTTGATGTGGAGAGGGATTGGAATTATACTTAGACCACTTCACTTGGATATGACGAGAGCCTAAAATGTTAGTTCCAAAAGAGAAAAAAGAAATAAAAAAAAATCGGAAAATATAGTCCAATTGTTCAATCTTCTTCGCTTAACCGCATACCATTGTGCTTTCGATTTGTTTGTTGCATTACGTTTCTTCATGATTTCTCGATACTTCACATTAGACACTAATCCCCGTACGTTTGACCGCAGAGCAGGCGAAAGGCGGACCCTCTAGTATTTTACTGTACTTAATAGCGAAGAGATAGTGACTGCAAACATGAAATTTTGATAGAACGGGCTCAGAAGCGTCTGACCAGAAAACTGTACTGAAAGAGGCCTCCGTTCTTTCTCAAATATCACTAATCGTCCGAAAGACTCCCAGAAATTGTTTGGATGATTAAAAATTGACCGATTTTATTTCAAATTCATAATAATAGGGTTTTATTTATTTTCATGTTCGGCTAGTTTTAGGCAAGAAAGCCGTAAGTGCTATGCGGAATTAATAACCGTGTTTTCCCTACGCACGGGAGCGTTGAACATCTACTAGGTTCCTCCCTACATTATGGATGTTGATAACCGCGGAACACCGAGGTAAAAACGTTAAATAGCTCAACAATTTCCTGGTACACGTGCACCCCTAAAACCGTAGTATAATCACGAAATACACTCGACCAGCTGTCAAAGTTGCATTTAAAACTGAGAAAAATTGAAAAACTGCGACATGACAAACCCTTTAGTAAACCATTTCTATTCACCGTGGTTCATTTTTTCTATACATAGACATAATAGACTTTCTGATCATCATTGCGAATTTTACGAAAATGGTGGGCTCATTAATGAAATGTTCCGTTTAAACAGCACTAGGCCCATTTCCTTGATAACATTCAACATTTGGACTAACTGCTCTCTCCGGTGATCCAAAATAGCTCCTTGCTGGTACCTTTCCCAACCCAACAATACACTCACTTCCTCAAGCCATATCATCTCCCAGACTTGGATCCATTTTAGGCGTTGTGGTGGCAGGACAAAAAAAAATGGCAGCTTTAGTTCTGATAATGAATTGATTTGCTCTCCTCATAAATATTCAGAATACCAAACATTTTTCTCCTGGGTGAATAATTGACTTTTTCGATTTTTTTTTTTATATCACTTTGATTGAAATTTTATGCAGAATCCGAATACATTGAGAAAAGTTAATCCCAGAAAATGAGAAACAAAAAATTTTCCTTGAGCTTATACTTTAGTTACCCCGGTGCAAGGAGCAGTTCTGGGAACGGGAAGCGACGCAGGCTGAATGGAGCCTTGCCGCGGTGCGAATGCGAAGGGTATCGGCGAGGAGCCTGCCGTGTTGCCATTCACATTGTTTGCACATTACTTTCATCCCCTAATGACTGATGAGAGGATGTCGATTGGAAACTCCATCTTCATCCAATTCCAAATCTCTGGCTAGACCGTTGCCGTTGCTGTTTTTTGATATTGGGCTAGTGACAATTGATAAGTCCTTTAGAGGCATGAGTTCCATTTACAATGTCTCACCACTGTTGTATTGACCAACTTTTGGGTTGTTTTTAGCGTCGCTTCTTTGACGTTAGGGTGTACCTCGGTTTCTATATGAGCCCCAAAAAGCATGAACTTATATGTGAACCGCAGCTCACGAGGAAATTGAGTTACGCCCTTCCGCCCGAGGAGCGGCAATATCTTCCACTTACTCAAATTTTCTAATTTTCCCCTTGAATTGCTGTCTTTTCCGGAGGACCTTACAGAAAAAGAATGGTTTTAACATCATTTTTGAGAGTCTCAGGGTTTTTTTTGGGGGGGAATGTTGGCTCATTGCGATTCCGCAAATTATGATTTCTTTACGATTTGCTATCGTCTGTTATGTGCCTACGACGCTGATTAGACAGACACAATTGCGTGTTCGGGCAAAACTTTTTTTGATTAATCTTACTGGAAGGCGACCAAAAAATTCTCAAATTGTTGACAAAACCTCGACCAATGAAGTAGGCTGAAAATTCTATGCGTTCAACGTGATTCGCAAAATTAAGCAATTTTTCGCTTTTGGTGCTCACTCTGAGTGATGATTCAAAATTCCCACGAAAACAGAGAATTGTGTTCCGGTGCACTTCTTTACGAACTTTTACGTGACGGCAACGAAAAATTTCTCAGATTTTTAACGAGCCTAGTGTATAATCTCTCAATTGGGCTCACAACAAAATAGGTAAGCCCAACAAGCTAGGTAGCATTCATGATTTTCCGTCATTCGGTGCCTACTTTCAGTAATGATAAACATCACCTCAAGAGAGGAATTTTTTCAGCATTTTCTCACGTACATTGACGCACACGGAAGCTACAAAATATCTTCATGATTTTTGAAAATCCCTTTTTTTTCGAGAACCAAGAGCAACTTTGACTTTTGTAGTGGGGGAACTTCTCTCCATAATCTTTAACAGGTTGCATTGAAAATACCCACCATCCTCACTTGAAATTCACTTTTAGTCTTCAATGACCTTAACACCTCGTTTTGCAACGTCATTGGGTTTTTTCAAATGGGAAAGAAAGCACTTAAAAAAGTGCCCTGATCTGTTAGTATCGGGAATCTAGAATAGTGCATTGTAGATTAGCACTGGGCCCATACTATTCTGCATGGATATATATCAAAGTCAAATGGACTACATTTTGCAATTTGGAACTATAAATTCTAGCCCGGTTTAAAAATAACGTATGTGCCAGTAGTTTCCCTAAGCACATACGTGTTTTTCCAGAAGAGGCAGAATTTATAGTTCCAAATTGCAAAATGCAGTCCAAATATTCGACAACATTTTCATTAAAGAGAACCTTTAATATGAGTATCAGTGTACGACTGAGACGGTGAATATTCAGCTCTGGCTGATACATTGGAATACAAAGCAAAGGTCACGCCGAGGGATCCATATTCGGGCCAGATTCCATATCGATTTGAGTTTTGTTATACTTCATCAGTTGGCCAGCTTAAGAGCCATAAATTGGGCTTCTCAATAATCTGTGAATTTGCCTTCTGTTATCGCGCTAGGGTCCACAAAACCTGTACCGAAACTTACGTATCCCTGTCCTTAGGCATTAATGATCATCACTTACAGCAAGCATCAAAGTGAAAAACTGCTTTCTTCGCGAATCAAGTTGGGCGCATAGGGGTTTTGGCTTTGGCCCATTTTGCCCGCCGCCGGATGCCGGGCTTTTCAAAATTTTTAGAATTTGTTGCAGTCTTGCCTGTCAATTTAGCATACTTGTCATATACATACAAAATACTGCGGTATATTTTTGAGGAATCAGCCAGTGATTTTTTAAGCAAAAATTAACAGCCAAACAATAGCCAAAACATATCTGCATATTAATCGACAGCCAAAACAAATCTTCGATTCATATAACAGACTATGGCAAATTCTCAAGAAACATACTTTGCGGAAACGAAAAATACAAAAATTGCTTGTAAGATACTCCTCAGACACCGCTAATAATCATTTTTCTCCATGAAACCATCTTCCCGAAAATTACTTATCATCAGTCATCGATTCAGCGGGTAATACCATGAGATTTTACACAACATGTGAATGAGAGTCACTAATACTTCCACGTGATGTAATTTAATAAAATGAGTCACGCACCGCGCCCCCTCCATTCCCTGAGAAGTTGTCAAAATTATTAAAATGAAATAAACTATCTTTATAATAACCAAGATCTGTCGCAAATGATTATCAGTAAAATATTTCTTTAAACTTAGATAACTGAATTCCTGATCTCTCGATCATGCGATGCAAAATCCGTCGCTCTGTCGCAGGCCCCTTGACTTGACCAACCAAGTCGCCAAATTGAGCCCAAAGATTGAACATACTATAAAATCGAGGATGGTCCACGAGCGCGTCGTCAATTAGAGGAGAGGCAGGACTTCATACTGCTTCGCGGCCGTCATTTCATCAAGATCGACGGAAACACGGAAAGGAAAAGTTAAAAGTGAAAGAGGAATGTATGCGGGATCGGTGCCACGGGCCACGGAGAAAGGGTCGCGACAAAGATCATTTGACTCAATTGCCCACCGCGCGTACGGGTTTTCCAGGGTGGCGTCTGACCAGATTTCGGCCAAGTCTAGCTCTCGTTCAGCAATCGAGGGCTGGTGGCTGTTCGCCTGGAATTAAAAGGCCAAACTGGCCGGTTGAATGCGGAATTAAATGCACAAACTGACACATGAGCAGCCGGCCACTGTCATTTGTTGAAGGGATGCATATCGTCACCTACCTGACATATGGGCGTAATTGCACTCTACAATGAACCCTGTCTTCCATACATTTCAAAGCTTTTTCGGGCTCATTTCAATGTGCAGTTACGCACCTATGTTAGCCAAGCGATGCATCGTCCTTGCATAGCCAAATCGTGCATTTTAATCCAAATTTGAACTGCCATTTTAGCTGTCGGGGAATATACCTAAAAATCTTTCTGTCGCAGAAAATATGCTGCCTCCTCAAGCTCTTGAGCTATAATATAGAGTAAAATAACAAGAAAAAAATATTTGAATAATTGTGTGATCCAGTACCGGCAAAAACTTCAAATTAAGCGCAAGAAGAAAATATGAACAGAAAAAGCTCTCGAAAAAAAGAGTTGCCTCAAATTATTGTTTAAAAAAACTGTCGAAAAAGAGGAAAATCCACGAATTTGTGTCATGTGCTGACGTGTATTCTAATTTCTAATAGGCAGCTCACGTTGAACTCGATGGTTTAAGAAAAATCAACCAAGGACTGGCTGTGCGATCAACCACAAATTTTGTATATTTTAGTCGTTTGCCAGACATAAATTAAGTTAAGATTTGTTATTGTTCTGTGTTCACCTGCTCAGAGACTACATATCGATGCCTAAAGTGCGAGACCGCATATATCTGTTTGCGAGATTCTAGACTCTCAGTCATACATTATTTTTTTCTTGTAAACTTATAGTCAACGTAATTTTAACAAAACTTCTTTAATTTTTTTCTCTGTTGTTTGGATATTCTGTATGGATATCAAGCTATGAAGCTGACTTGTTCCTCCTTAAAAAAATAAATTATAAGCGAAGACACCGCGATGGAGATACGTGCTGTCACACTTTAGCCGTCGATATGATATGCCTCGATATTTCAGAGATAAGTGCATCACGTCCGGTAATGGGGGCGGAGGGCTGATCTGATGGAGGACCCGTCTGATAGATTTTTTGTGAAGCGAAAAATTCGATCAAAATACTACACCATGAGAAAATAAAGAGAAAATGTCATAATCTACGATTTAATACGCTTTTGCTGATTTATTTAATATGGTATCGCCGTCGAGAGGGAAGTGCGTCTACAGTTTCTCTTGCACATTTCTTGGGCCATGAAATAGTCTCAGTGGTACTATTAACGCCAAAATTGTGTGTATTTGATCACTGTGCGATTAGGGATTGTTCAGAAAATACGTAACGCTGAACTCGGAGTTTCCGAACCTCCCCCTCCCCGCTTACCTAGCTTTAGTGACGTGGGCCCCAATCCTTTAAGATGTAAAAACAAAATTGTCTAACGCTCTCCTCACTGCTGTCATAGCGTAGAGAGCAGTAAGGGTCAAATTTTCGAAATCAAGGCTCCTTAAAAATTCGTCTAATCCATTTTAGATGAAATCACAGAAATAGCTAAAATAGCAAAATTCATCTTACTTTCATGGAAACGAGACATATGAGAAAGCCGCAAGTGCGCAAAAAATGACGTAGTTTCAGGCAAGGTAGCAGTTCTGCCGTGATAGCGAAGAGAGCCGTAAGTGCAACATTTTCGAAATCGAGTTTTCTTCAAAATTCGTCTAAATTCTTTTAGATGAAATTACTGAGACAGCTAAAACAGCAAAATTCATCCTAATTTAATGAAAACGAGACGTATGTAAAAGCCGTAAGTGCACAAAAAATGACACAGTTTTTTTTCAAGACAGCCGTAGATGCATGAGAGCCAATGAGAACAGTGCTTTCCAGTAAAGTGCCGCCCTCTTCTGCCAATTTCTAACCTGAAAATGTGTTTGTTGTGCGTCCAAAACGCAACCACGAAAGCATGCAGAAGATAGCACTTACGGCTGTCTTGCCTAACAATAACCTAGCATGAAAATGAAAAATACCCTTTTTATGTAATGGAAATTAAATCAGTCGATTTTTAATCATCCAAACGATCTCTAGGAATCTTTCGGACGATTCGTGATAATTTGAGAAAAAACGGAGGCTTCTGTAATAAAATTTTCCGGTAACATGCCTCCGAGCCCGTTTTACCAAAACTTCATTTTGGCACTTACTGCCCTCTTTGCTGTCAACGGCCCATCACGTTGACACACATTAATCACCGCACCTGTGGGTACTGAAAAGCAATATCGTGATCTATTAACTCAAAGGCTCCAATGAATCATCATTTTCGGAAGTGGCTGAAATCTCGGGGATGGTACTTAATATATTAAAGGGAGTAGTACTATTATTGTGGGTATAATTAGGCCGGGGAAATAACCCGAAAATGACGCGAGGTAACAGTGACAAGGAGCGTATTGAGAAAGGTGATTAAGTGATGGAGGTGTAAGGTTTTATTCCTCCGCGCACTTCATTGTAAAAGAAAACTTTTAATTTCTGTGTTCGCAACGAAAGTTTTGTTTCACATGTATGTGAATCTACAAGTCGGGAGAAAGAAGAAACGCAAACCTACCGGTATCTTTTCTAAAACAAGAATTTTTTTTCCCCTAGGCTCTGTCAAATTTTTCGCAGGAAATATCGATGAGACTTTTCTTCCCAATAAATTAAAACCAATAATTCCGAAATGCGGTCAGGGTAGAGAGGAGGGTTCTACACTTCTACAATCAAAAGTATAAACAACACTATGAAGATGATTTGACCTAGTAAAAGCGAATACGTGAAGCTTTTTTCACAAACTCTTAAAAAATTTGTCAAGAAGTATTAATTAGAATAACACTTTTGGTATATTTTTAAAGGAAAAATGCTTCAGGACTTTTACATAATAGATCTCTGAAAAAGAAGCCTCCCGTGTTTGAAGCATTATTATGATTTTTTTCTTTCAATTCTTTCAATTCTGGTTAAAACCAGATTAAGTAAAAAGTTACAGTAAAGTCACATGTTTCAATTTCTTTACTGATGTAATTTCAATTATTGATATAATGGTTCAAAATTGCACACTAAAAAGGGCTTTATTAGAACTACTTTTAAACAATTTTTCTTGTAATTGTCTGTTTAAAATTTACGAGTTTCTCGATGCGAAGATCATTTGAGAAGAAGAGAAGGAGGAGGAAGAAGAAGAAGAAGGAGAAGAAGGAGAAAAATAGTAGGATTGTAATAATAGTTAGAATAGATAACGCAGTAGGAATGGAAGCGCCGCGCAGCGAGGTAGCGGTAGTCTGATTTACGCGGGAAATTCAAATATCGGATAGGTTGAGCGAACTTGCCGGGGCCGGCTAGTTAACTCCAAAGACTGGATTTCGTATATCATTGCCGGGCAATGGTATTTAACTCAGGATCTAATGATCACCCCCGGATCGATCCCTCAAATGTCAAGATTTCAACCGCATTGCCGGCCCGTCCCATCCGACTACCTGAATTCTGATCGCAGAACAAAAGAAAGGGAATCCCATTCAGATTTGAAGCCAGTGCCCGCGATGAATCGATCCGGCCTCTCGACACTTGACGTGATACGTGCCTTTATGAGCTATCGAAGCATATCATATGCAGTCTCTGCTTGCAGCGGGCCGAGCGGGCTCCTGCGGCGGCGGTCGCGGCGGTGGCATTGACACGCTGCCCCACCCGATCCCGGTCGAGCCCCAGCCCAAGCGCCGCGCCGGCCGCGCCGCCCAACTTTCGGTTAAACGCACCCGCACACTGGAGTACCTGTATAGCGAGAGTATGGACAGATCGCTTCATGGAGGGCTTAGAGCCCAAAAGTGCAGCCACCCTTCTAACCAACTTCTAACGCACAAAATTTCACTGCCAGTCTGTAGATTCCAATTCTAACGAAGATGGCTAAGAAAGTACATAAATGAACGTTCTTCCACAAAAATGAGTAAATTTATGCAAAAACTAAGTCAAATACGTGCTTTATAAACGATGGTTCGTAACGGTTGTATTAATAAATCGCTCTGGATAAGTGAAATTCATAGGTTGGCTGCATTTCTGGGCCCTAACTTTATTCGCGGTGGCATCGGTGAAGGCCTGATGGATTTTCGGAGTTTCACATCTGTCTATACTCTCGCTGTACAGGTACTCTACCGCACACTGCGCACCGCAACGTAACTGCACTGCCGTCATAGCCAAGAGAGCAGTAAGTGCAAAACTCAAGTCAAGAGGAAACCGGCTCAGAAGCGTCTGACCGGAAAATTGTATTGAAAGTAGCCTCCGTTCTTTCTCAAATTCCCACAAATTATCCGGAAGAGAGTCCCTTTATACGCAGAGTTAAGACAACTCAATTCTGCGGGCCGATTATTGAAATTGATAGACAAAGCTGTAGGCAAAGATGGCAAAAGGGATGTGAAGGGATCCTATTATTGGAGGAAGCGGGTGGTTGCAATGGACATAGGAGGAAAGGAAGTGACTAACTAATGGCAACCCACGAGAGACCCTTGTTAGTCTATCTTTTACACCCTTAGTTTATAGGAACCACCCATTTCAAGCAATAGGATCGCTCCATACTCCCTATGTTTCCTTTGTCTATAGCTTTGTCTATCAATTTCACTGATTCAGCCGCTGATTGGCCGTGGTGTCACAAAAGTGTGCAACCAAACGAAGGATTTTGAGGGATAAGGATGAGGAATCCTGAATTGCCAGTCATCCAAAAAAACTAAGTCAACAAAACTGATCGAAACCATCTTGGTGCACATTTTTGTGCCACCATGAGCGAGAACCAATTAGAGTTGGATATTTTTGCGGCCACTTTAAGCCTATTGATTTGTCTTAACTCTGGGTACATAGGGACTCTAATCCGAATGACTCTTAGAAATCGTTTGGGTGATTAGAAAACCACCGATTAATTTCAAAAGAAATGAAAAAAATATTCAATCAGAAACCCCCAAAATTCTCCCGGTAAAAATTAAATTTTATATGAACAAATCTGTCAACATTGAAACGTACTTACGTTCTTTCTTTAGGGAAACTAGGATATCTCAACGAGGTCCATTCTATCAGGCTCTCTCAAGTTGGCTACTCTGCTTTCCTCCCTTTAATCCCACCAAAAAAATCGATTCGGGGGTAGGTGGCAGGGATCGATACTTTAACATGGGATCAAACAGAGAAGCAAAGAGTTCTCCCAACTTGAACGGGACTCCCGCGCGGGAAACAAAGAGCAAAGCGCCTCGGAAACGGAGCTTGCTCGGCTTTAATTATAACTTTTTATTGGTGACTTTTATCAGTCGTTATTATGGTGTTTATTTTTATTGCTCCTTCTCAATTATAATCTGTCGGCCATATTCGCCCGCCATGCTTACCGCCCCCTCACCCCTCGCCGGAGCCTTCCCGCCAGTACGACCATTACGGCGGCCATTCCCAGGTCTGCCAACTCCTCCGCACGGAACAAACGATATTGCTGATTCACCAATGTTGTAGTTAGAGTACCTTTATAGAGAGAGTATGGACAACTCGAACATTTGGAGGTTAGGTTTGATCAGATCATGTAGTTCTTGGGGCCCGAAAGGGGGCAGCCAATCTATGCACTCGAATAATCCAGTGGTACTAATATTCTCATTTCAACTATTTACACTCATCAAAAATTATAAAAGCACGTATTAAAACTTTAATTTCGCAATAATTTTCTCAGTTTCAATGTCTTGATCCTTTAAAACGTTTGGTTAGAATGCGCTGTCCTTCCTACCGTAGAACGCTAGAACTAAGCGTCACCAGAAATGATTAAAGAAGCTTCAGAGCTAATTGTATAGAGAGAAGATATTCACAAATATTCAGGAAATGTTTCACTATATAGATTCCTGGTCGATTGGGATTTCATCGGAGGACTTTTGGCAACGTCCGAAAGCTCATACGGGGTTCTTCCTGAGCACGCTAGAAGTGTCATGTCCTTCTCGATAGCTATTCCTACTCTCGATGATCTCAAGCAGCGCGACTTTTGAGTGCTACTCAAAGTTGGACGTATTTCTGCCAAACGCAACTATGTGTATTAAGACATGAGCCCTGAGACCCATGGAAGTATATCCATAACGGGGCTCACGTCACTACGCACATAGTTCCGTTTGGCAGAAACACGTCCAGTTGTGAGAGGTACTCGTGCTATTTGCGCTCGGAGACTTGTGTTACTAGAGTTTAATGGTTTTTGTTTAAGGACTTGATGTCTCCCCAATATTTAAAAAAAAAGAAATAAAATGCTCATGATAAAGGGAAACTTACGGTTACCGTAACGAAAATAATGAGATTCGCGATGAGACAATAAGTTGGACTGTATTTCGTAATGAGGAATTAATGCTTCCGGATCATCCATAAAATTATGTAGTTACATAAGAAAGGTGATAGACTATACGTTGTTTCCAAAGAGAGCCAAACCTAGCACAGCCGTGATAAGGAAGAACACGGTACGAACATTCGAAAGTTGACGAATTTCTCTGCATGAAACATGTTTTTTGAGGAAAGTCATGCACATTTGTATACTTGAACTTTTCAGGTATTTTAGATTAAATTGCGAAAGAAATTGTCTGAATAATTTGAGGTAAAAAATTTAGAATTTTCTTACTAAATTCGCTTTTTATCGAGGAAATATGGCAACGTCTGAAGGCTCATACGGCGTTCTCCCTCAGGAAGGTAGAGTAGGTCTTTATTTTCAATATTTGTAACAATATGTAGGGTATAGTCTCCTACTATTTTTTGGGGAGGTGCGCCCCGAAGTCCCTTTCAGTTCGCAAAATGGCCCCTTTCTCGATCTCGCATTTAAGTGTCGTACTGCTCGTTGCGTGTAGGGTTTTGTCCTCGCTAAAGCTCGCCTGATGTTAACCACCAACTCTTCATTCAATATTTTCTTTTCCTCATTGAACCGAACCGCATTTATCTGGTCGGCTGGAATTCCACTCGATTTAAAATACGTTGCCTCATTTGGCTTGGGGACTTCTCTAGCATATGTTTTTCTTGTGCTAGAGCTGTTTAAACGAATCATCCCATACAAACTTACAAAAAACGAACTGGAGGCGACTGTCCCATCAACTTTGGCACGATATGTCCGTTGTAAAGTATAATTTCGGGAGTTGCCGAAGATATAAAAAGAACCCGGTGTTTTTGTGAAGATTGTGAGCCGCATCGTGTTTTTAGTATACGAGGACTGTCATTAGAGAAATATTTCAGGAATTTCTGGATTTTTTTCTAGAAAGATCCGAAAAAACCTTGCAATATTCTGAAAGAAATAGAAAGTTTCACAAAATTCCAGAGACCTCTTGAAAATCCGGAAAAGTTCCTAATTATTTGGAAAGGCTCATACATGGAGGGGGGGGGGGGTCGAAAACAGGCGTCCTAACAGAAAGAAATGAAAATTTTCTAAGAAAACCTGAGGAATTCGCTGCAAAATGGCAGAAGCAACCCAGAACATAACGAAGCCCGGGCCTTCACAACGCAGTTTAAGTAAGCAATACTATATCGGGAATTTCCGGGAAAGTCATCATAGTAATCCAGAAAAATCCGCAAATTTCCGGAAGAAATAGAAAATTCCAACGAATTTCAGAAAACTCTTGAAAATCCGGGAAAATTCCCACATGGTCAGGTTATCTTCAATAATCCAGAGAAATATGTACATTTTCGGAAGAAATAGAAAATTCCAACAAATTTCAGAAAACTCTTGAAAATCCGGGAAAATTCCCACATGCTCCGGGGTTTCTTCAATCGGTTGGGAGTGGGGGGGGGGAAGGGGGGAAGAGAAAAAATGAAAATCCCGTAATAATATCCGAGATTTGCGGCAAAATGGCAGCCGCGACGCGGAACACAACCTCGCCCGGGCCTTTATTTGTGCAACTAATTATAAATTAAACAACTCGCGGCTGTGCCCCATGTTAATTCCCCATCGGCGTGCCATCCGGGCGACAGCAGTGGCGACAGTACGGGACCCTATTAAAATGAGCCAGCCAGCCAGCCGTCCGTTTTCGTTTTTCGTTGTTCGCTCGCTCGTTGTCGGTTGTTTCTGTCGCCCGTTTATCGAAAAGTTTTAATTTACAACTAATTGAGGAGGAGACGCGCAAGCACGTGGCCGCATCCACTCGTCACGATGACGATCCGTNGGGGGGGGGGGGGGCGCACCTCAATTTGCTCGCGACGGGACGGGACGCGCGTCCCAATGACGTCACTCTTAGGCGCGGGTGCCGCATCCACGCTTTATTTCATTCCTTGTGTTTTATTAATTTCATAGCATATTTGGATAAATTTCGTTTTTTAAAACTATATCTAGAGTTTTAAGCGGGGTTGCCGGCCTGCAGCCGGATATTTGAAACTTTAACTGACTATGTCGGCACGATAAGGCATGACATAGCTCTATCTAGAGTCCCTTTACACTGAGAGTCAAGACAATGCGAATCCATTTCTGATTGGTTAACCGGATTTTAGGCCTTCACAGTGTCACAAACGGGAATAAAGATTACATTTTCACCAATTGCGAAGATCATAATCTGGAATGGACCGAGGAATTTCGGGTTCGACAAGGAACGAACTGAATGAGAGAAGGAACGGTGAAAGGAATTTAAGAATGAGCCGATCAAAGATTACGAAAAACGTTCAATTTGTGTAATCTTCATTCCCGTTTGTGACTCCATGAGGGGTGTTGTCTTGACTCTCAGTAAAAAGGGACTCTAGCCCTATCTGCGCCGAGTAATATACTTGTCGTGCCGACATAAATTTCGACAAGCAGGCTGCAGGTTGGCCTAGCGGTCAGCGCGTCTGACTCTAGGTCAATAGGTCCCGGGTTCGAATCCCGGCGGAGGCGTCTAATTTTCGCGGAATTGACGAGTGGATCTGCTGAAACAGATTCTACTCGGCCCTAATCCCCGAAAATTTGAAAAGCCTGGAGCATGGATGTGCCTAAATCCCTCGATGTCTACAGACAATAAACAGTGTAAAGTTGGCTGAAGGTGCTGGACATGAAAGCACGGTGTGTTGTTTTTCACGTGGGAACAGAGTTGCGAATATTGGAGTAACTAGGGATATAAGTGGAAAATCATAGGATTTCTATTACGGCAAGGGAGAAATCAGGATATTACACTGTTTTCATGGAAGAAACAGGGAATTTTGACTGTGGCTATGGAAAAATCTGGTTATATTACTCAGGTTAGGAAGCAATTAGGGAACTGCTAGTGTAGTGTGAGAATTTTTTTATTTGGAGTGACCTAGCGGAAATGGGAGGAAATTGCTGTCTACTTAAGGTAGTTATCAAATCTAGGAATTTAGAAAATCCACTCATCGTGCAACCATGATGACAACTCAATTTGAAAAATGCTCGTTTTATTCCTCAATCCGGCAACATTTCTTTCCGGCCTGGAGGAATCCAACGTTAAGAGGCGAGGATATTACGAGAATATGAGTATGATGATTCGCCTCTGCGAACTCACAATAGGAATGCGTCATGTACGGTGTAGAGTGACAGGTCCATGAATAAGAACTCATTGAAACATGGATTCAATAGTATAAATCTCCATGAATAGTGTAGATATTCATGACCCTGGACTCCTAAAAATATGCCCAGGAGTCTTTATCATTCACATCTCTTAGTCAGTCATATACACATTAATAGAAAAAAAAAAAAAAAGAAAAACTCAAGATTTTTCCCCAAAAATATTGTGGAGTAGTGAAGAAACTTTTCTAGGTACTTCAAAGGATATTTCCTCTTTCTTACCTCTTCAAGAAAAAATAATTAATTGAAAAATTTGTTTGAATTCCCCCTCCCATTTCCCACCCTTTGTATTGTCCTCTTTCTACCCTAATTTCGTATCTTTTCTGATTCTTCTTCCCATCTCTCTCCCGATTTCCAAACTGTCTTTATCCGACTTAGTCACGTACACGTACAAATTCAAATTTAAAAAAGGATTTTTTTCAAAAAACGTAAAAAAATCTACTTCAAAGGATATATTTATTTTCTCACCCAGAAAAAAAAAAATTGATTACATTTTTTCTCTCGCCTCTCTTATTCTTCCCCATTTTCGTCCTCTTTTCCGTATTTGTTCTTCTTCTTTCTTTCTTGTCCGATTTTCAGAACGTCCTCATCTGACGTATGGGGTCACAAAATTTGTAAAATGATGAAAGATGAAAATTAAAGCGCAATTTTTTGTGCCCCCTTTTTTTTATTCTACTATCTTTGCAGCATGAAGCAAACGTGACGTCCAACACCTCTACTTGGAATTTTCCATCCGGGATCCATTCGCCGTTTGTGTATTCGAACAATGTCGAACCCTCTCGGAAAAAGTATTATTATTAAGGAAAGTTATCACTGTTTCGCTCTGAAATTTGCGGTTACTTGAGATCGGATTGCGAACAAAATTCGGTGAAATATCGAAATAAAAATATTTTCAAGTTTTGCAAAAAATTGTGTTCCATCGAAAGGAAATTTGGCAACATTTGGTGGTTTATGCCGTTTTTCCTGAGAATCGACGATGAAAAATTTGACCGTTAGAGTGACGAGTGTAACGCCGTGCGTCAGGAGAACCTTCAGCCAGGAGTCGCGCTTTCAGGAGTGTACCAACGTAGACCTGACTACGTCATTTTGAAATTCAAGTGCGTCGGTTTATGTACAAGGTAGAAATACAACGGACCAAAAAAAAAAAACTGAAAATTGGACTCCGTCCGAGTGACTAATTTCCTAGAATGAAAGTAAGAGTAGCAGTGGTGGCTTCAGTAAAATATAATGAGTGGAAAATACCTCCTACTTGAAAAGCTTTTTAGTAGAACCATCTGAAGTTTTATGGCGCGGAATGTCAACTGATTTTAAGCTAATAGAAATACATTCAAATCAAATGAGATTTTTTTTCATTTCTCTCCCGACATTTTTTGTGTAAATTTCACCTCAAATCCAGTCGGGGAGAAATAAAAAAGGCCTCTTAATTAATTCCATTTCGTTGTCTTCACATACGCGGCAACAGCTACCCTAAAAAACACCAAGCATTTTTCAAAAACTCTGACAGTTGTTTGAAGTTGCGTTTTAAGATATCCCTTTTGGATATTTTTCAAGTAAAATGTAAGGTTTATTGAAAAAAAAAAAAAAAAAAAAAAAAAAAAAAAACTATTTTCAATGGCTTTCTAACACCGCTGTCGAGCTTTGTATGTTTTGAAGAAACTGCAGTAGATCTTTCAGTAGTTGCTAACACTGACTTTATGTGAATACCTACCGCTCAATTTATACGTAAAAGAAATCCCAAAAAATATCTCTTCAAACAGCAGCACGGACCAGCCTGCCTTGTTATGGAAAGGAACAGCAAATCGACGTTGTAAGTCTGCAACCACGTATCTCGGTTTGCGACATCGCAGACTTCTTGTCATACTTTGCTTTTTAAATGGAAAACCATTCAACGGTAATGCTCAAAAACTGCCGTGATTTTTCTTCTTTGTGCGGAGAAGATTCTGCGAAAACTTCAAAGAATGATGTCGATTTGCTCTCCTTTGAAAAAATAATAAAGGAGCATAGATTTCTCCAACACTGCAAACGAGATAATACGTGGTTGCAGACTTAGACCGTCGAAATGCATTCTGGCCATTTCAGTCATTTTGGGATGCCTTGAGCAAGGTTGCTACAGTCAGGAAAAACCAGGAAATGTTAGGAAATTTTAAAAAGTCAGGGAAAACCGGGAAATGTTAGGGAAAATGATGAAAATGTCTGGGAAAATTTGTTAAATCACCTTCATTTGGTTTCCAGAATGAGTTTGAGATTTTGAACAAGAAAGTTTGCCTGAAAACTATGTTTAATCATGCCTTCTTCACCATCCGTCACGTCTTCAATTGTCAGGGAATTTCACCAAAATGTGTCAGGGAAATCAGGGAAATGTCAGGGAATTTCATTTTCTAAATTCTGTGGCAACCCTGCTTGAGATACATCGTCGCTCCTCTGACGCAAGGGCGTATCTCGATTCCCTAATTGACAGAATTACAAATATCGATTTTATTCGATGAATCGATCTGCTCGGTATGAATCAATCGATTGTTTTACATGCTTTTAAACAAGGGCATGAGAGAAAGCTTTCTCGGGGCAGGAGCGCGGCACCCGCGCATCGCATCACGCCCGGATGAAAATAATAGCGGGACCCGCAAAAATGCGCCCCTTCACCCCCTCTTCCGCCATCCCTCGCGTGGAGCCACGCCATCCCCCCCGTCCCTCCTTTCCCGGCGCTAATCTGGGTCAGATCGGAGCCCGACTTTTGCAGCTCGGTTTCATCCTGGAGTGGCTTTTTTCCCGCGTCGTCCTGGCGCCCCCCCCCCTCTTTTCGCCCCTCCCTTTTACCCCTTCCGTCCCCCTTCGCCCGTGGTTCCGGGCGAGCCTTCGGGATACTTTTCAAGGCCGCGCGCCCTCGCCGCGCCAACTTTCTCCGGGTCGTTGACCCCGCCTCCGAAAGGGGTTGGTTTCCAGCTTCCTTTGACGGGTGCATCCGCGGAGAATTTGTCGTTACCCGGACGAAAGTTGTGACTCCATTCTAAGGTTGCAGAATTGACTCAAACAATGCAATTTTTTACGACAATGCACCTGTGCATTGGACATCTAGCAACTTCAGCTAAACAGGGTGTCTACAAGTCCGGAATTTCACATTAGAGACGCTGCCTGCCACAACTTCAATTACAAAGCACCAGTGACAAATTTTTGAACGCAGTTTGCGTATGGCACCTGTCGGATTCGAACACTGTTAGGAATCCTCGCCCAATTAGCAAAAACTCGCCTAGTGAAGTACTCACACCGACATTCATCAGTCACGATTAAGCGAATTTTATGCTGAAATTAGGCTGAAAATAGCGTTGATCTCCGGAATTTTGTTTTTTCCTCAATCTCTTACACTGCTCGTATTGTTTGTGTTGCTTCTCAAAAATATCTCGCCTTTCTCTAAGTAAAAATTGATACATTTTTTAGTCAAAAAAGATGATAGATAAATGTACGAACAAGTAGTAGAAGAATTTAAACACCAAAATTCAGAAACGCTCAAAAACAAAATTACAAAAACAGGGAATCAATCAAGTCTAAAATTATAAAAAAAAACTGTGTGGATCATAAATTTCAAAAAGTCTAGAAATCACTAGATTCAACTTAAATCCTAAAATTTTTGCTTGCGGTTATGTTTTATTGTTGTGAACCAAACGCTACATCGAGTACGATCCATGAGATGGAGCCGAGCGTAGGCAGGCCTTAAAAGTCCCGGCAAGTCGCAAGTACACGTTAGAAATCTCGGCGAGCTATAATTTGAATAATACTTACGCAGTCACGGCTGCGGCCGCCATCCTCCCCTCCACCCCCAATCCTCCCGTCCTCTCTCATTGTCCGCTAAGTATTATTTATAATATAATAATATGGTCTCGCGTCCCGGGATGCCACGTCCGGCGCCCTTGAAAGCTTCACGCCGCGTCCGCAATTGCGATCCATCGAACTTCGATATCGGGGATTTCGTAGTAAGGAACCGACGGAATGTATCGATTCTCTCCGACACGAAGTTTTCATGAATGTCGAAAGTCGATCTTTCGGGGTTTCTTGTCGTTAAGAACTGCGGAGAATACTTTTTTAGGTATCCAAATTCGGTTCGAGAGGGCGTTCGTCGTTGGGCAGCGTTAAAATCTCGTGCAAAATGCTTTTTCTAGTATCTACATTTGGTTAAGGAGGCCTCGGTATCGCAAAAATATAGCGACTCCGTCGTGTTAATAAAGATTCCTCGCATCGAAAATCGTTTTCAGAGGCCGTTTCTTAAGTGTTTTACTTTCATCAGTTTTCGATTAAAAAACTCTTGAAAATCGCGGATATCAATGCGCTTACAACTCGGAAAAAACCCTATAATAAACTTAGTAAAAAAATGCGACCGAACATATCTATCGGAAAGTTATTTTTCGTTGTCTTTCGCGAACATACCCGTGCACAATACATGTAAAGTACGAGGGAAAAACTACGTTAAACTTTTTTTTACATATTTTTTACCTTTTCCATCTGGCTTCTTGCGCTTTCATTAATATTGCATGTTGGAATTTTTGTAAAAATGCGCCAGGGATCTGACAATGAAATAACTTTCCTTGCAAGCGCTTCCTAGAATTTTTGTCTGAAAGATTCGCGTCGTCCTGTCGCAACAAGATTGTGTCCTCGAAATTTTTACGTTCCCTCTTTGCCTGATATTACCCCAGGACTTCCTTCAAGCAAAATAGGAAACTTTTAGAAATTTCAATATTTTAATTTCGAGTTTCTTCCAATCATATAAAGGATTTTAACTGAAAATTCGGAATATCCCAAACCTAGATTCGCGGTTTTTAGAGGGTCAATGTCATTTCATCCGCAACGTAAAACTGAGGGTAGATCACGAAACTTCCAACAATCTCGAAGCCTAAAATCGAACGAAATCGTGTCCATGGGGGGGGGGGGGGGGGGGGGGGGGTTCCGCCCCTATTGTTTGTTTTCCCCAACTTCTTCCCCCTCTTTTTCTCCCCTTTTTGTTTTCCCCCAACAAAGCTCTCTTTTTCTCCTCCCCTTTTTGTTTGCCCTCAACAAAGCTCTCTTTTTCTCCTCCCTTTTTTGTTTTCCCCAACAAAGCCCTTTTTTCTGAGTTTTCCAATTTTCTTTAGTTTGTCCTCCCGGAAAATCCCCTATTTGCCTTATTTTTTCCTGTTTCCCACGTTTCCCCCATTTTTCCCGACCCCTGCCCCCCACCGAGGTCGTCTGCGACCGATGCGACCCATTGACTCGCGACCCATCGATCCGCCCCGGTCCTCGCAACGCAATATCTCGAAGTTCGAGGTATCGAAATGCCTGCGGTCCGTCTCGGGTCCCGGGCGCGCCTAGCTCAGCGGTAATGTGATATATTATTATTTATTATAGTTATTTGTCGGGCTTCGCTCTCGCTGTCTCTGTTTTCTCTCCGGCTTCTGCCCCCCCCCTCCCCTCCCCTACAAGTTGTTTCGCTTTGGTTTCGAAATCGTTTTCTTTTAATGTGCATTCATTTTCGTTTTGAATGCATCGTTACGTTGCCGTTGTGAGTGTGCGCTCCCGCGTCGAGCCAGAACGTCGTATCTGCGTAGGCATGTCAATCAGAGCATACGCTGTTTTCCCCCAGGGAGGCAGTACATTGTAAGCCGGGTAACAATAGGCGCGCCTCGCCTCTCCAGCGACTCCGGCATTGCCGCATTGGAGTGTTTTCGAGGCAGGGTTGTCGGCCGTGGGGAAAAATTCAGAAAAATTGGGGTTTGGTACAGCTGGGGTACAAAGTTGCTTGAAAAGTTTTGAAAGTTCAGGAAAGAGGGGATCCTTTAACTGGGAAAGCAAGAGATTTCCTCCCAGGAAACGAAGCAAACCAGAAAGTATTCTCCCTGAACGGCAAGAAATAACGAAAACCAGAAAATTGTGGCGAATTGTAGGAAGTTTTAGGGAAAAAGCCATTGATCTAGGGGGGGGGGGGGGTGAAAAATCCCCGAAAATACTTTAAAGTTGAGAAAAAAGGGGAATATTCATTGAGGAAAGAAAGGGAGGGGGGTTGGGGGGTTAGTGTTATAAAGCAGGAATATTCAGGGATTTTCGAAGGGAGAAGTTTGCATATTGAAGGAGGGCAAATTTTAGAGGGAAAAATTACTTTACAGCACTTGATCTGACTGATTAAATGGCCACCGGTTCCACGTGGTGGACAAAACGTGCGCTGACCGAGGGATCCACGTCTTCGCTCCTCCGGCGCAAGGGCGTAACTCCGATTCCGGATGAGCCCTATATACCATACAACTGCATGCTCTCCAGGGCTCATGTGAAGAACGATATGCGCGCTTACGTCAGAGGAAAGAAGAGAAGATTCACGTGAGTGGACAAAACGCGGCCGCAGTTTCCGATCCGGTCGGGGGTCAACAGTTCACCAGTCATCACACCCAGCGCCGAGGAGGGGGGTGGAGCTGCGGGGGAGGGGGTGCCCGTGGTGCACATATACGTCCCCGTGATCCACCGTAATGTCCTACGGAAACGTTGAATGAGTCATTAGTAGCGCCGCAATTCGCACCTGAATTCACGCTGGAAAATAACAGAACCGTCAGAGATCTCCTCAACCGAACGGAACAGAGTCTCTTCTCGGACGCTATAGATGGATGTATTCGTCGCACAGTGGATCGAGTCAGTCGGAGAGGTCGGACATAAAATGTCTAACTGTAGCTTCTTTTTTTTTTTTTTTTTTTTTTTTTTTTTACACTGTAAGTATCCCCCTGCGCTTTTCCATTCCTATAGCCTCATCCCGCTCCGTCTCCAATCAAGCTAGCTCCAGGTATTCGTTGTTTGAGACCATCAAACTCGGGTCAGATGGCCGGGAATCGAACACGGAACCTCCCAGTCAGAAAGCGAGCGCTACAACCACTACACCACAGGTGGCCGACTAATGCGGACGAACTGCGAATTTTGATGTTTATTTCGTCACATTTTTAACTGTAAGGGGTGGTGCTACCTTCCAAGGCCGCTGGTTCTTGGTGCTGACCAAGTGGCCTTCATTTTTCAATTACGAACTGCAATTTTGGTTTAATTTAGAAACAGCATATGTGCTGTACGTTCCCCTGTTTAGGTAGGTGCTTTTATAGGTGAGCCTGAAATTGTAGTTCTGAATTTCAAAATGTGTTCCGAATAATATTCGTGGTTCCCTGACTCTCGAATATGAATCATCGTTTCCCAGAGAAATGAAGGACAGTTTCCGGGCGAAAACTGGCAACGACGCGGAATGGCGGATATCGGGCGCGATAATCCCCGGGGCCCGGGCCGGCCGATGACTGGTGAGTGCGGAGCGTTGAGTGGCGAGTGTTGAGTGGTGAGCGGCGAGTATTGATTCGATTATAATAAAATATAATTATTTATATATATATTTATCGCCCGGCGCCGGACGACGGCTCAATTCGGGCTCCCGTCGGCCAATTATGCGCGCTCGCAATTTCATCCCCCTCGCCCCCCCCCCCCCCCCCCNCGGCCCCGAAGAGTGTCGCGTCTGAAACAGCGTATCCTCTCACGGTTATCGGTTGGACTTGAGTGGTTGTTGCTTGGCGGGGTTGTCTCACACTCGAGCGATGCGATACGAAGCCTGAAGCGAGTGTGTATCCTTTCGACGGGCGCCAAATTGGCCGCTGGTGTTGCCACCACGGAAGAACATAACTTCATTTCAATGTTGCCATTTTTCCCCTCGAAAATTGCTGTTCTAACTGCGGAATCTCGGGCATATCCAAATGAAAATTAAGCTGGTTTTTTATTTGATCTCATGCTAAAATCAGAAATATTTTGAACACAAATTCTGCAGTGTTAAGGAAAAACACCCTATAAGCCTTTAGACGTTGTCAGCTTTACTTCAATAATTACTGAATTTTCTTGGATCATTCCGAACATGTTTCTTCAAAATTTTCAGATGATTTCGTTCGTAATTTGATCTGAAAAATCTGAAAAGTTCAAGAAGAAATATGAATAACTTTCCTCGAAAATACATTTTTTTTCTAGAGAAATTTGGCATCTCTCGGATGTTCATGCGGCTTTCTTCCGTAGCACGGCGGAATTTTACGGGTACATTCTTGTAAAAAATCTAATTGTTCGAGTCAATTTTGCAACTTCGTCCGGGAGCGATGCTACGCGGGAGAGAACTGCCATCTCAGTCCTTTTACTACGGGAAAAGTGTGCCGCTCTCTGATTGGTCGGCGAGTCTTAGGCTTTCATGGTAGCTCAAGCTGGACTGGAAAATGTCAAAGAAAATTCCGGGATTTGACAGGAATGACAGGACAATATTATTATATCTAAATGGAAATTACTGGAAAAACACGACAATTTCAAGGATGAAGGAGGAGCCTCATAGAAAACAACAGTGGCGTGGCGGGTTTTGCGATGTATCGATTTATCTGCCGCATTATGACCTATAGGAAAAGCTCGATTAATTAATAGGGTGTTGGAAATAAACACGTGAATGGTCGATTATTTACTACAGCTTGGAATGGGGATATGTCGATCGATCATTCACTCACGCCTCGGCACTGGACAGCAGGGAAACTTTAGGGATTGCTGAGTAACGACTGAAAAAACAGGAAAATGTCATGGAGAACGGGGAAACTCAGAATATTTACCACATTTTTACCTGTCAAATATCACGAGAAAAATAATTTCAGTGCGTAAAAAATTCAAAATCCGAACTCATTATCAGCACCTCTGCTTGGAGCTGCGTTTCGTAAGGTTTTAGTTTTTTTTCTTCTCCGAAAATGCCCTCAAAAACGTGAAACAGAACCAGAGAAATGTCGGTTTGGGGACTGTGGCTTCCTCGGTGAAAGGAAGGAAAATTCTTGGTTTTTTCCAAGTACCATGCAATATCGCATATCGATAATCGATGTTTCCCCATTTGAAGCTATGGTAAAAAATCGGACAATCAAGGTATTCACTGCGATTACCCTGTTCATCGATCTTTTTCCATAGGTTTAAATGGCAGATCAATGGATGTATCGAAAAGCACGCCACGCAACTGTCCCTATTCTAATTGGTGCTCTCATGGATGAGTCTAAAATAATATTTCCCTACTATGAAATGTATTCCGATATCTAGTACCGGTATCGGGGAGGCCCCGGAAATAGATAGTTTCCGAGAAATCTTAAAAATCTTGCTATTTTTACCGCTCGCCCCCTCCGAGGAGTCAAGAAGCCGTTGAGGAGGGTACTTCGAAACGATATCTTTGCCCAGAATGAACGTCAGTAGTATCGCCATGGCAACGCAACTCTTATCGTTTAACAGTCACTCGTATCAGCTACAGCAGGTCGATTGTTGATCCTGATCGATAAATCCCTATCCTAGCAATGCTTTTTATCGATCATGGTCATTCGATACATTGGCGTGGTGTGCTTTGCGATATATCGATATTCCCCCCATTTGAAGCTGTGGTAAATAATCGATTATTAAGGTGTTTGCTGCGAACACCCTGTTTATCGATAATTTCCATGGGTTCAAATGGCCGATCAATCGATGTATCACATAGCACGCCACGCCACTGATTCGATATCGATTCAACAATCGATCCGCAACTTGATCTCACCATCCTTTTTAATATCATCCGAAAATAGCCGTGTCCTTATTTTGGATTACATTTTGCAGCGGAGAACCACTATTTCTGGCTCATTCACAAAATCAACGTCCCCTCTCAGTTCGAAAACGACCCGTCTCGGAAAAATGTAACTTTCCAGGAGACAATGAAAACTACGCGACAGCCAGAAAAGGAGTGTTACTACGCAAAAAAACGAACATCGTATAAAACCCGAGTTGGGTCGTTTTTAAAAAGAGGGATTCAATTAGAATTCTCCGAGTCGAATTTACATCAAACTGTATCGAAACTAACACCATGCAAATTTTGTCCGAAAAGTTGCTAATTTTTGCGTGGAATCGGGAGAAAGCTTAGTAGCATTAAAATCGAAAAAAAATAGAAGTTCGTACATGGATTAAACAAACTAGCGCTGAGCCCTAACCTTTTGAGTAAAATAGCGCCGACTGAAGACAGCACACTGGAAAAAAAAACACACTGGATCTATGTAGAGTCCAGACTCATGAAAACATTGACAAGAAAAAGGACTCTTGATTCAATCAGATTTAAGCTCAAATCAAAAGGAAATCCGCTCAAATTAAGAGGTTTGGTTTTTGATTTAAGCTTAAATCTGATTGAATCAAGAGTATTTTTTCTTGTCGATGTTTTAAAGAGTCTGGACTCTAAATCCAAGGTGTTTTTTTTCCAGTGCAGGGCTAGACCCTGAAGCTGTAAGGCTCAGCTTTACTGCCTTCGGTTGGCGCTATTTTACCCAGCGCTAAGTTGTGTGAAAACTCCTCGACAACTACAAAAATGCACTCGTATGATCCGAGCAAGACTGTAGTGGGGNGGGGGGGGGGGGGTCGTAGCGTTTCCTTACATTAGCTAACACATTTTCCCGCCACCAAATCATAAACAATGGAGTTGCGAGGAAACGCCCACTTGGGTGAACTTTCCACGCGGCGCCACCGCCGTGGATCCGCCGCTGCCGGTCCGCCAATTTCCAACTTCTACTGGGGATCCCATATGGAAGGATTTCGCAAATAAAAGTGGCAAAAACTGGGGAATACCAGAGGGAAGCCGAAATTCTTGAGGGAATAGGAAACGTCAAACACGGGAATGGTGAACACGGTGTCTACAATGGGTCAGTTGTGCTCGTCGCAGAATTGTGTTTTCATGCTTGATCCGCAAACTTTGGAAACGAAACTGTCTCTAAGCTGTAGAAGAAGAGACCCCTCGTTCTTGGAACAGATTCCCTGATTTTCCCTGAAATTTTTAATTTTCCAGTGAAACCTGATTTTTCCCGGTTATTTTCGGTCCTAGACGCTATGACCGCAAAACTGAGAAAATCATAGAGACCCCTCAAATAGGCAAATTTCCTTGCGAAAGTTGGCAACCGAGCGATTTGCGAGCAAAAAAGCGAAGCTTCCGTAAGTAGGTCAGCACGCTTACTCCTGAACTTGTTACCCCCGCGCGGCGAGGGATGAAGGGGGCATAAATAAACGAAAAGAACAGAAACTAGGAGTTGCTCGCAAGCTACAACCCTTTCACGAGTTGATAACTCTGGTAGCACGGATTTATTGTCTCGCCAAATGGATGTTTCCCGGAATCTAATGGAAATGTGTCACCGACCCAAGGTAAAACCGCTTATCTTCGTTGAGATTCCATTGAAGTGAGCACAATTTTATCCGACCCGAGGGACCATGTAATAGTTCTGCATTGCGAAGCAAGAACTGCGTATCTACATTCTCAACCACACAGTGAATCCATCAGACTTAAGCGGTTGTATCTGATCTGAGGAAGCGATAGTATGCTCTGCAAAGTAAAAACCGCTTAAGCACATCAGGATGAGGAGGAAAAAGAGGGAAAATATTAATGAGAAGGAAAGGAGGAAGAGTGTCGATATTACAAAGGAGAGGAGATTTTTCATTATCTTTGTCTTTTTAATCCTTTTTTATTCTTCTCATCTTTCTTTCTCTTTTCTTATTTCTTCCGCTTTTTCTCTTCCGTTTTCCTCTTTCATCTTCACATATGGACCGAGTTTAACAGAAAGGAACCAAGCCACATCAGCTATTGCCAAGTTTAACTGGGCAATTAATTATTTTACGAGAGAACGTTTGTTCGGATTTCTTTGAAAATTTTAAGGAATTTGCTTCGTACCATGGAGAATTTTCACTGAAATTTGCACGAAAATCCGCACAATCGATTTCATGTAAAAAATTAAATTGCCCAGTTAAATTTGGCAATAGCTGATGTGGCTTGGTTCCTCTCTGTTTAACAGGGTCCATATATGTCTAGATATTAGAGACCCGAGTTTGTCAGGCTAGGGCTGATTATTGAAATTAATAGACAAAGTGGAGAAATGACAATGGAGCAATCCTGTCGGTTGAAGCCAGTGGTTGTTCTAGACGAAGGGGGTTGTTATGGACCTATCAGTCCATCATTCTCCCCCATCACTCTTTTCCAGCGGGCTGGTTGTTGAAATTGATGGACAAAGCGATAGACAAAATATGTAGGGAGTATGGAGCGATCCTATTGGTTGAAATGAGTGGTTCCTGTAAACTAAGGGAGACAACGATGGACTATCTGCAGGGATTCTCTTAGGTTGACGTTTGTCAGTCTATTACCTACCTCCGTTGTCCATTGCAACCACTCGCTTCTACCAATTGGAGTCCTCCATATCCCTTTTGTCTTTTTCATCTATAGCTTTGTCTTTTGATTTCAACAAGTGTCCCTTAGGTTGTATTTAGTTAGTTTATTTACTTACCTCTTCTGCAGTGGCGTGGCGTGCCTTGCGATATATCGATTGACACGCCACTCAAACCTATGAAAAAAGATCGATTATTAGGGTGTTCGCAGCGAACACCTCAGTAATCGATTTTTTACCATAGCTTCAAATGGCGAGATATCGATAATCGATCATTCACACCACGCCACTGCTCTTCTGTCCATTGTAACCACCCGCTTCCACCAACAGGATCGCTCCTTTTTTTACGTGTCTTTTTTTTTTTATTCATCGCCTCGTGTATGAATTTCAATAATGAGCCGGCTGGGTTGCCTATCCGGGAAAGGCAAGTGGTTAAGAGGTTCCTGCTCAGGAGCGGGAAGGTGGAAGGTGTCGACGTTCGTGTCGACGAATCGTCTGGCAAACGGATGTCTCGCTTGCTGTCGATGACATTTCCGAGTGTCCGTAATGTGCCCAGCCATTGTATTTACGATCCTTTTTCTTTCTGTTTCAGGTAAGTGGAAGCATTAGTCAAACTAGCACGTGTTTCATCTGCCTCGGTGAGTGTTTTATTCTCAAGCTCGAGCTTCGAGGGTCGAGGAGCACGCGAGCCTTTTCCAGCCTCGAGCTTTCGCCTTCGCCTTCGTGTTTTTTCATTCTGCTCCCAACTTCAGCTTTGTAACACTGTCCAATCGGCCTCGAATTGGGCACTCGCCTCAGTTTATCGAAGCATTAATCAGTGATGCCACAGTCAGGGAATACCGGGAAATGTCAGGGAATTTTGAAAAGTCAGGGAAAACCGCGGGAAATGTCAGGGGAAATGACGAATATGTTTGATAAACCACCTTCATTTGCTCTTTAGAATGGGTTTGACGCTTCGAACAACATATTTTGCCTGAAAACTGTCTTTTTAACAATCTGGCATTTGTTCCATTAGCGGGGAATTTCACCAAAATGTGTCGGGGAAATGTCAGGGATTTTAATTGTCTAAAAACTTTGACAACCCTGTGCAAGCGCCACGACGAGACGCGGACGGAAACGAGGCCAACTTAGGCAACGCGGCAAAATGGCGTCCAACTCCAACAATTGTTCATTAGTAAAGCATTATTTTATTAGATTAATTTTCCAAGCCCCCCCCCTTCCCCTTTCTCTCATCTATTGCTCCGATGTTCCCCCCCTGTTCCCGGCTCGCCGACCACTGTTATACCTTCCGAAACTTTTGTTCGACGCCCCTCCCCCCCTCTCCAAGCTCCTCTTCCTTAGAGTGCCCGAAAAGATGCGTGCCATCCTAGTGCAGCACCACGAAAAAACTGAAAAAAGGCTGCTGCCTATTTTCATATTCTAATACAGGGTTATTCATAAGTCACTTACCACAGGCCTTAACTTTAGTTCTAAATAAGATATCGATTTGCGGTTTTTGACGTTTTTCCTCATATTGAAAGGGAAACTTTTTTAGGTACTTTCCAGTTTTCGACTCCCTCAGCGGGAGGAGGGCGGGGTGCAATTCAAAAATTTCGAATAGGCCCCTCCCTCATGGCCAGTGGTGCGTGACTTTTGAATAACCCTGTATCAAACCAAGATAGCCAAGAATGTTAATAAATGAGCGTCTTTGCGCAAAATGTGCCTATTTGTAGAAAAACGAAGTCAAATACGCCTTTTAAAAGGGCAGCCAACCCTCGAACTCCAATTATCCAGAATGATTCATTTTTACAATAGTTACGACCTGCCGTTTGTAAAACACGAAGCTGACATGGTTTCCGTAAAAATGTACTAATTTTCATAGGACCCTCATCATAAACTTTCATGTCCATTTTGCTTTGATAATGGAATCTGGAGATAGGCAGTGGCATTTTTCAGTGGATCTCGAGTCCAGACTCTTGAAAACAATGACAAGAAAATATACTCTTGATTCAATCGGATTTTTGCTTGAATCAAAAGGAAATCCGCTCAAAGTAAGAGGCTTGGTTCTCGATTGAAGCAAGACTCCGATTGAATCAAGAGTATTTTTCCTTGTCAATGTTTTTAGGAGTCTGGACTCCAGATTCAAGCGACTTTTTTTCTCAGTGAATCAAGTTTTTACTCAATTGTCAGAGAATTTCAACAAAATGTTTCAGGGAAATCAGGGAATGTAATTTTCCAAATTCTATGTGGTAATACTGGATAGTACAATTTCGAAGGGGGAAGACGAGGGCCTAGACGAACTTTTCTGAGTTGAGCCCCAAGGTCAGACGGGAGAGGGAGTGAGGGAGTGAAACTCAAGAGGAGATCTGTGAGCCATGAGTCTCCGGCTGCCCGACTGCGTCTTGCCTCTTAACAGTTCTCTCCAAGAGTAAATACAAACAATTTCACGGCCCAAGCCATGCCATAAACCCAACGATGCCGAATTGAACCACCGCAAGTCTATCTATTATCTCAATCCCATCTCTTCTCAGCTGTGACGATGAATAATATCAGGGTGTCTTCAAGTCCGGAATTTCCGGAAAGTACGGAAATAGTGCTGATTTTTTAAGGGCGGTCCGGAAGTACTGAATAGTGCGGAATTCTGCCAGAAGGTCCGGAATTTTTTCAATTTTTTCAAAAATTAGTTCCTTACTAAAAAACAAATCCTGCACCTGAAATTGATTTCTTTATATTAGAGAAGATTTGGTTTTAATTTTCAAAATAATATTTTTAACAATTGTTTATACTGCACTGCCACCAATTAACCATTGTTACGTTGAAATCCATTGGAAATTGGTGTGAAAATAACGTGACGCGTAATGAGCCCCAGCTCCCCCCCCCCCCAAAAGTAAAATAACCGAATGCCTCAACAAAATGACGTTGAAAAAACATTACTCGGAGAGTACTTGCGTTTTTTCCACTCGTATATTATTACCTCTAAGATTATTTTAAACAAAGTCACCATAGAATTTTATTGTATAGAATGTTTGACTTGCCTCGGGAATTTCCATTTTTCAAGTTTTTTTTTACATTTTTGTCCTTACACTCGGAAATGATCAACTTTTTGATTAAATCATTCTCATAGCTACCCTAATTCATGTTAATGACACCGACGTCGTGTAGCAAAAACGCGTATCTCGTTTGCAATGTTTCAAACTCTCCTCTCACTTTTTTTTTTTTTTTTTTTTTTTTTTTTTTTTTTTTTTTTTAACCATTACAGAATATTCCCCACGCGGAGGATACAGATGAGGCAGGTTTTCAACCGACGATGTCGAGTATTTTACAGCTCAAAAAATAAATCATGACACGAAATCTGAAGCGTCGCAAACCAAGTTATGCGTTTTTATCTTCGATGAGCCGTGCCGGTAAAATCACACGAGACAAAAAATTGAAACGTTTCCCACCGTAATGGGTGAACATGTTGTTGTTAATTTTTGCTTAATTTATTACTTTCACCTCCGAACCATGCGTTGAGCAAAAAATTCCAATCGAAAGGACAGCGATCTACATCAGGCGTGCTATCCCATTTGATTCGTGTAACTGGACGTTATCTGTGGTTCCCTTTCCAAATATTTACGAAACTGTACAGCAATTTTTTATGAATGTATTCCCGAAGAAAAATACACTTTTTCTTCAATTTTATTGAATTTTATTTAAATTTGTATTCAAAGGCAGTTTGGCAAGTCGACAACACCGCAGAGTTTCGTCCGTCCCAACGAATCGATACAAAGAAAATTGATACTGTCGATTCCTACAGTCGATTGTTTACACCGGATTAATACAGACAAAGCTCACCATTACCAACTTTCGAGATCTTCTACCCTCCCCTTCNGGGGGGGGGGGGGGGGGGGTGTGGCGGTTTTGCTCCAGCCAGCTGGCCGCATTGAATGAGGAAAAAAAAAGTAGAAAAAATTATAAGCAAGCTAGAAATGGTGCGGAGAAATAAAAATATAAATAAGAAAGGAAGGAGGAGAAACAAAAACAAAGTACGTAATGGTACACGAAAAGTAAGCAGACTCGCCTATAAATAGCCGCCCACGCGTACAGCAAGTGCGACTATTTGCGCCGTTAAAAAGTTTCTTGAGATCCGTGTCATGGAGGTCCGCTCGTTATATCATGGAGGAAATGGAAGTATTCGTGCTTTTCTTTCCTCTCCTCTCGTTTTCCTTTTCTCCTTCCTTTGCTCTTGCTTTTCCTCTTCCTCTTCCTCTTCCTTACGAAGGTCGTTTTCCCCAGAAATCTAGAAATTCCTGCATCAATCACCTCTTGAACTTAGGCCATTGACGAAAATATCTGTGCTTCGGGTAATGCGACTCTTTTGACGCACTGAAAGGTAATTGTTGCCAGAACATGGGTATGAGGGCGCATTTTAGCCATAATTGAGTGTTTTTCATAGCAGCCTCTATGGATCGGAAAAAATTCGAGTTATGTCATACATCCTCGGAAGGTTAGTTCAACTCACTGTCAGCAAAATTTCAATGTGTATATCGATCGTAACAAGAAGGCACTGGCATTGGGCGGATACATCAAATTGGCAACAATGTTTTTCTCCGTTTAAACCTATGGAAATGTATCGATTCTTGGCGGGGCCAGGCGCTCCGACAAGTCTCGATTATTTAGCATAGGTTTAAATGGAAGAAATCCGGTGTTGCCAAATTGCTGGCACCGGGCATCGAGTCGACGATACACCTGAAACAGGATCAAAACGGACGAAAGCTAGGAGCAAGCAAGAGCTCAAGGTTCTCTGCCCAAGATCCCAAGACATATAATATGAGGTTTTTTTCCGGAGCAGTTTTATGCTCGGAGCGGAATGACAATTCAGAGCCATGCGCTGTAATTTAAGTTGTATTGTTTCCCCGTTGAAAGTAATGTGCTTTGTCTTGCCACAGCCATTTGCAAAACGGCACAGCGGGGCCGAGGCGGGGCGGGGGGGGGGGGGGGGGGGGTGGCAAGGCGCATTATTTTGAGTGGTGGAGGGGTGAGGGGGGTGTAAATTGTGATTCTCTGTTGTGGTGCGTTGAACCTGCCGACTCGGTTTTATGATCTTACGAGGCTCAGCGCCCGTTGGTTCCGCTCGGGTCTCGACAGTATGTTACAGGCGCTGTTTTGCGTGGTGAGGAGAACAACAGTATGTGCGAAGGGTGGGTGTCCCAACTGTTGAGGGGAAATGAGAAAACCGTGTTTGCAATGCGCGGCCGTTTTTAAAAAGAGAAACTTCATAGAGAGAGAGAGAGTGGGCTTTTGGTCCCATGGAGACCAGACCGTCGTGCCAAGGAAGAACGCCGTATGAGCATTCGAGAGTTGCCAAATTTCCTTCGATAAAACGTTTATTTTTGAGGAAAGTTATTAATATTTTCCCATGAAATTTTCAGGAACTTTAGTTGAAATTGCGAACAAACTTAGCTGAAAAAATGAACGGAAAATATTCAAAAGTTTACCGGCAAATTCGTGTTTTTTCAAAGGTAATTTGACAACGTCTGAAGGTTCATACGGCGTTTTTCCTTAGCACGGCGGTAGAGACAATATTCTTTAGAAACCGCGCCCTGCACTTCTGCAGTCTTCCCTGTACTGTACTGTACTGTACTGTAAAAGTTCTCCCCGCGAACATGTTCGCCGAACCGAGAACAATCGCTGCCCCGCTCAGAATCGATCATAGTTGCCAACTGTAAAAAATGCCACCGGTTAAGTTGGCAACGGAGAGGAACTACAAATCCCGCGGCTCCCGAACTCAGATACTGTAAAAACAGCGTTGCCAAACTCACCAAATGAGCTCCCGAACCACCCCTAGGAATCTCGTATCCTCTCGGTAAATCCGACAACGGTGGATGTAAATAAATTTAAGGCGAAGATGGGGTCTCCGCCCGGACGGATTTATGTAAATCGGGCTTATTTGTTCGCCCGCGTATTATATATGTATGTGTGTCAGCATATATTATGTAAAATAAAATAAATATTCCTCCGTTGCGGAACGGAGCCGCCGACAATCGATGTACGCCCGTTTGAAACTGTGGTGAAGAATCGATTATGCGGGTGCCCCCGCATAATCGATACTTTTCCGTGGATTTAAATGGCGGAGCGATCGATCTCTCGCAAAGCACGGTGCGCCGCCGGGCTCCGGAATAATTATTACATTTGTACTCATTATATAAAGCGCCCGTATTCCCTTCGCCCCCCCCCCTGCGTCCCTTCGCGAGGATCGGGAAAACTTTCGGAGAACTTTCAACTTTGTCACTGGTGGAAAAGGAAAACCCGGGTTCAGAACTTTGGAGGGATGCGCGTATTGGAAACATAGGACGGACTGATTATTCTTGAGCGTATGTTTTGGAGGCGGGGTCTTAACGGGTACTAAACGCAGCTCATATTTAAGGAGGGACCGAGCAGAATATAATACACTCCTAATTTTCACAAACCGATAGCTAACGAACAGTATCTCTGAAAAAAAAAAAAAGATTGGTAGAATATACTATTCCTTCACGCTGTATTTTACACAGCGTGAATTTTAGTTGTTACCTGTACCAGTATATAGTAACTGTTGGAGATATGCAATAATTAATCTGACAACGCAGCAAAGGGACCATCCCTCCTGCACTTGTGCCCTTGAGATTTTTTACGACTTTTGGGGCTATGCGCTTCCCACGCAGCTGCGACTGCGCGGACCAGATGACCAACCCCTCATCTTGCCTTTGTCTTTAGTCAGTCCAGATCCTTCTCTGTAGCTTAACGCCGTGTTCGTCTCAGTGCTGTAAAACTGAATAAATTCTATTTCGGAATTATATCATATCTTATTAATATCATAACCTTAATTCCTTCAGGTTATGGGCCGCAGCTTACGTGATACGCGCAAATATCCGCGATCGTGACCGCGTATACGGAAAACGAGCAAAGTGTTCATTTAAACTTGTGAAAATTAAACGTGTGTGATGAAAACGCGTAAGTGTACGAATATGGACCTAAACGTGTGTGATGAAAACGCGTGAGTGCACGTAAATGGATTCTGCACGGAATACGCGCGAAGACATTTGATTTTCAGTCGACGGAAAATACAGTGTGTGAAAATTCTATTGCGCGCTGTGACATTCGAACCTGATATTTTGTGTGTAATCGATAATTTGATATTGCAACAAAGTTGAATATTTAAAAAAACAGTTATGATTTTTTTGCGCTAAATCATGCTTATTTGCGCCAAGAGCTACTTAAACCGCATTCATGGTTCGTAGTTTGAATGATACCTATCTCTGATTAGAAGATAGTGAAAAAGCTCAACTTCTGATTGGATTGAGGAGCGTCCAGATAAATCAGCACCAGAAAAATTAGTTATGCAAAACTTTCTTTGAGTTTGCTGATCACAGTGGGCGGACACAAATATTCTTGGTGAAGGATAACACGCATTCCTATCGCAATGGCCACAAAAATTGAGAAGATACAAAGTACTGGATGAACATGTTTCATGGACTCTGGTTTCAAAGGCATTGTGGAAGACGTTTGGTTCTGCTATGATGTACCCTATGACCTGTTATCAATACCGAATTTTGGAAAGCTGGTCATGCAGAACCCACTCATCAGGAGTCAACGTTAAAAGGGAAGTACCGTTACCTTTTGTGGTAAGCTTTTTCAGAACTTAAGTATCGATAACAGTGGCGAGGCGTGAATGATCGATTGTCGAAGTTTTCTCATTTGAGACTATGGTAAAGAATCGACTATTAAATTGCTCGTTGCGAACACCCCATCTGTCGATCTTTTTTCAGTACCTTTAAATGGCAGATCAGTCGATACATCGCAAAGTACGCCACGCTACTGATCGATAAGAAATGATTGGTAAATATTCCTAACTTGAGTTGACAGTTAAAATTGATGAGATGAATATGAAATATGGTTTGAAAGTTAGAGCCATACAAATAAATGAGTGAACAAAGTTTACTGAGTTGAAAGTTCACGGAATATTTGAGTATATTGGTCTTAAAAGGTGTTGTATCAAACGATAATTTATGCGAGTAGTATCAATTGTAAAAATTGCCATTTCTAGAAAATTTAAAGATGAAAGTTACGTCAGTATAAACCTCCATTAAAAATGCACTCTAATATTGCTGATCCACTTAAGAAATCAAAACGATTTCGTTCTTTTCTTACATGATTAGTATGCACACAATGGTGTGACTTTTTGCGATAGAACAAAAATGAGAAGCATTTTTCTTATGTTCGACAATTTCACTGTGAGAATCTCAGCACTTTTTGATTTAGAAGTTTTTTTCATTTTATACTGTGACAATGATAGAAATAAAAAATTTCGAACAATTTAAAAATTTTTGTGTCGAGCAAGGTATCACGTCATAAGTCACCGAAATTTCACGAACCCCGCAGAAAAATGGCATCACCTAATGAATGGTGAAAGAGCTTGTGCAATGTTCATTGAAGTAGAATTATACGAGGCATTTTAGGGGTAAAGCTGTTTCAACGGAAACGCACCGAATCATAAGTACCCTAACAACAAAAGCCTTAGAATAAATTAAAACTTCAAATGAGTAATGGCACTTTAAATAAAACCAAGGATGGATTTCCTATGCGTTTTTAGCTCTTCTGTAAGAATCTGAGATGAAACCGGGAGATGAAAATCCTGGAAAGCCATTCTGGTCTGTTTGATTTTTTGAGCAGGCATAAAGCGTGGGAAGTGGACGATAAAATTTGCAAGAGTCGAAATGTAATAGTCGGTAAGACAAAATTACATAGCATCGAGATGCGTGGTGCATTTCGAGTGACCGATAAAAATCAAGTGGAAACTGATAGACTGAATTTGTGTCAAAATCAGGGATCTCCAAACTTAATAATAAGGAATCAAGTGGAAACTGATACGACTAAATTGGTGTCAAAATCAGGAATCTCCAAACTTGATAAAAATGATATTAACTCTGAAGACTCAGAAAGAAAATTCTGAGGATGAAAAACCAGAAAAAATAAATTCTGGAGAGGAGTTAAAATTAAAGGTCACGCGTGACTCAAAAGCAAATGAATGGTGCAAAGTGAATAAAACGGAGACAAACTCTGTGCGAGACGTGAGTAAAGGTGAGCTCAGGCAAAACAGTATGAAATTCTGTGATAAGCTTAAATGAAATAGAGAGCAAGTCTATGGTAAGCTTAACTTTAGAAAACTGTAATTAATAATATCATATACACAGTACTTAAAGCAAACAGTATATGATGAAATTGAAATGAAAATACTGAAATAAGATTAAAGTGAAATGTGAGAGAATGGATCAGGCAACAGGAAAGTGCAAATGAAAATGAGCATAAAACTGACGAGGTAACTTTTAATATTTGTCTTTGTGAAGCCCAAATTTTGAACTTGCAATATTTACGAAAAGTTTCGACGAAAGTAGAAAGAAAACCGAGGAAACAACAATTTAACAGGCTCAATTCATTTATAAACGATAACTTTTGTACTTTGATACATGCCAAGGCATAACGACAGAAGTATTGTCGAGTGAAATTAATTTATATTTTCAACATTGGCGAATAAAGGAATTTTGCAAAAAACATTTGGAATGAGATGAATAGTACGAGTGTTTAGTCTCAAAGGACAGTGATGAAACCTATCCTCTCGATTACCAGTTTTATTTTGCCAAAATTCATTTTAGCATTTGCAGCAAATGAAAAGTAAGAGAGAAAAGCTTCATATTTTACACAGATTAGTTTACAATCGAATTATTTTGAATGCGAAAATTGCGTTGATTGGCCACTATTTGAAAGTAGAAACTAACAATTTGAGAAGAGAAATGCAAAATTTTGAGAAAGTTACTAGAATTTGAGAGGAGAGACTTCAATTTCGAGAGGAGAGATTATATTTGAAGAAGCGAAATTGAGAGGAGAAAAAAAAAAATTAGTATTTGAAGAAGAGAAATTGAGAAGTGACGAATGAGAATCTCTGACAGAGTTCGATTTAAAAAATCGGAGATTACATGTGTTAATTGAAAAAAATACTTGAAAGGTTTCAAGCAAGGTGCGAGGAACTCATCTGAAACAATTGCAGTCAAATTTTTTCTCTTTGATAAAAAGCAACAATTATTTTGAAAATTGTGTCTGGTACGAGAATAACTTTGAAGTATCTCAGTAAATAAGATTCTCGTGAGATAGATGGTCTGATTTAAATTAAAGGTAAACTTTTGGTTATAAGCAGTGAGACAAATTAATATTAAATAATTAAGCTCAAACAAGAAAAAGTAAGCAACGAAATGGTATGATAAGCTTAACTATACGTAGTGAGTGAAGAAGAAGTTGATGATTAGCCAGTGTATGAGAATGAGAATATTCGGTGAAAGAGTACCTATGTTGGGTGTGCGTTTAAAATTCAAACTGGAATAAAAGGCCTGATTAGAGAACTTAAGTAAATAAATTAAGTAAATGCAAGTAAGGGCGAAAAATACTTTATGAAAGGCAATAAGAATGAAAGAGAGACTAGAGTTAACGAAAGAGCTCTAGATAATGTATTTTGGTAAATCGAGTTATCTGATCAATGGTATACTTATTTGATACCGAAAATCAAATATGATAAAAATGGAAAGACATTTCGTAAGTAAAATGATTTTTGAGATACGTTGAAGTAAAGAGAAGATATTTTTGATTGGCATCAAAGATTCAAATTGGGCAAATATTGAGAATGACAAAAAGACTTTTCGAATTGAAAGTGAGAGAAAGAGAAATTCATCTGCATTATTATTCAAAACTGCATCATATGTCGGAACACATGCAGAGAATATGAAAAGTGATTTTAGTCACTACCAAAGCGAGTACGACGAAGCCCATTGCAATTAGCGAAGGATTGCATACATAAATTTAAGAATCTTGTTTGCCTTGTGATATCAAAAATGTGAACGTCCATTATACGTGGTGAGAGCACGTCAAAAATATAAGGTCATTGATTCCGCATGTATGTTCACAGGAAATTTACTGGCCGATATGATGATCAAGCTGTTACCAGTCTTGGAGTTCAATCAGTCGAGTTTTTGGACTTGGAGTAGAACTCATAGTAACAGCAAGCACACGATCTGGTGGAGGTTTTCCTGGGTTTCCCTTCATCCATGCAGCACCGAATGGTGGATCGTAAGCATCACCCCAGAGTTGGCACTTGAGGACGATTGCAGCACGGCATCGCAGTTCAACAGAGCAACATAGTCAAATCAAGCAAGAATCAGATTAATTCTTGAGGGGGCGTGTTGGAGATATGCAATAATTAATCTGACAACGCAGCAAAGGGACCATCCCTCCTGCACTTGTGCCCTTGAGATTTTTTACGACTTTTGGGGCTATGCGCTTCCCACGCAGCTGCGACTGCGCGGACCAGATGACCAACCCCTCATCTTGCCTTTGTCTTTAGTCAGTCCAGATCCTTCTCTGTAGCTTAACGCCGTGTTCGTCTCAGTGCTGTAAAACTGAATAAATTCTATTTCGGAATTATATCATATCTTATTAATATCATAACCTTAATTCCTTCAGTAACGTTTACCTTTTTGCCGGCAGAATTGACTCTGAATTAATGCTGTGTGAAATACAGCGTTAAGGAATGGTAAATTCTACCAATCTTTTTTTCTTTCAGTGATACCGCCTATTTGCAAACGGACAATTTTGCAGAACAAAGAGAAAACTTTTTTGTAATTTTAAAGTTAGATTTGCATTTTTTCAGTGGCGTGGCATGCTTTGCGATACATCGATTGTTATGCCATTGAAACCGATGGAAAAGGATCGATAAACAGGGTGTTTGCAGCGAACACCTTAATAATCGATTCTTTACTATAGGTTTAAATGGCATAACAATCGATATATCGCAATTCACGCCACGCCACTGAATTTTTTGTATACATCGCAGCGTCATTGAAGCGCCCCCTACACAAAAGGAAAAAACTAAAATCGCCAGCTTGCGTGTTTTATAATGTAGAGTGTGGCAAAGTCGGTAACTTTTTTTTGCAAAAATTGTCAATTAGTCGGTTTTGTTCGCTATCCCTCGTAATGTATTTAGCAGACTTTACTGTGCAAGTTCTGCCATTGCACCTAGGAACTCGCACACGTATATCTGAATGGTTTACTTGATAGGTACAATAGGCAGCTCTGGAAATAAGTGAAGGCTTAAGAAACAATCGAAGCTCGTGTAAGTGTGGCATGCGACGGATACTAAGCGAATTTCATGATAACACCTAGATGCAACTATTCGAGCTCTACGGATGCCCGTGTTGCATACGCACGGAATTGAAGGCGTTTTGAACTCAGACGTTCACCGCATCACGATCAGCGGGTCAATGAGAGGAGTCAAGCAAAACGTGGAAACAAAAAAAGTTCATATCGATGTTAATACGGGGCATCGAAGTTTTTAAAGTGGTTTCATGGATTTTCTCGTAAAATTTCCTGGAAAAGAACTCCGCAACGTGATGAGAATAGCATTAAAATTTGCAATTTTAGTCGAAAACTTCATGTCTAACGACTCAGAAAGGCTTGTTTCATCGTGCGGCGGGTTTTCATCAGTACTTCTTCATTCTTCTTCATTAATAGTTCTTCATGAATACTCGGAGGTGTCTCCAAGGCTTGAATAGTTGCTCTACACAAATCAAGCCTAGCACATGGCGTTATTAAAACTGAAGCACGAAAGCGAAAGATACTCACACACTACGTTAGTATGCAACTGTTCGTGCAAAGGAGATATCTTTGTGGTCGAAACGAAAAATTAAAGGCGCTTTGCCATTCTGGGTGCTCGCAGTTAAGCCCGCCGTCGGCGTCGCACCGCGGGTCAAGTGCGGACTATGAGCGCTGGGTGAGTGCCTGGACAGCCGAAACGCCTTCAATTCCGCGCGTATGCAACCAGGACATCCACAGAGCCCGAATAGTTGCATCCAGGAGTTACAATGAAATATGGATGGTGGTTGTTGCGTTCGACACGAACTGAAGGCTTGACTGTTTCTCTTACACCGTACATTAATGCCAGCGTTGTCTATTTTGCTGTTACGGTAAACCATTACCGATTTTTTTCGCGACATTATCAATTTTCCGAAAAATGCAGTATCTAAATGTATTACAACGCACTTTTGTGTTTCATCGATTGTTCTTGGATTTTCTTTTAATTTATTCTCTTTTTTCTTATTTCCCTTCTTTTTCTTCTTTTCCTCCTAATTTCCGTCTCTGAATCTTCGAATTTTCTTTACCTTTTTATTTTTCTCTCTTTTTCTAATATTTTTCATTTTTTCTTTTTTTTTGGTTCTTTCCTTTTATCTTTTTGTTTCTTTTCTTTCCTTCGTCTTTTATTACTATCACTACAACGCTTTCCTCGTCTTTTTCGTTTTTATTTTACTTATTTTATTTCAGCTCGTAACAGGCCCGCCACAAGGGGGGGGGGGG
>NW_017547204.1:634037-649158 GCF_001854935.1 Bemisia tabaci | reverse complement strand
CCCCCCCCCCCCCCCCCTATGCTAGGGGCCCGGGCCAGAAAATTGGTACCAGGGCCCGAGATGGGATGTGGCGGGCCTGGCTCGTAAAAATCCACATGATTTTTACGGCAATTTCTGTGAACTTCCCTTTACATACATTTCAATGGGACGTATTTCTATCAAACGGAACTATGTGCATTATGACGTGCGCCCTGTTATGCGTATATTTATATGGGTCTCAGGGCTCATGTCTTAATGCACATAGTTCCGTAATGGTGGAAAAGCGGTGTTGCCAGCTCTCACTACTCCCGCATCAGGCCGGACGGGTCATTACGGGCGGGGACTTTCCGATTCCGGTGCGGCACACCTACGCTGCCGTCCTTAGGAAAAAAACCGTATGAGCCTTCAGGCGCTGCCAAATTTCCTCTGATAAAATACGAATTTAATAGGGAAATTGTAAATATTTTTCTTGCAATTTTTCAGACTATTTTGTTCCAAATTTAATCCAAAATATCTGGAAATTTTAAGGAAAGATATACATTAATTTTGTCAAAAATACACTTGTCATCCGGGGAAATTTGGCAACTCCTGAATGCTCATACGGCGTTCTTCCGTAGGACGACAGTACGAAAGCGCGGCGCTCGTCAAGATAATGAGGCATTTATCTGTTGTATAAATAATGGAAAAAGTGAATTACTCCCTCGCTCGAGCTCGATAGTCATTTTCTGGTCGTCGCACGGTGGACCGAGTCAATAGGAGATATCGGACAAAATCGGGAAACTTTCAAAGCTTATTTTTTCGAAAACATGAAACAAAATAAATTCAAGAATGGTTTCATTGGTTTTTTCGTAAAATTTCCTTTTAGAAACACTCCTTGAAATTGAATTTGCCACAAAATAAACATCGAATTTTGAAATTTTAGCCAAAATTTACTCGTCCGATCTCCTCTAGTAGCTCGTTCCTCTGTGCGTCGTGGGTCTTTTCACGAGAGAACACAGTGGCGTGGCGTGCCTTGCGATCCATCGATATTTCCCCATTTGAAGCTGTGGTAAAAAATCGATTATTGAGGTCTTCGCTGTGAACACCCTGCTTATCGATACTTTTCCATAGGTTTATATGGTAGATCAATCGATATATCGCAATGCACGCTTCGCCACCGGAGAACAGGGGCCCGAGCACGTGACACTTTTCCAGCGAGTTTTTTCGACTCGTCACGGGCGGCGATGTTGCCGCCTCGGCAAGCTGGAAAGGGAAGGAAAGTTTTGAGGCACAAGATTTTTAAAAATTTCCTTTTACAGGGCATTTAGGGCACATTAAAAATAAAACAAATTCTTCAGCCAATTGATGGGTTCCATCAGCTAGGTCCTTTAAGTCTTGAGGAAGACCTTAGTTTTAAAAAAGCTCTTATGCGACAAGATACCGGCTGATCATTAAATGAGGGGCTTGGAGGACAAGGCGCATAAGTGCATTTTTTGAAAATGTTGAAATATTAATGATTTAAAGTAGAAATAGTCTTACTGCATAATTTGTGAAAAGTTCGCTGCCGAATTCAAATTTTTAAGCATCAAAAAGTCAGTTTGAACTTTCTTTCAACATGAGGATCCATGTAATTTCAACACTTGAAACACGAATTTCTCGAAACTGCAAAAACAGCACTTATGCGCCTTGTACACCAAGCCCCTCAAATTGAGCTCTTGCATGTTTCCAGAATTTGCGACATAAGTGCTGATTCCCACGCAAAATTTTGGGAGAAGTATGACGGTGCCACTGGTTTTCTCTGATATCAACTCCAAATCTCAATAAAAGCCCTTAAGGTTGAGGCCGTAATGGAGGCCTCAACCCACGCTACCCCGGGAGTCCACCTCTATATAAATTCGAGCTCTTCATGCAAAGACAGGGAGCAAATACGTGAACAAGGTTGCCACTTTATTTGGAGACTCCGAAGCTGAAAACACGGCAACCCTGCTAATCTACTTCCTCCCTATCTTTGCGCATAGAGTTTGTCTCGATACAGAGGTGGATTCTAAGGGTAGCGTGGGGTATCCTTGATTTTGAGAGCTTTTTTTAAGCTTTTTAGTTGATTACAGAGTAAACCAGAGGCACCATCGTGCTTCTCCTGAAATTTTACGCAAGTCGGAGTACGTAAATCGCAAATCCCTCACACATACAAGAGCTCCACTCCTCTGGAACGTGGACTTGACTATCCTCTCTGTGAACCCCTCGAATTTTGAGGTAACAAGCGGGCGCAAGACTAGGCAGGCAGGAAGAATAATTTGATGGAGAATAACTGGGTTGGAGTGCGGCCAAACTATTTACACGCATTCATTAAATTGTTGCCACGTCGGGGCCAGCCAGATGGGTGCGTTTCGTTTCTGTTTCCATTTCCATCGCTCGCGCAAAAACTTAGCGAAGAAAAGATGAAAAACCTCCATCAGTGGGCTCATTATTGGACGTGTTTCTGCCAAATGAAACTATGTGCATTATAACGTGAGCCTTTTTATGCATATATTCTTACGGGTCTCAGGACGCATGTCTTAAGGTGAATCCAGGGTTCGATTAGGGATAATTCAAGATTAGAGAGAGACCAGTCACCACTAAGAATTTCACTGTCCTTCGACGATTACTGAAATAATATTGTTCAAATTACAAAAAGCAGATCCACAATATATAGATTATTTTTTGCTTGATTTTTTTGAGCCAAAAATATTGGCAATTAGAATTACAAGCGCAGAGAAAGAACGGCTGAAACTTTCAGCTCAGCGGCGGCGGCTGAGCGCGCAACCGAATCCCTCATGCTCTGTCTCTCTTTCTCTCTCTCCCATTGCCGCAATGGGAATCACTTTTCCGTTGTTACAACTTTATTTTTTGGAATTTTGAGAAGGTTTTTTTTCACTGAGTGTCCCTCGAGTATGTTGCTACATCCCCTGGATACCCAATCTTGAATAAGTATTGCAGTTTTTATTATTTTGGCAATAAATATATACTGGTAAAATTTTCTGGAAAATTCGACGTTGAATAGTCGCAATGTTTCCGTCAAATTCGAATTTTGTCGGAAGAAATTTGGTGACGTTCCAACCCTCGCACTGCGTTTTCCTCTAGTGAGGTAACGCTAATGGGTTCGAAATCAATTGGAAAATTCCAATTTTTTGTCGATATTTCATTCGTTTACGGAAATGCGTTGGTATGGCTACTTTCCCTTTCTAAACAGGTACGCCATGAATTTATTTTCAAACTGCCTACTTTAAAATAATATACTTTTTCCGGGATTATGCGTAACCTTCACGTATCAGTTTTTCTTTCGGCTCATTAGTTCAAATGGATGTGCTATGCGTACCTACGTACGGGGGTCAACGTCTACCCGTATCTTTTTGTATTTTTGTCTTTCTCTCATGTTTAAAAAAAATAAATGAATAATGCAACTACTACCAGAACCAAATACCCTGTGTGTCTATCTACATGGATTAGATTAACAAAGGTAGTAAGAGGCAAAGACACATCTCACAAAACAAATCATCTGACGGACCAGGAATTTTGAAAGTCTCTGACTTTTGGTGTATACCCTGTAAATGCTCTCAAAATCAGAATATTCCGTTTTAAAGTAAAGACAGACAATAGACATGTTATCCTATTATTTTGATGATATAATTTTTCTTGACCCTCTATTGAATTAATTTATTTTCAATCAGTATAAACTATTATAATTTTTTTTGCCCTAAATCTCTCGGCAAACTATGGCTTTTTTGATTTTCCTATGCCTCTTTGATGATATATTTTTCATGACCTAATGACAAATTTATTTTTTCAAACAAGATATTACAAATTATTTCAGCATTTTGTGTCGTAAAACGATCACGAAACACTCCTCTGTGCTCTGGTATTTTGAACACTCTTAGACTATGGTCTATTTCCCCGTAGACAGTCATGTTCACATTCGCACTCTAAAAAACCATGCACACCGAATAATAATCCAAAATGAAAATAATTTTTCGCTGGCATGGCAACCAACCAAAAGCCCTCGACAGTGGCTTGGCTTACTTCTCGATGAATCAATTGATCTGTCATTGAAACCTATGGAAAATGATCGATTATCAGGACTTACCCAATAATCGATTCTTCACTATAGTCTCAGGTCCACGCTTCCCCACCGGTCTCGGAGCGAGGAGAACGAAACAAAGGCGAGGCCATAAAAATACTTGACGTAGTAGGTACTCCCCTCCATTCCGCCGTGCTAAGGAAAAACGCCGTATGAACATACGACAGTTGCCAAATATGAATCGATAAAATGTTCATTTTAGAGGAAACTTTTGAATATTTTTACTTAACATTTTCAGGAACCTAAGGTGAAATTGCGAACAAAATTTTCCGAAAAATTGGAAGGAAAATTTGCATAAATTTGTCCAAAAATCTATGATTTACCAATGGAAATTTGGCAACGCCTGAAGGTTCATACGGTGTTTGTCCTTGGCACGGCAGTATTATTGGAAGCGGATAAGAAAAAACATTCCATGCCCGCGCGGATAAACAAAACAAAATAAATATAAAAAGGAAGAAACCCCAACGACAAATAATAAAAATAACCGTAAAGATAAAGCCGAGAGCACTACGAAGAGGGCAGCTGCCACGTAGAGCTACGCGGCTCCAGGAAACCAAAATAAACATATTAAACTTTTATATATATAAATAACATGTATATCATGTATGCATATAATATTGAAAAGTGTTAAAATAGATATGAGGGGTGAGAAGGGGGAGGGGGTGATGTGACGCAATAATAAATTACACGGGCACTGGAAGCGGGAAAGAGCTACGAGAGGGATGTGAGGAAGGTTGCCATATCTGTGGCGAAATCCTTGGATTACGGACGTACTTCTTTTGATTTTTGAANCCCCCCCCCCCCCCTTCATTCGCACATTCTCATCAGCCGTATTTTAGGTAACCAGCGTTGAGCCCTCGGTCCCTCCCCCTAATAATGACGGCAGGTCTCCCCCTCCCCCAATTATTCTCGTTTAAATAGTTTTACTGCAGAAAAGTCGTTTTGCGGGTCAGTTTTTTTTCTTATAACATTGATAAGGTAGGCAACAATTTCGTTCGTCTCTTAAACTTTTCAACATGAGGTTTTAAAACGTCCGCATCCCAGCAAAAATACAATTTGCAAATGAAATCGCCCCACTCAGAAACCATTCTGATTTTTGCAGGAAAGATATCTTCAGGGTCATACGCATCGATTCATTTTTTTTTTCTTTTATTCCTTTCATTCAGAATTAAAAAAAAATTGGCAGAAATTATTTCATGTGAAAGAATGCCCAATGACCAGGCATAAAACATTCGTATTGCACTGTTAAAGGGCCGGAAAGTTTGATGTTTTTATCTGCGAGATCGTATTACGGAGCTGAATGATATACATCCCAAACGTTTTCCATTCGCCGATAATTTTCGGGTAAATTGGGTTTATCAGTTTTTTTTTTTTTTTTTTTTTTTTTTTTTTTTTTTACGTATTGGGCTTATTTTGGAAGAGCTAAGTACTTGAGAGGAAATTTCGCAACATCGAAATATACCTGTTTTTTCGGGGTTTTCTCCGGCGAGAAATCGCAGAATTTCAGGCACGATGCGACAATAACGGATGAGAGGGGTGGTAGCGAAGGAATAAGCAGGGGGAGGGGTTGAGACAGAGAAACAAAATTAATTAAAATTGGTAGCTAGAAATAGACAGAACGGAGCGAGTACCGCCACTCTCGGGGAAGGGGGTGGGGGGGGGGTGAAAAATAAATTATTTTTATTCTTTTTACTTTTTTAATATCCGAGTCTCGGAGCCGAGGCGCCCGAACCGCTCTCGAGAAAGTAATTTATATTTATATATAATATAAATAAAAAATGGGTGTTTTTTATTATTTTTCATTAAAAAAAGGAGCCTTGTGTATTTTTATAAACAACGTTAGCGGGGGTGGTCGGGGGGGACGCAAATATATAGGGGGAGCTTGATGGGGTTTTTCGATTACGCTTCAACTTTCGCCCGCCGTTTTTACGAGCTTCGCAGACGGCGAGGTTGCCGCTTAGTGCAAAGCATCGACTATCGATTTTTTCGATTTGTAGCTATGGTGGAAAATCGATTCTTTCGGTTTACCCTGATAATCGATCAGGTGGCTTGGCGTGCTTTGCGATCTATCGACTGATCTGCCATTAAACCTATGGAAAAGGATCAATTAGCAGGATGTTCGCAACGAACACCTTCATAATCGATTTTTTACCATAGCATCAAGTGGAGGGGGATATCGATAATCGATCATTCACGCCTTGACACTGAATCGGTCCTTTTTCATAGGTTTAAATGGTAGATTAATCAGTTCATCGCAAAGCACTGCATACGCCACTGACCGTATGATATTATGTGCTTTGCTCATGAGCACTGATAAATTAATAAAAATTATTTCAAAAGATAGTTTATAATTTTTTGAAAGTACATAGAAACTTGAATTAAAATTTAACTAAGATTACAGGTTTTCAAGAAAAGCGCTATTTTTATCGGTAAGGTGTGACAACTAAGATTGGTGTTGAAGAAAATGTTCCGAAGCGGTCTCGTAATCGTTTCTCCACTTTTTTAAATATTCATCTTGCTTCCCTCATCGTCTAAAAATATTAATACATTTTAGGGGTCCGTACACCTGCACCCTCCCCCCCCTTATTTTAAAATATATGTTTCATATTCATGAAGTTAGTTTTCGTTTTCAAATACTCTTCCTCTCCATCTTCCTTTCTATATTCCGCTTATCTTCCTCCTCCTCTATATCCTCCACTTCTTTTTCTCGTGCTCTTCATCATCACCCTCTCCATCCTCCTCTTCGTCTTCCTCTCCTTTTTTCTTTCCTCTCCTTCTTCCTCGTCTCCATCCTTCTATTTATACTCCTTCTCTCCTTTGTTCTTCTCCTCTGCATCCTCCTCTTTTTATTCCACCTCTTCTTCTTTTCTCCTTCATCTTCTTCCTTTTCCTCTCCCTCTTCCTTTACATCCTCCTCTTTTCCATCCTTCCCTTCTTTTTCTCTCCCCTCCATCCTCCTCTTCTTCCGTTCCTTCTTTCCCTTCTTCTTCCACCGCTTCCTTCCTATCCTCGTCTCCTTCTCCTTTCCCGGTGTCTAGCATCCTCATCTCACATATAGTCTCCTCTGAAAGGGCACCTTTCAGTGGCGTGGCGTGCTTTGCGATAGATCGATTGATCTGCCATTTGGATTGCATTTTGCAATTTGGAACTATAAATTCTGGCACATCTGAAAAAACACTCCTGTGCGTAGGGAAACTAGTGGCACATACGTTGTTTTTTAACTGGGCCAGAATTTATAGTTCCAAATTGCAAAATGCAGTCCATTTAAACCTACGGAAAGGATCGATCAACAGGCTGTTCAGGAGGGCCAATCCAGTGCCCGATTGAAAGCGCACGTCGGCGTTTTTAGCATAGCGCTCTGCTTTTCGTTTCCCCGCAAAGCTGCATGTAGTACACTAGTAGATTCCCGTTCCGACCGGCGACGAAGCAGAGCTGAGCGGATAGCCGGTTCAATACACCTTTAAATCTTAATTCATCTCGAATCAATCATCTTTAAATATTAATCTCCCCGTCTTCTTTCCCCCTGGCTTTCTTCTCGGAAATGTACGATTCATTATGTTTACTTCTTTCTGCCCCCCCCTCCTCCTCGGGCTCGGTGGTTCTTACCGTTTCTCGTCGCCCCCACCCCCCTCCTCCTCCGAATGTTTGCCAAGGCTGCCGAGTCGTGCGATGAACTCTGGGTATTTTACGTGGACTCACAGAGGAGAAATTGCGGATTTTTGAGTATGATCTGGCAGCGATGATGTCTGCTCGGCGTTTTATTTATGCATTTACACGGAGCCCGCCCGCCACCGCCACCGCGGATCGCTATGATGCAGCCACTTCGTGCTCAGTGTATGTTCTCATTGCCAGCGGCGTTGCCGCATCTCGTCGTCTAGGACCGACATCCAAAATGAAAAGGTTTTTTCCCGGAAACTTCAAGATTATAAATCCTAAAAAAATAATTAAAATTGTATCAAAAATGATATGCATGCATTAAAATAAAATAGTATATTAATAAAATTATTTTAGCGCCAAAATCATCAACGCTGAAGGCGCCTCGGCTCCGAAAGGTCTGAAACACCGGAAAGTCAGGGATACGGTCTGATATTTTGTGAGCGGTCCCGAATTTTGGGCTTCATACCACCCTTTTTTAAAGACAGCCCGGGTAGCATGCAATCCATCGTGCATTGATTCTCAGCGGGCTGATTATTGAAATTGATAAACAAAGCTATAGATAAAGGAGACAATAGAGATCTGGAGAGATCTTATTGGTGGCTGCTGGTGGTTGCTGTAGACAAAAGAGGTACGCAATAGAATAACTAACGGCAACGCGCGCGAGACCCGACAGTTAGTCTATCATTTTCTCCTTTTGTCTAAAGGAACCCATTGCCACCCTTTTCGACTAATAGGATCGCTCCATACTCCATGTGTCTTCTTTGTCTATAGCTTTGTCCATCAATTTCATTAATCAGTCCGCAGTGCAGTATTTGCCCGCTCGCAGCCAGTCGATTTTCTGCGGGCTAATTATTGACATTGATAGACAAAGAAGACGTAGGGAGTATGGCACGATTCTATTGCAGGGTGTCTACAAGCCTGGAACTAGTACTGATTGTCTAAGGGTGGTTCGGAAGTACTGAAAATTTGTTCCGCAAGGAGGTCCGGAATTTTCGTCTTTTTGGTGGCAATTTCAGCGAGAAATTCAACCTTTTGAAATTTTTCGAATTTCGTCAATTGGAGGTACTGAAAAAGTACTCAATTTTTCTGTTGAGGAGGCATTGAATTTCTTGGGAATGTACTGAAAAAGCACTGTAAAAGTACTGATTTTTTGATCAGCCTGTTCTATATTAGACACCCTGTACTGGTTGAAATGGTTGATTCCTGTAGACTGAGGAAGAAGATGATTGACTAACTATAGGGTTTTTCGTGGGTTGCCGTTAGTTAGGTTGTTACCCTCCTCATTTATCTATTGGAATCACCCGCGCTTCCATCAATAGGATCCGTCCTTTTACCTTTTATCGTTTTGTCTATAGCTTTGTCTATTAATTTCAATTACCGGCTCGCAGGACACCGACGAGCTTCGAATTTCGTGGCTGCGTAGTGCGTACTGTAGTCGTTGTCGCCGTTATAGCGTGTGAATTTAGCATTCTTGGAATTCGTCGAATTTCGTCACTCAAAGGTATTGACTATGTACCGATTTTTTCTCTTGCGGTGTCACCGAATTTTTTTGGAAACTACTGAAGAATTAATGAAAAAACACTGATTTTTTCAGCCAGTTTTAGTAGATAATCTTCGTATGAACTAAGCTTTGTTTCTTTTGCTTCGCGGCCGTACTGTTTTTTTAAAGAAAGGTGACCTTGCAAAAGACCCGAAAGATTGTCGTAATTTTACAAGCTTTGTTTCTTTTGCTTCGCGGCCGTAGTGTTTTTTTAAAGAAAGGTGACCTTGCAAAAGACCCGAAAGATTGTCGTAATTTTACTTTTTAACTTCTCTTTCGTTTCTAGTCTCACAATCAGCCAGGAATAGTAGCTTTCTATTTTAAAATGTCTCCCAACTGTGAGTCACCACATGATTTGTTCCTCAAAAATTTCCAAGAAGCAAAGAGACACGGAAAAAGAGGATCAAGTTCAATTTTTCCCCGCCCGAAGCAGCGTGAATGATCGACTATCGATAGATCCTCATCTGAAGGTAGAGTGTAGAATCGATTATTAAAGGTTCGACCCTGTCTATCGATCCTTTTGCATATGTTCAAGTGGGCAGATCAATCGATTTATCGCGAAGCACGCGACGCCTCTAGCGCGGGCGTATTTTTCCCCTTCTCTTCCTCTCTTTTTGACGATGCCCACGCACGAAGCCGCAAAAAATCACCTTACTTTCATTTTTCATCTTCCGCAGACTCCCTGATTTTGTAAAACTAGAGAAAATGAGAAAAACCGGGCAAAAATATCGCGGTGGTTTCAGCTTTTCCTGCGAAACGGCGCCATTTTTTTCTCTATTTTTTTTCTTTTCAGAAAATGCCTTAATGGATTTTTAGCGGGAGTCGATGAGCTTCCAAGAGAACAGAACGATCGCGATCGCCCTGCCTGTCAGTGCTCTCGTGCTAAGAAAGAACGCCGTATGAACATTCGAGAGTTGCCAAATTTCCTTCAATTAATTGTTTGTTTTGGTAGAAAGTTATGATTATTTTGCCTTGAAATTTTCAGGGACTTTAGGCGAAATTGCGAACAAAATTATCTGAACAATGGACCACTAGATAAGGTACGAATTTCAGCATTCTGATACATGTTTCTTAACCAAAATTTTACGTAAAACACGATGCACACAACGAAAATGACCGAAATTAACTCCTTACGAAGATACTTAATGATTCTTAATGCGTGAATTCAAACCACCCGCTCATGAAAACACAATGCTCTACGTGATTCACATCGCGCGCTACACGTTATCATGATAGTCTCTGCGATATAAAAATCTGGCAACCTCAATCTTGACGCTTTGGCTCAGCTGTAGCAAATTGCTTATAGTTTGAACAAAACATGATGGGAAATGAACGTAGCTCGATTGAGAAGCTTGCTGAAACCATTGTAGTGGGCGATTTGACTCACGTAGAGCTTTGAGTTTCTTGTGAGCGGACAGTTGAAATTCCTCGTAACCAATGTGAAATAAAAACGTGAATATCTTCTTGAGGAGTTGGTTTCCGTAATTTTCGTTGTGTGAATCGTTTTCCACGTGAAATTCTGGTTAAGAAACATGTATCAGATCGCTTAAATTCGTACCTTGTCTAGTGGTCCATTGGGCGGAAAATATTCATAAGTTTAGCAGGAAATTGGAAAGAAAGTTTGGCAAGGGCAGAAGGTTCATACGACGTTTTTCCTCAGCATGACAGAGTGGGAGACAGGTCCTTGGAGTCTGTGCTATTTTAGTAATACCTGGAGTAATGGGATGAAACTGGAAGAAGCCATGAATTATCCACAATTTTTTGTTTCTTCGAGAGTTTGTTCACCGTTGCCAATTACGAGCACTTCCGAGGAAGCAAAAAAATAACTTTTCACCCGCCTCAACTATTTCTGCTGACAGAAATGTCGGTGTGAAATGCGGGCATCGAACGGATTTATGCTAAATGGAACTATGTGCAAATGGAAAGATGGGGTGCGCTCGTTAGTTGAAGGCTATAAGAATGAATGGGAAATTTAAAGCGTCAGTGACGTCAGCGGCGACGATCGAGACGCACAACGGCGACGAGCTCGTTGTCGGGGCGCTTTAACTCATGAGCCCTGTCCACAATGATCTTGTCATATGTCCACGGCTCACGAGTTAGCGCTCAGTTCCTTTTGGTTCAATTGAAAATCCCGCTTTTCCATTTTCTCAAAAGGAACTATATTAACTTTCACATTGTTTCTTATCCAGCTTCCACGAGTACACCCCATCTTTCCGCTTGCACGCAATTCCTTTTAGCATAAATACGTCCGATTGAGGTCCGTATTCACCAAAGGCGTGGCGTGCTTTGCGATCTATCCATTATCGATTGATCCCCACTAAACCTATGGGAAAAGATCGATGAACAGGGTGTCCGAAACGAACCGTTTACTGTTCGATTCTTTACCTCAACCTCAAATGGGGAAATATCGATAATCGATTTTTCATGCATCGCCATTGGTATTCATAGTCGTCTCCTAAACCTAAAGCACACATCGTCACCCTCCAGGCAAAGTATCTCAAACGCCATGCGACGTTTAAAAATTTCCGCCGCCATTTCATTTTTTTACTGAGAAATTGTTGGTTGAATCTGTTCGAAAATTTCACTAAATTTTATCGGCAGCACAAAGAAAATTCGGTGTCATTTTTGGACAGCTTCCTTGAACAATTTCTCTGTAAAAAAATATAATTGCGGCGGAAATTTTTAAACGTCGCATGGCGCTTGTGATACTTTGCCTGGAAGGTGACGACATATCGATGCCAAAGTGCGAACTACGTATCTCGATTGCGGTGTTTCAAAATTTCCGTTTTTATTTCATTTTTTCGAGGAAAAACAAGCCAACTGTACAGATTGAAATGTTTACAGAGTGTTCTGCAAACGGAGAAGAAAAATCAAGGAAGGAAGTTTTCGATGAATTAAATTGACTAGCTTTTCAAGGACAGCATGAAGTCAAGACAAGTAGTCAAGAGAGCTTGGACATTGAAGTTTTGATTAAAACTGCAAATTTTGATATTTATTTCTTCACAGTTTAAACAAGAGGTGCTCTAGGTAGAAAATTTCACGAGGAAATCGATGAAATCACTTTTAGAACCTCAAAAATTTGTAAAAAGGACAGCATGAAGTCAAGACAAGTAGTCGAGAGAGCTCGGACATTAAAGTTTTGATTAAAACCGCAAATTTTTATATTTATTTCGTCACAGTTTAAACAAGAGGTGCTCCAGGTAGAAAATTTCACGAGGAAATCAATGAAATCACTTTTAGAACTTCAAAAATTTGTAAAAACGGAGTTATAAGCGTTTAAAGTTTCCAAATTTTGTCCGACTTCTCCTATTGACTCGATCCAGTGTGCGGACTTTTGGAACACCCTGTATACTCGGCGTCAGCGTGACTGTGCTTGGATGGATGATTAACGTCACGAGTTGGTGCGTCGCGTCGGTGGTCGCCCTTTAAACTCGTGACGTCATCCGAATCCACGGGATCGTTGACCTATTTTTTCACACCTCCTCCCCTCTTCCGGGAAAAAAATGTGTACTACAAACGTTTTAACCCCGAACCCAGCCGTTTTTAGACTCCTAATCGTCAGGCCCCGGCATGGCACTCGGTTAGAATTCTCGCAAGTTCCTAATGCTCTCTTCCCCTGCATTTAAATCCGCCATTAACAGGGTTGCAAGTTTTTCTTCAAAATTTCACCCGCATCTAGATGTAAACTTCTTCCCCCTTTCGTGTTTCTCTTCTTTTTCTCCCCATCCTCCTCCTTCTTCTTTTCACCAGCAGCGATCCTCGACAGTGGCGTGGCCTGCTTTGCGATCTATCAATATTTCTCCATTTGAAGTTGTGGTAAATAATCGATTATTAAGGTGTTCGCTGCGAACACCCTGTTTATCGATACTTTTCCGTGAGTTTAAATGAGTCGTATCAAATTGTCATCTAATTGACGATGGATCTCTTTTTCGATTTCGGAGGAAGTGTTGGCATTTATATTTGGCACAAAACCGTAAAAATCCGGGGAAACTCTGAAAATCTTTGCCATAAGTCAGGGAATTTTTCAATTTGAAAAGACGCAATGAGATCAAAATGAAAATATTATTGTAACATCGATTTTTCTTCTTTTTTCCTGATTTCCCAAGGAATTTTCGTATAAATTGAGAAACGCTGGGACCCCTTTAATGAATCGAGGAGAAAAGACAGGGTTTTTGGGCCTTTCAGGTTAATCAGGGGCAGTTGCGTGGCGTGCATTGCGATCTATCGATTGATCTACCATTTGAACCTATGGAAAAGTATCGATAAACAGGGTGTTCGCAGCGAACACCTTAATGATCGATTCTTAAAAAAAAATGGAGGAAATATCGATAATCGATCATTCCGCCACGCCACTGATCTGGGGAAACATCGGAAAACTCTGCATCGGTAGTCAGCGCTTTTTTCGGTGCATTCAGGGAAAATCGGGAACGGCAGCAATTTGACCCGAATGGAAACCCAAAATACCTGAAACGGGTTTTTAACGTGTAGTCCCAGTTTTGACGTCATTCTAAGGGGAGACTGTGAATGATCCCCGATTAAAAAACTCCTAAATGATGACGCTATCCCAAGAACATAATTTGGAAATTGGTATGATGTTCTTAGTGACGTCATTTCATGACAGAACTTTCGATTAATTCCTTATTTTTCTCTTGAAGATCCAGAGCGCGGTGGCACTGCCTGAAATGCATCCTCGTAAACAGGAATAATTTTAATAATGACGTCATACTATAGCGGAAAACTGAGAATATTTTGTCCGATGACGTACTATAGTGGTAGAAAATATGTTTTCCCTAACCATTACAATGTAGTGCCTTTCAATCGTCAGCTAGAACTAAATACAGTGGCAAGGCCTGAATGATCGCTTATCGATATTTTCCCATTTGAAGCTATCGTAGAGAATCGATCATTAAGGCTTTCGTCGCAAACACCGTCTATCGATCCTTTTCCATTGGCTTAGATGGATGACAAATAAATCGATATATCGCAATGCTTGCACCGCCACTGGTATTTACATGATATCTCACACGATGACATTTTTAAGCAGCCCTTCGGAGGTAATCTTCAATCCCCACATACATCCAAGCGTAAGTCTGCAAAACTTTATCGCGATAGTGCAATCAAAAAAACGTTTTCAAAATAAATTGGTGACTCGCGTCTCGGTAGAAAACATGTTTTCGAAACTAGGATTTAGATGATTTATTCTGAAAATCCAGTGGATGACGTCATCCACCGCGTTAGAGCGCAAAATGGATGATTCCATCTATTTTGTTCCGATGAATTTTAAAAATAACCGCTCGTTTGAACACGCAGAAACCGCTCGGGGGAAAAAATCCATCAGGACCTCTGAGTGTCCGATGATCGGGTCACTGCACTGCGATAGAATGATCGATAACGTTCGCCGAACGGAAACCATCTCATCCGTCCGACATAAAATCTGTGCTTTTTTGCAAGTTTTTTCTCCTCTCTGGGGGCTTTCTATCGAAATTGATAGACAAAGCGATGGACATAGAAGACATAGGGAGTATGAAGCGATTCTATTGATTGAAATGGGTTGTTCTTATAGACCGAGGGAGCAAAATGATGGACTAACTTTTAGGGTCTCTAGTGGGTTGCCGTTCATTAGTCTATTACCTACCCTCTTGGTCCATTGGAAGCACCCGCTTCCACCATTAGGATTCCTCCATATCCTTTTTGTCCTCTCTGTCTATTGCTTTGTCTATCAATTTCAACCATAAACTCGCTGCTCTGTGGTCTCCTCAAGACGCGATGGGCCCGCGACCGTGGCGTCATCGATCGGTGCTGTGCGGTCGTGCGTGAAAATCCCGAAACTCATCGGGGAGGGGGGTGGGGGG
>NW_017547204.1:602751-631211 GCF_001854935.1 Bemisia tabaci | reverse complement strand
CGGTGGATGCCCGTGGGTGAAGGGGATGGAGGGGTCAAGCCAAGGTTGACGTAAGCTGTTCTGAAGGCAAAAAGGCTAAAAATGCCTCCTTGAAATTTGACTATTTCTATGGATTTGTATCGATTCTCTGCGTTTTCGTCCTGTAAGGGGGGGGGGGCGCATCATGTATCTACCACTCAATGAAAGAATTTAATCATAACCTTGACGCTGCAGATTGAATCTACTGATTTTTATCGATTTTCATGCGTTTTCCCCCGAAATAGAGGGAAGAGGGTACGCCAAGGATGATGTAATTTTAAGGAGGGATCTAGCAGTGGATGACGGTTGGATACGGTGAGGGTGGGAGGAAGGGTAAAAATTTAAAAAAATGGGTGACGCAATACATGGACGGCCCCTTTATAGGCCCTACGTAAGAGCCCCATAATGGGTCAGTTGCGCTGATCTCAGGATCGTGTTCTGATGCTTGATTCTTGTCGATCAGCGATAAATACTAGGATCCGTCCAAACAGCAACTTTGTACGTTCAATACCTCGCTTTGAAAAATTCGGTTTAGGACGTCATCCACCGCGGTAGTGACACCCTTGGTTTCTTCTACCTTGCTTTTATCCAAGTCACATGTTAAGTAACCAGAGCAAGTGTAAGTTTCCATGACTGAAGGAAGGAAGGTGGAAGAAACCAAGGGTGTCCTTACGGTGGTGGATCACGTCATAAGCCGAATTTTTCAAAGTAATATATCTCGGTTAATATTCAACGTAGAAAGATGCTGTTCGGAGAAATATTATTTTTAGCTAATCTACAAGAATCAAGCATCAAAACAGGATTCTGTGACCAGCGCAACGGAGCCGTTCGCCATGTCCACACTCTCCCCCTGAAGGTACGCCCCGTGTCTTCGGAGGTGAACGGTCCCTAAGTATTCTATTCGAGGAAATTCGGCAACGTTCGCAAGTCCTTACGGCGTTCATCCTAAGCTAGACTACCTTTTTACTGAGAGTTCAGACAACACCCCCTCATTAAGTCACAAACGGGAATAAAGATTACACAAATTGAAAGTTTTTCGTAATCTTTGATCGGCCCATTCTCAAATTCCTTTCTCCGTTCCTTCTCTCATTCCTTGTCGAACCCGGAATTCCTCGAGTTCCTCGATCCATTCCAGATTATAATATTTGCAATTGATGAAAATGTAATCTTTATTCCCATTTGTGACACTGTGGAGACCTAAAATGCGGGAACCAATCAGAAATGGATTCACATTGTGTTAACTCTCAGTATACAGGGACTCTAACAGAATCCGGGAATTGGACCTATGGTGACGTCACCGCGGAGCGGAAACGGCGGAAGGCGCGAGAGTGGAACGGAGGGACCCGGAGGAGGGGGGCAAGGGTCGCGTGCCGGCGCGGCGTCGGGACGCCACGGCTGGGCGTCGCGGCGACCTTGACGGCCCACTGAATCGCGTCGCGGCGCGCGGGCCAGGGTGGACTCGACAGGAGGACGAGGCCGAAAACAGGGAAGGAAGTGAGGGGGGAGGGCGGGAAAAAAACGACCCGCGGAAGCGCATCTCCACCGCCCCCCCACCTCCCCGCCCCTCGACTGGAGCAACAGGCCGCCCGGCGCCTCGCCTCCGTTCGGGCGCCACGCGCCGCGCCGCCCATGTGACGTCACCGCGGCGCGGGTTCGTGACGTCATTCGGAGAGATACGTCATTCAGGTACTCGCGAATGCACGGCTTGATTTTTTCGGTCGTCCTTTCTGCTAGCTTGGAAATACGCGAGAGGGCCGCAAATGACGTCAGCGGGTGGGTGAGTGGAATTGATGGACCCAGCTTTAGAAAAAGAAGGCATAGAGACAAAGGAATGATCCCATCGGAGTCAGTGCACTTGAAAAGGACGGAAGTTCATTTTTCAAAATTGTTTTTTTTTCGCATTTTTGAACTCATCCGAGAAAGCAGCTAGCGGTAGTTGGCTCCTTGGAAGGAGAGTGGTAGCTGGAAAGGGACGCGAATGTCGCGCAAAAAAAAGCGTAAAAATGCGTGAAATAAGATTTTGAAAAGTTGGGCTTTCGCCCGTTTGAAAGATACCGATCCTTTAGTGTAAGTGGGTAGTTACAATGGACAAATGGACTGATGGACTTATGGCGGTAAGTGATTGCCTAACTAACGACGACCCATGGGAGATCCTACCAAAGACATAAGACGGAGCACTTGTATCTAATAGCACGGGGGAGAAGTGATCCCGATCTGGCGCTACAGGAATTTGATTTGAACTTGTGCCCTCGATTTTTGCACATTTCTTGCTCTATAATCGTTTTAAGTCATTAAAACGAACAAAAAAATAAAGTTGGGACGGTGACTCTCCGACAGTGGCGAGACGTGAATAATCGATTAGCGATTTTTCCCCATTTGAAGCTGTCGTAAAGAACAGATTAATTAGGTGTTGAGCCATGTGACAACCCAGTGCTTCTGTTCCTATCTCGTTGGCAGCATCAATTTTTTATAATCAACCCATGAAAAAGTTTCACATTTAGAGAAATAAGAAGTCCAATTTTAGTGTATTTTCCGAAGGAAATACACTATTGCATTCTCCCATGATGTCGGACCCAGACCTGAGACATTGTGAAGAGCACCGATCACGGGTCGTAGATCACGAAAATATATGCTATTCAAATTCATGTGTATATATATATGTATGTATATATGTATGTATATATGTATGTATGTATGTATGTATGTATGTATGTATTTCCGCCTTTTGAAGATTTNAGTCCAATTTTTCAATTGTCTAATTCGGTTTTTTAAAGGTTTGTAGTAATTAAAGAAAAATTGATTTATATGATATTGTTGGCCTTTTTATGAGTTCAAAATAAGGTGTTGGTTGCAAACACCCTGTTTATCGATCCTTTTTCAGAGGTCTGAATGGTAGATCAATTAATCGATGTATCGCGAAGTACGGCATCCACTGCTTTCCGACTGTTGAATGTGAACCACCCCTGTGATTATCCGAGAACACATGCGTGGGAACGAACAAAGTCGTAAAAACTCCGTTCTGTCGGATCTGGGAGCGGATTATGGGTCTCTCGAAAAATGACCTATTCGAATGTTACCATTCTCGACTTCCGTCATCAAGTAACTCAAAAATCGTCACCAGATGGCGACTTGGTCGAAACCCTTCCTGAAGGGTGCTCGTAAAACTATGCCCCGCACCTTTGATCTTTCGTCTGTATCATTTCGTCGCTCACTAGACTAGCGCTCGTAACGTAACCACGTTTCAACGCTGCAAAAGTTCCACCGAAAATTTTAATTTTTCAGATGAAACCGTCGGGCGTTGCTAGCCGAAAATTTCCCAGATTTTTCTTCAGATCGCACGCAAAAAATCAGCACAATTGAGAATTTGCAAGTGTCTGAAATTTCGATAAACTTCGTGTTGAAGTGGAAACTACTGAGTGAACTGAACACGAGGATACCCTTGGTTCATAAATTGAACGATTATTGGAGGAGATATGACAGAATGATCTAATCTGCCTAAATACGTGTGTTTAAATGGGAAATGCCGCCAGATGACTTCACTAGGCGGTGCATTTTCTCATTTTTAAATCTATTTTTGTACTATTTCCCATAACAGAAAAAAACTACAAAAAATACTGTGAAATAAGCTCTTTAAGCACTTTCAGATGAAGCAGGAAAAAATTTGCGTGCAAATTCTCCATTTCGAAGAGCAATCGCACACACTGGATCTAGAGGCCAGACTCTTGAAAACATTGACAAGAAAAAGGACTCTTTGAGCAGGGTCCCGAACCGATTCGGGACCCTGCTCAATCGATTCCTGGTCCAAAAATACGTAGATTTCATCATACATGTACCATTTTGCATATGCACAACCCATCGGAATTGAATCATTGATCGTTTTTGAAGGCCATTTTAGCGCCAAAAACACAAAAATCGATTTTATTTTCGAAGAGCTCGACAGAATATTTTCATTTTAGGCTTAAATGACTGTGTATGCATCCTACTTCAAGATCCCGAAGGAATTTTGAGTGGGCAACACTATTTTATTTACCTCCCTCTGAAACGAACCGTGCCCTGGAAGAGGTTAGTCATTAGTGGTGAAGCGTGAATGATCGATCGTCGATTTTCACCCATTTGAAGCCACGGTAAAGAATCGATTTTGAGGTGCTCATTGCGAACACCCTGATTATCGATACTTTTCCATAGGTTTAAATGGCAGATCAATCGATAGATCGCAAAGAACGCCACGCCACTGCTCGTCATTAAATTTATTTTCCAGCAGGTTGTCGCTACTACATCTCGTATGTAAATCCGAACGAATCATTGAATTTGGTGGATGCAGAAACAATATATTAATATTAGGATAGATTTATGCTTAACAGAACTATGCTGCCGTGGTAAGGAAGAACGCCGTATAAACCTTCAGGCGCTGTCAAATTTCCTCCTTTGATAAAACGCGAATTTCCTGGTAAATTTATGAATATTTTCCTCTGAATTTTTCAGATAATTTAGTTCGCAATTTTACCTAAAGATTATGAAAATTTAATGGAAAAATATTCATAACTTTCCTGAAAAAATAAACATTTTATCGAAGGAAATTTGGCAACTCTCGAATGTTCATACGGCGTTCTTCCTTAGCTCAGAACTATGTGGAAGCGAATGAAATCAGAGGGAACTATGATGCACGCGAACCGTATGTAAGTAGCTCTTTTTGATTTAATTCGCAAGGGGCCGTCCATAAATTATGTAAGGCTCTTGNNNNTGGGGGGGGGGGGGGTGTCTTACGATGACAAAGGGGACGGGAGGGTAGAGCTGAGCCTTACGTAAGCTTTCCAGCCTATATTTAAAGAGAATGCAAAAATCCATTTTTCGTCAGGTTGATAATAAATTCAAGATGAAATAGAGGACATCAGCCCATCACCGATTGCTGACCGATCGGACCAGGCTCTCGTCATTTTTCTTGATTCTCACTTCTTCACTCCGTAGGATGATGAGTAGTTAGTGACTTCTTCTTTATGTCAACTTTATACTTTTAACTGTTCAAAAGACAAGAAAATTCTTCAATTTTGCTCCACGTATTTTTGTCTATTAAACTAATCGTCAATTTATGTATCGCAAAGCGCATCCTGTTCTTTGACGAACATGTTGGGCGCCTGAGCAGAATACCGGAACATGTTCTGGAATTACTCAACTCGAGCCCGGTGCGACGTACGTGGATCGTCAACGCGGAGGAATAATGGAGGAAAGCTCCAGGAGGGAAGGGAACAAAAGGAGATTTTAATTAGTTTTTTGGTATCGGTTACCGGAGGTCCGCAGGGTTATAATGGCGAGGCATTATCGTCGAAGCTATTTAGGGCTTTGATGAAGCGAGACCAAAAGGCGTGCTTTGCGATGTATCGATTGACCTGACGTTTAAATCCATGGGGAAAGATCGATAAGCAGGGTATCCTTTAATAATCGATTCCTAACTATGACTTCCAATGGGGAAATATCGATTATCCATGATGCAGGCCTCGCCAGTGCCGAAAGGCAAGACAGGGACATGGATGACGATTGCGATTGGCGCTCCTCTAACGTAAGGGCCCGTCTCGATTTTTATTTAAGCCCTGTTTTACATACCATTCGAAGCTTGCTGGGGCTCATGTGGAAATAGAAATACGCCCGATACTGGAGGCCTTCAAGAGCGCAATCATCGACGAACGACGACGAAGCTCATTGTCGAGCCATTTCGATCCACGGCCGCGCGGCTATCCTGAGGAGTAATTATTCCAATCATTCAAATGAACGTGTTTCTGCCCAACGGAACTATGTGAATGATGCCGTGAGCCCTGTTATGCATATATTCTTATGGGTCTCAGGGCTCATGGCAGAATGCAGTTAGTTCCGTTCGGCAGAAGTATGTCCAAATGTGATCCCGGTCATTTCTAATCGACGCGAAGGAAGAGAACAAGGGGCCTATTCATAGGTCATCATGAAGGGGGAGTCATCACTGGAAAAAAGTGTCTTGAATCCAGAGTCCAGCATTGGAGAAAAAAGAGGTATCTTGGATCTCGAATCCAGACTCTTAAGAAATTTGACAAGAAAAAAATACTCTTGATTCAATCAGATTTTCGCTTAAATCAAAAGAAAATCTGCGTAAATTAAGAGGGTTTGCTCTCGATTCAAGCAAAAATCCGATTGAATCAAGAGTGTTTTACCTCACTGGAAAAAAAGTTGCTTGGATGTAGAATCCAAACTCTTGAAAAATTTTACAAGAAAAAATACTCTTGATTCAATCGGATTTTTGCTTGAATCGAGTGCAAAGCCTCCTAATTTAAGCAGATTTTCTTTTGATTTAAGCGAAAATCTGATTGAATCTTGAATTTTCTTGTCAAATACCGTCAAACGATTATTCCGGCATGCCTGTTCCCCCTGTGTCCTAATTTTTCTGTTTTTTTAGTTAGTTCTTCCTCATGAATTTAAAATTCTCATTTAATTTCATCCTCAAAATTTCTTGATGTCTACTGTAATTTCTACTGATCTCCTTTTTGTATTTATTATTTTTTTTTTATTTAATGAAACGGAGTCATTTTCTATAAGAAATGTTTCCTCTTTTTTTTCTTTATTTAAACATTCTTTCTTTTCTTTATTTAAACAAGAGAATTGGTCACACAAATTTTTCCCATAGCTATTTGATGACTCAATCAAACCGTCCTGCTTGCACTTCTTGTCCAAATTCCCCCTTAACGGTAGATCACGTTCTTATAAGTTGCCCACTTTATAAAGATATCCGAAAACGTTTTTTTCCCTACCCCTTACCCTCTCTTAAAAATTTACTTCTGAATACTCATCCTGTGAAACTTTTTGAATTTATGCGCTCCACTAATCTCAAAATTTAACCTTTCCCTCAACCCTTTTGTATTTTTACTGATATTTCCATGTAAATTTATTATTGTTACTGCCCTCTTTAGAGGTGTAAATGGCCTTAGATGCTAAAGCACCGCTTTAAAATAAAATTATTTTACTTCTACTACTTTCTTTTCTTTAATGAAATTCTACATATCGATGGCTGTAGACCCCTAAAAGATTATTTACATCGTGATCACGGTGTCAAAATGACCCGGAATTTGGTCTCGGACTTCGGCAGATTTTCCTGATCAAAAGAACGACTCGCGTCTTTTCCCCAGGTTTTCCATATCGGATTTCATACCGCCATATTTTTATTTTCTTTCAATTGCAAACATCGCAGCCCTTACAAACAAAAAATGAACAAATAAATGATTAATACTATAAGAGAAACCTTGGTACAATCTGTAATACAATTATTGTATTGTATCGTATACATATGTATTGAATATTGTATTACAAAATCCTTGGGAATATTGAGAGCACACAATCGTCATTGTTCCATAGTTGTTCTTTGCTGCGTCTCAGAATATGTATGTGGAGCCCTCCAGTGCCTTGCCTAGGAAGAACGCCGTATGAGCTTTCGAATGTTGCCAAATTTCCTCTGAGAAATTGTGCATTTTTGAGGAAAATTATGAATGTTTTTCCTTGCAATTTTCAGGCACCTCAGATCAAATTACGATCGATATTCTCTGAAAAATCTGGAGAAAAATATTCACAAATTTTCCTGAAAATTCGTGATTTGTGTAAGGAAATTAGACAGCTTCTGAAGGCTCTTAAGACGTTATTCCTTGGTGCGGCAGTTGAGTGCCCTGGATGACCAGTAACGCATAACCGTAAGGCGCGCGCTGGTAAAACATGCGTATTTTACGAATGCGTGCAGTGGATGAACGGCGGTCGTGGAACAATAATATACTTTGTCCAACACTGGTTTTCCTCTTCAGCTTGACGATTTTACAAGTTGGCAACACTGTTTTTCCTCCATTTAAATCCTTTTAAAATATCGTTTTACTTGAGGTATCGATTGTTTTACATACATTTAAATGGAGGAAAAACAGTGTCGCCAACGTAGTGGGAGTCAGCATTCACGGTGCGCAATAGTCATTGCGAGCCTCACGACTTATAGGTATCTAGAGAGGGATTTAATGGATGAATCAAGGAAAAATGAGTAAATTTTTAAATCCGTAGACTGGGATTTTCGGGGGGGGGGGGTACATCGTCTTTCCTTCGGAAAATACTCAAATCCACTGTGCGCCGTTCTACCTCACGACGCACAGTGGATCGAATGAGCGAGACAGGTCGGACATGAAATCTTTGATTAAAATTACAAATTTTGATGTTTATTTTATCGCATTTCAAACTTTTAGGGGTGTTTTTAGAAGATAATTTTACGCGGAAACCAATGAAACCACTTTCAGAACCGACAAGTTGTGTATAAACGGAGTTATACGCGTTTAAAGTTTCACAATTTTGTCCGACCTCTCCTACTGACTCGACCCACTGTGCGACGGTAGAGCATGTTCAACGCATGTTACACTCCTTCATCGAGGAAGTCCCGTTCCTACCTCCTCGCTTCGACGGGGAAGGGTGGGGGGGCATAGGGACCAGATTCGCGGGGGCGGCCGGGGGGATAGGGGGAGGGGGTGCGCTGAGTAGGTTATGCAAACCCGTGTGCGAACACAATGCAGCGCGGATTGCGGTGCCGGGGGGGGGAGGGGGAGGGGGGTGCAAGGGGGGAGGGGTCGGGTACGCGGGTCCCGGTAACTAGCTCGGCGGAATACACACAATAGCATCATTGTGTCTAGCGGGACTTACAAGGGGAGCTTCCCAAGTGTAACCGGAATTTCGAGTTGAAATTTCGCATGAAGATACTAGAGATGATTTTAGGGATGCCGTATTTTTTCGTTTTTTCGAATGGGGTCGGGAAAGCCCTCAAAAAAAGGGCTAAAGATGCGGAAAAAACGCGTGCGCCAGCGGCACAAGGTAAACATAGGTGATAGAGGCACATAATCTTTATCAGTACCGCATGGCCGAACGGTAGCGCGCTCGCTTCGCATGCGTGAGGTCCTAGGATCGGATCCTGATTACAGTGCGTAATTTTATTTTACTTTATGCTTGTTTATTTTTCACTTACTTTATTTTGCACCATTCGCTCCGCAAACCGACTTACGAGGTAGAACACGTAGTGACTGAAGATTTTTTACATATGCTGATAAAAACTCGAAGTTTCTCTTGGATTGAAACGTTATATATAATTGAATAAACAATACACTCTAAAACTCACCAAATTTCGTTGCCAAGCTAAATTTCTGGAGTATCAGTCAGATACAGATACAGATTCGACTGATACTCCGGAAATTCAGCTTGGCAACGAAATTTGGTGAGTTTTAGAGCGTTTTGTTTTTTCAATTATATATAACGTTTCAATCCAAGAGAAACTTCGAGTTTTTATCAGCATATGTAAAAAATCTTCAGTCACTACGTGTTCTACCTCGTAAGTCGGTTTGCGGAGCGAATGGTGCAAAATAAAGTAAGTGAAAAATAAACAAGCATAAAGTAAAATAAAATTACGCACTGTAATCAGGATCCGATCCTAGGACCTCACGCATGCGAAGCGAGCGCGCTACCGTTCGGCCATGCGGTACTGATAAAGATTGTGTGCCTCTATCACCTATGTTTACCTTGTGCCGCTGGCGCACGCGTTTTTTCCGCATCTTTAGCCCTTTTTTTGAGGGCTTTCCCGACCCCATTCGAAAAAACGAAAAAATACGGCATCCCTAAAATCATCTCTAGTATCTTCATGCGAAATTTCAACTCGAAATTCCGGTTACACTTGGGAAGCTCCCCTTGTTAGCCTCAAAGCTCCGCGCTCCAGGCCGGGCCGCGGAGTTGCCAGGCCTCCCGTCATAGCGAGGAGAGCAGGAAGTGTCAAATTTTCGAAATCGAGTTCCCTTAAAAATTCGTCTCGACTCGCGTAGATGAAATCACTGAAATTGCTAAAACAGCAAAATTCATCTTAATTTTACCAAAACGAGCACTGTTTTCATTGGCTCTCTGGACTCTGGAGGGATAATGTCACTTTCTGTTGTCTTGCCCGAAACTACGTCATTTTTTGCGCACTTATGGCTTCCTCATATTTCTCGTTTTTACGCAATTTAGATACATTTTGCGTTGAAGTTATTCCAGTGATTTCCAGGGTTGCCACAGTCAGGGAAAACCGGGAGATGTCGGTAATTTTAAAAATCACGGAAAACTGGGACATGCCAGGGAATTTTAGAAAGTCAGGGAAAACCGGGAAATATCAGGGGAAAAAATGAGGAAAATGACAAAAATGTCAGGGAAAACTTGTTAAATTACCTTAATTTGCTTTCTAGAATGGGTTTGAGGTTTCGAACAAGAAATTTTGCCTGAAAACTATTTTCAATGATGCCTCCTTCCGCCGTATCTTCAATTGTCAAGGAATTTCACCGAAATGTGCGAGAGAAATGTCAGGGAATTACATTTTCTAAATTCTGTGACAACTCTGGATTTCATCTGAAAGAGTTTAGACGAATTTCGAAGGGAACTCGATTTTGAAAATTCGACACTTACTGCTCTCTTGGCTATGACACGACGGCAGTGCAGATACTCAAGTTCGAATTAGAGTCCCTTTATACTGAGAGTCAAGACAATGTGAATCCATTTCTGATTGGTTCCCGTATTTTAGGCCTTCACAGTGTCACAAACGGGAATAAAGATTACATTTTTGCCGATTGCAAAGATTATAATCTGGAATAGACCAGGAAATTATGGGTTCGGCAAGGAACAAACGGAATGAGAGAGGGAACGGAGAGAGGAATTTGAGAATGAGCCGATCAAAAATTACGATAAACGTTCAATTTCTGTAATCTTTATTCCCGTTTGTGACTCCATGGGGGGTGTTGTCTTGACTCTCAGTCTAAAGGGACTTTAGTTCGAATACGGTCCCGAATGAATGGTCTGGAAAGGTGACAACACGGTGATCGATACGTATTTCCTCCCGCGCGCGCGGCGCGGCGCCCACACGCGAAGGAATCAACTCATCCGCGAATGAGGGAAGCCCAAGCCGGCACCGAAAGCTCCACTCGGCGAACACTCGAGCAGTGCGTGAAACAAGGGACGCACACATCTCCGCGAGCACATACCATCGCCCGCGCCAAGCCCAACCAGAGGCCCCCCATTTCACCGTGAGCCCCAGAAAACATAGGCGTAAACCCCCCATAGAGCCCGTCTCGGAGTGAGGTTATGCTCCACATATAGACGTTGTGAGCGCAACTCGATTCTTTCGTGAGCTCTAAGAAACATGGCTTCTTACGGAATGGAGGGCTCGTCGGAAAGTGAGGTTAGGTTAGGTTGTTGTTTCGGGACGAGGTGGGGTGGCAGCATCGCATCGGGTGCCGAATAACACACAATGGGCAATATTCACCATCACTCCGACGAGCACACCAACACAGCCGTGCCAAGGAAGAACGCCGTATGAACATTCCAGAGTTGCCAGGTTTCATTCGATATAATGTTTATTTTTGAGGCAAGTCTTGAATATTTTCCCTAGAGTATCTTTACAGGGGGAGAATGGACAACTCGATCTATGGAGCTCTTAGGGCCCAAAAGGCGAAAACGTGAAAAACGAAAATCACTAGAATAGTGCCACTGCCAACCTATGCATTTGAAATATTAATCAATAGGGCCGACAGCGCATTGTGAACAAGCGTTAATAAGGATTAAGACTTTAAAATTGAAAAAATGTACGCGGAATCAAAGTTTTAAACGTGCTTTTATAATTATTGATCACTTGGAGTCTAAATTAGTACCACCGGATAATTGGAGCTCATAGGATGGCTGCCCTTTTGGACCCCAAGAGCTACATCACCTAATCAAACCTAACCTCCAAATTTTCGAGTTGTCCATACTCTCCCTTATAAAGGTACTCTAATTTTTCCTTGAGTATTTCAGAAACTTTAGGTGAGATTGCGAACAAAATTATCCGAAAAATTGGCAGGAAAATTTTCAAAACTTCCCGGAAATTAGTGATTTGCCAGAGGAAAGTTGGCAACCTCGACGGCTCATACGGCGTTTTTCCGTAGCACACAAACACCGCTCCTCATATGCGCCCTCATAACGTCGCTCCTCTCACGCAAGGGCCTATCTCTATTTTCAAATGAGCCCCGGAGCCGTAGAATTATACGGAGGACAGGGCTCACGGGGAAATTGTGTTAGGCCGTTACGTCACACGAGTGACGGTAATTAGCTCCCTCTCTCCGTTGTATCTGTCTCTCGCCGTATGCCGTATTTTCCGTATGCGCCTTTGGTCTTCGCGAGCCGAGCTCCAAGATTGTGCTCCAGCCGGCTCATTATCAGGGTGTCTGCAAGTCTGGAATGTTCGGAAAGTACGGAAATAGTACTGATCTTTTAAAGGCCGGTCCGGAAGTACTGAAAAAGTGCGGAATTCCGCCAGGAGGTCCGGAATTTTTTCACTTCTTGTTGTCATTTTTGTCGCAATTTGAGCGGGGAATTCAAATTTTTGAAATTTGCCGAATTTTGTCAATTGGAGGTACTGAAAAAATACTGAATTTTTCTGTCGAGGAGGTACTGAATTTTCTGGGAATGTACCGAAAAAGTACTGTAAAAGTACTGATTTTTGGCCAGCCTGTTTTAATAGACATCCTGATTATTGAAATCGATGGACAAAGTGACGGGCAAAGAGGACGAGAGGTATAGTGAGGGAACCTATTGTTGGTTCAAGATGTGACGAAATAAACGTCAAAATTTGCAGTTTTAGTGAAAAATTTCATACCCGACCTCTCTAATTGGCTCAGTCCATTGTGCGCCGCAAAGTAGGATACGCTTTTATGCCGTTTTACCATCGTGACGACAAAATAATTCGGGGCAACGACGATTTCTCCGAAAATTTGAAAAATAGCTGTAGCCCTCACAACGGGCACGGCCACGCATTAGTCGAAATAACCAAGAATGTTGTAAGGATATTTTTCCATAATCAAAGATAAATAATATTTTTCTTTCTCAACAAAATGTGGCAAAGAACAGGGTTGCCACAGTCAGGGAAAACCGGGATCTATCAGGAATTTTTAAAAAGTCAGGGAAAAGCGGGAAATATCAGGGAAAATGACGAAAATGTCAGGAAAAATGTGTTAAATCATCTCCATGAAGTTTCGAACAACAAAGTTTGCCTGAAAACTATTTTCAATTGTGTCTTCTTAACCTGGAATGGGTTTGAAGTTTCGAACTAAAAATTTTGCCTGAAAACTATTTTCAATTATGTCTTCTTAACCACCCGTCACATCTTCAACTCATGCCGCAATCAGACGCTGAATTTAGCAGCTGAATGTGGAAGTCAACAGTCATCGCCCAACGGCTGAAATTTAGCAAATTCGAGTTATTTTCATCCAGATGTGTATTAAATCTACTCGAATAGTTCAGACAAATTCAAAATTGGTCCGATGGTTGCTGAGAATCGTCGCAAAATTCAGGCATCGGGCCGATGACTTCCACATTCAAGCCACATTCAGCTCCCACATTCACCGTGTGATTGCGGTGTCTCAAGGAATTTCGCCAAAATGTGTGAGGGAAATCAGGGAAGTGTCAGGGCGAGTTTCATTTTCTAAATCCTGTGGCAACCCTGATAGAAGGGCTGAAGACAATGCGGAATGCGCGAATGTCGCTTTCCTCGCGGGTTGATGTTTGGGGGATGGGGTTCTCGGCCGCTTTCCCGTACCCGTTGCTCCTTTGACATGACGCCGTATCTGGGTTTCCAAGTGAGCCCTGTTTACGTACAAATCCATGCTTTTCGGGGCTCATGGCGAAACAGAGATACGGCCTTACGTCAGGCGAGTGACACTCGCTTCTCGCTCCGCACTTCATCCTCAACGCGTCATCACGTCGACGCCCATGTTTCGCCCGCCTTCATTCGCCAACTCCCAAACGTGTCTAATTAGCATAGAGAAAAAAAAGGAGGTGTTTGCATTTCGGGCATCTTGGAATTTTTCATAGAGTATCTATAGCTTTGATGACGTCATTGGGTACAGCGACGTTTTTATCCTGTCGATTTTCTTGGAAATGGTGTAATTCAAGGGAAAAAGTCATTCTATAAAAAGTGCTTGAAATCATATAAAGAGTTGATTTAAGTAAAAAAATCGGACATTATGGTCCGTTTTTACAGCGTCAACATAACCCTCAACGAGCGTCTTGTTTACATTGATGACGTAGGTGGGTACAAATCCTCAAGATGCAAACACCTCCTTTTTTTTCTCTATGTCTAATTAGTACTCGAGCTGCCAGCGAGCCACCGAGACCTCCTTCCTCCAGGCTCATTTTTTCAATTGATACACAAACATGGACAAAGTGAAAGACAGTGAAAAATGGAAAAGTAAACAAAAAAAAAAAAAATTAACAAAAACGAATTATGAAGAAGAGGCGATAGATCCATCCTATATTGGTTAAAATCAGGGTTGCCACACTCAGGGAATGCCGGGATTTGCCGGGAAATGGAAAAAAGCTTCGTGCGTGGTACCCGAAGTTAAGGTCATATGGATCTCTGAAGTTTTCGGATCACGTATCTTTCTAAAAACTTGAGGTCCAGCTGCCGAAGTTCGGGTCAGACACCTGAAGTATTTCGATATATATCGAAGGGTTCGGGTCACACATCTGAAGTACTCCAGTTCATGCCGAAGTGCCTCAATGTCTGACCCGAACTTCGGCAGCTCGACCTGTAGTTTTCGGATGCGTGATCAGAAAACTTCAGAGATCTATATTATCTCAACTTCGGGTCCCATGCACGACGTTTTTTTCTCCGTGTGTCGGGAAATTTCAACAAGTCAGGGAAAACGACGAAAGTGTCAGGGAAAAGTTTTCAAGTCACCCTTATTTGCTTTCCAGAATGGGTTTGACAATTCGAACAACAGATTTTGCGTGAAAACTATCTCTAAGTACGCCTTTTAAATCATCTGACATGTCCATAATTGTCAGGTAATTTTACCAAAGTGTGCTACGGAAATCAGGGAAATTTCGGGGAGTTTCATTCTCTGAATTCTGTGGCAACCCTGTAAAATGGGTGGTGGCAAGGGACAAAGGAGGCAAGTAGTAGGTAACTCACAAGAGACCCAATAGTTAGTCCATCATTTTCTACCTCAGTCTGTAATATAACCACCCGTTCTAACCAATGGGATCGTTCCCAAACTTGTTGTTCAATGTCCACCTCGTAGGTAAGTCAACAGTTGGATGATGAGGTCCCGAAAGTAAAAGCTGCCACCATTACCATGCTACGAATGGATGATTTCTTGTCTCTGCATTTTTCTCAGTGCGTCAGATAATTTTTTTCTGGAAATCCGGAAATGACAAAATGATGAATTCTAGACCTGGTGGCATAGCATCACCTCGAGATTGAACTCGCGCAAGTGGCGAGAAAGTTATCGATGTGGATAGGTTTCGATGACCGTGCCACTGCAATTTAATCGGATTACGTTCCGACAATGTTTCGGGTAACATTAACATTTAAAGATTATGCGTGCCGGTCATTATTGGGTCGTGGACCAGCCTTCATTTTCGCCTCCCCCCCCCCCNNNACTCCAGAATAAGAAAATTATTCAAATCCACTTCCTCTATGCTCAAACGACCCAGGAGTTTCGGGTCCCTCGCTGCCAGCTGGTTCCGTGCCCTGGAGGAATATTTGGACGTAATACTGCCAAACGGAATTATGTGCATTAAGACATGAGCCCTGAGACTCATAAGAATATATGCGTAACAGGGCTCACGTCATGATGTACATAGTTCCGTTTGGCAGCAATGCGTCCATTTAGTTGATATTTGGCTGGAAAAATGGCACGAACGGTCGTATTTTTAAATTAAACAAATTGGTAACACAGTAGTACTGCAGCAGTATGTCCATGAAGCATGTTTGAAGGTATTTTTTCCTTTCACTGGAAGAAAAAGTAGCTTTGATCTAGAGTCCAGATTCTTGAGAACATTGACGAGAATCAGTAATCTTGATTCAATCGGACTTTTTACTCGATTCAAAAGGAAATTCGCCTAGATCAAGAGGCTCGGCTTTTCGATTCAAGGAAAAATTTGATTGAGTCAAGAGTATTTTTTTTTCAATATTCTTAAAAGTCTGGACTCTAGATCCAAGCGACTTTTTATTCCAGTGTTTTTAATTGAATTGAAATAATACACGATTAAAAATGCATTGTTAATTTTCATTTACTTGTGTGATAAATGGTAGAAACATTTTTAAAAAATGAGACTTTTACTAAAAATCGTGAAGACAAGAATTTTTGTAAAAACCAAGAAATAGGACAAGAATTTAAGTATCGAAGGGAAAAAATCAAATTTTACGATAAAAGACGTTTCAAAATTTTGTCAAAAAGCCATTAAAGTGGAATGAAGAGCGAAAAAAGAAAAGCTCTCAGAAATTTCGCACTCTGACCCTGACAGATCACACTTCTACATAGTCCTTGGAAGTGTGATTTTTGGAGTGGAAACTTTAAACTACCCCGGTCGGTTGTGAAATTTTCGGCGATACTAAGTCCCAAAATTTGGTCTAACGCTCATTCGTGCTTCGATTTCAAAAATTGAGTATTGAAATTTTTAACGACGCTCACTCCCATTTGTTTACCTGGCTACCGTTGTTTACAGAGAAGTACAAATCTCACAGCACGAAAATTTGACGTGGAATTAGTTAAAATGTCAGTCAAAAGCACTTGAGTATACCAAGATTTTTATTTTTCAAGCCTGCGCGTGTGTCCCATGTGATCAGGCCACGCTCTCGCGTGAAATGGAAAAATTTTTTAGACCATCAACCTTGTCTTTGTCCCCGTATAAAATAATTAAACTGCGTTTCACATCTTATGTCTATTTGAAATGCCCGTAAATTAGAATGGGGGAGGAGAGGTAGTGTGTGTATAAAGTTGGTGCGCGTCTCTCACAAATTAGGTACCTGCTGTGTAAACCTATTTTTATTTTCGCTTTTCCTCATAACTCAGTAAAACATTTGTGTCACCGCGCGACCTTGACGAAGGAAATATTATGTTAGGTTCCGCTGCTATTCAAATATACTTTCTAGGATTTTAGACGTAAAATCGCTTTCCCAGTTGGACAAAAGTAAGTCGAAACTATTATGAACCATTAATGTATAATGTTTTGCAACAAAATTGAGAATTTTTAAGAAGTATCCATTAAAATTCGAGGTCAGCTAGAATGTTTCATGAAGTTCTTTTAAAGTATGAAGAATATTTTAAACGTTTTGGAAAATTTTAATTTTCATTGGCATTAGTATTTTTTAAACGTGCAAACATGTTTAAGAAATTTAAAGTTTGAAGCAGCAAAATTTCCTGTTAGCTTTTCCAGTCGGACAAAACTATTGATTTGACACCTTTTTTAAATATCCTCACTAATTTTCCGCAAGAATACTTGCAATTTTTTAAAAAAAAATATTTATATATACTTTTAATGTGAGCAGACTGAAATGCCTCTCTCATCTCGTTTAAAATGTATGAAGAATACTTTCTAAATATATTTGGAAATTTCAGTTTTCATCAGCCTTTTTTAAATATTTCAGCATTTAAAGAAATAAATCAAGATTTGATAAAGACAACTTTTCAACTTTACCTTGAAGTTTTAAGGGTGAGGGGAAGGGACTGCCTTCCCTCCCTCCCCCATAAAGCCCCTGGGGTGGAGTATCACATAAAATGGTCAATGTTTTGTAATTAGGAAGTACCATTTCAGACCCATCCGTAGAAACCCGTATATGCACGGGGAAAAGGATGGTGGATGCGTTTTTTTGCTAAACCGAGGCAGAAATTGAATCAGTGAGAACGAAAACACTCCCACTCGGTAACTCAAAAATGCTCAATTTTAATTAAAGAGAATAAGTTTTTATGAAAGTCATTGAAGGTAACGCATCTGTACCAACTTGGACCTTTGAAGTGTCCTTAAGCACTTGTCATTCGGCACCAAAAATATTTTTCTTGAATTAACTTCTTCAACTACTGTGCAGTTCTGCGTGTGTCTTGATTATTTTTATTTTTTCGAGTTGGTGTGTTTTCGCTCTTACCGATTCAATTGTAGTTCCAGATTCGAAAATATAGTGCACATATTCAGTGCAAATTCAGTGTCGTATCAAAACTGGTTTTGAAAAAATCCATGACAGGAGTGGAAGTGCTCCTGGGCCTTACCATCCTGTATGAAACCACTCATATGAAGAGAGGGTTTTCTTTTGCTTTTTTATTTATTTATTTATTTTTTTCGATGATGCACATGTTGCTGTGCTTGGGCTAGAGTGCGGACACTTGTGGGCATCACTTGATATTCCCATTTGATCTCGTGTAAAAACACTCGTCGTCTCGAGTGCATCGAGTGTTTTCCTGTGTCATCGTCGTCGCTCGTCGACGCGTCGAACCTGTGTTGCCACCGTCAAAGCGCCCACCGCCCGCCCGGCCGCCTCGCCCCAGTATCCCAATCCATTGCTTTCCCGAGCTCCCGTCTCATATTTCAAATTGATAAATTTATCGATCTCAGGGTTCTAAGCGTCTGGCAAACCTCTCAGGTCTGGCAAAGTCAGGGAATTTTGCAATGACCAGGAAAATTCAGAGAATTCGCAGGAAAAGTCAGGGAATTTTGCGAGGTGCGATCAGCAGTTGCACGAGAGTGATTGAAAGGGGAGTAAATCAAAGTGGAAGTTTTATTCAAATGTCAGGGAAAGTCAGAGAATCTTAAAATTTTGGAGTCAGGGAAAATCAGGGAATTGGCAGCGACCAGGAAAATTTAGGAAATTCTCAGGAAAAGTCAGGGAATTTTGCCATGACCAGGAAAATTCAGGAAATTCACTGGAAGTCAGGAAATCCACAGGAAAAGTCAGGGAATTTTGCGAGGTGCGATTAGCAGTTGCACGAGAGTGATTGAAAGGGGGAAAAAATCAAAGTGGAAGTTTTATTCAAGTGTCAGGGAAAGTCAGAGAATCTTAAAATTTTGGAGTCAGGAAAAATCAGGGAATTTGCAGCGATTAGGAAAATGTAGGAAATTCGCAGGAAAAGTCAGGGAATTTTGCGAGGCGCGTTTAGCAGTAGTGAGAGTAATTGAATTGCTAAGGAGGAACGACGTATGAACATTCGAGGGTTGCCAAATTTTCTTCGGTAAAATGTTTATTTGTAAGAAAAAAGTTATGAATACTTTTCCTTGAAATTTTCAGGAACTTTTTATGAAATTGCGAACAAAATTATCTGAAAAATTGGAAGGAAAATATTCCTAAGTTTACCAGGAAATTCGTGTTTTATCGAAGGAAATTTGGCAACGCTTGAAAGTTCATACGGCGTTTTTCCTTTGCACGGCAGAATACTGGTCAGTCCGTCGTTGACGGAAAATTAACGGCCTCTTCCCCCTCTACATTGCGGTTAGGCGTGAATGATGGATTATCGACATTTCCCCATTTGAAGGTATTGTAAAGAATCGATTATTGAGGTGTTGGCTGCAACCACCCTGTTAATCGATCCTTTTCCATAGGTCCAAATGACAGATCAATCGATATATCGCAAAGCACGCCACGCCACTAACTCTTCCCCGTTGTGGTCATCCAGGACTAGTCGACCGCTTATTTAATTAGCCGGGTTCCGTTCGATTCCGCGTGATAAAATTTAATTAATTATTATTAATATTTCTGTCTCGCGTCGGAGCTACCCGTGAGTCGCGGGAAAAAAGGGAATCAAGTGAGAGAATCCCTAGAGAAGTGGAAAATTCCGTGTAAGAAACGCGTATCGGAAACGGGGATCGTGCATCCTTGCGGGGTTTTAACACACATATGAGAGCAATATGAATCGAGGCGAATTAATGGAGTACGTAATTACTTTAAATTGTCCCTCGTCATCTTGAGATTGTCATATTCCGTTGGTGAAGGAGTCTGAGTTCTTTCAGGGTGTCTAGCATCAGGATTTTCCCGGTTTTATCAGGATTTGAGAAAAAATCGGTCGTAAAATCAGGATTTGAGGAAAGTCGGCTGTCCGATCGGATTTTTTTATGCTTTAGCATACACTAATATTTTTTTTAAAAAAAACTTTCATTTTATCGGGTTGTATTGGCAACATTCGAATTTGATAGGATTTTTTCCCAGCTCGTCGCGGCAGCACATTTGCCCTTATCATTTGAGCTTGAGCCTCCTTCCGGAGGTGACACGGCCTTCCGGCTCAGGTAACCAACAATTATGAAGCGGACTCTCTCTCTCTTTAAAACTTGTGCCCTTATCGTTCTCTTTTGAAACTAATGAAGCTTTTGTTTTTTCTTTGTTGCAGGTAAGTTTCCTTGAAGCCTGGTTCTCTTAGTGCACACCCAAAATCGTAAGTTACCTAGGTATACGCAAACTTGAGACGGACAACGTCCTTCGAAGGAAGGTTTCGTCTCTCTTCTTCCTCGCCATCCCTTCTCTCTCTTTTCTTCTCCTTTCTTTTTCTTCTCCTTCCTTTTTCTTCTCCTTCGTTTTTCTTCTTCATTTTTCTTCCCCATCTTTCTGTTTTCCTTTTTTCTACTTCTTATTCTCCTGTCACATCCTCTCCTTCCTGTTTTCCTTGCTTTTCCCCCCCCCTTCTTTTTTTCCTGTTCCCTCATCTTCTTCCTTTTTCTCTCCTTTCCCTCTTCTTTGTCGTTTCCTCTTCCTTCTTCTGTGCCTTCTTCTCCTTCGATTTCGTTCTTTTTCTTCTCCTTGAAAAGTCTGGATGAACATAGGACGGATTTGAGGACGGAGGCCAATTTTATGGATGCAGAAATTTGGCAGCGTCGATGGAGAGAGTTGGCGGTGGGAGGGGGGGAGGGGGTTGTGGGAGCGAAGGCCGNGGGGGGGGGGTGAGAGGGAGGGGAAGGGCTTAATTAATAGATTACATACAGATGCTGACGCTATTACTATCATTAAAATTTATCGAGAACTATAAGCCGACGCCGACGTTCAAGTCCGAGGCTGGATCCGAATGAGTGGCGTGGCGTGAATTGCGATGTATCGATTGTTATGCCATTTAAACCTATGGTAAAGAATCGATTGTTAAGGTGTTCGCTGCGAACACCCTGTTTATCGATCCTTTTCCATAGGTTTAAATGGCATAACAATCGATACATCGCAATTCACGCCACGCCACTGATCCGAATCCGAATCCGAGTCCCCGATGGCGGCCATCTTTCCGTCCTCAGCTTCCTCCATGTCCAATTGTCCATCGTGGTCATTCGCAAGGGTCTTCTTCTTCTCCAACACACCACGATTTTTCCATCTTTTGCATGAGCTGTAATAAGGGCAAGGGATCTGAATCCATGAGAATTCAAGATGAGTTATTGAGACCACAGCACAGATAAGTCGCCCTAGCCACTCATGAACATACATGAATAAACATGTGAACGCGCACTGGCGCCTACAAACCTAACGGGATACTTCACGCATTGCGCAACGCGTGAAGTATCCCGTTAGGTTTGTAGGCGCCTATGCGCGTGTCCCGCTGGTTGCCTGCCGCGCTGCAACGCTTTGAGCTACTATTTCGCGTCAGAGGCGTTGCACAGTATCCTACAAGATTGAAGGCGCACGAAATAACCAGTTAAAGAGGACTTTTAATTTTGACTGGATCTGTTACTGAAAAATGTTTAATTTGGCATTGGAGCGTTTCCTAGGCTTCTGCTTTGGTTTTCATCTTATCATATCCGTACAGTGTATACATGAACATATGTTTTTATCTGCTCTTAGAGTCTGTTGTCTTTCATGACGTGATTCATGAATGAAATGTTTTTAAGAATGAAGGTAGTAGTAGTATGCATTTATTTTTGAGGTGGTTCCTGTAATTTAAATGAGAAGAAAAAAATGTGAACATAACATGTCCACAATAGCGATGGACGTTTACCTAATGGACGAAAGATAGGTGGACATAAAGTCCTGGAAGTTTTTAGTCCTTTGTGTGGTAATTGACTGCGGTTATCAACAAAGTCTGGGAAATTGTCGCCGTCTCTAATAATTTTACACTTTTAATCAAATTAAACAAGGACGAAACAGGAAATATTTTTTTAATTTTGGCGGGAATTTATGCCATTTGCTGTGCAAGCAAGCGATGAGTTTAAGGATTCCCGTTATTTTGATTCGAGAAAAACTAGAATGGTCAAGTTCTAAGAATGTTTATCATTATGGTCCCAAAAAATTAGAAAAAAAATGGAGAGTTCCCATCATTTCAATCAGAGTAAGGGTTTCAAAAGTAGCTTTTATCCGAAATGGTAATTTATTTTTGTCACATCATGATTTTTTCGGATTGAGGACTTATAAGACTAGAAGAAGAAAAAATAAATAGTTGCACCTCAATGCTGTTTTTCAATTTTGCAATTTTATATGAAAACTGGAATAGACATTTTGTGAACGAAGTCGGAACCATACTTTTTGTGGAAACCTGTTTTAAATCTTCCACACGAGTTCATTTTCCTCTTCAATCTCACTTGAATTTCCACATCATGTTTCAACTTTCATACCGTTTTTCTGGAAACCTAAATGATGTCACTTAAGTTCTCCATTATTTTCACATTTTTTATGCGAGCTAAAAGTAGAACCAGGACAATTTCGATCCGAGTTCCTCGCTTAAGTAGTTGACGAACCGCCCTCTCAGTCATGAACACATTTTTTCCGCACTTGCATGCGTGACCGTCTTTCACGCCAACTATGAAAAAAATATAAAAAAAATAGTCACGTATTTAAATGTGGACGTAATTTTACGGGAAAAGTTCCCCCTCTCTTCATCTTACCGTCCTCTCATGAGGAATATCTTTTGAGCTAAACAAAGTTCATTGCGTGCGCGCGTTCAGATTTTAAGCCTCGGTTCCATGGGACGCAGGCGGCGGATCGAATAAAACCGCGCAGTACTTTCAAAATGCTGTGAAAATCAGATATAAAACCTTTTGTTCTTCTTCATGCGTGTCTCTCAGGGTGATGCCTATGGACATAGAGGATGTTCCAATCAGGGACAGAAAGAAAGAAAGAAAGAAAGAAAGGAGGAAGGAAGAGGAAAAAGCATTTGGTCGCGCCATTGGGTTGGCGCCATTCGCACCCTGTGAAACTGTACCTTAACGAATAGTCACCGTAGACGGTGTACAGTGTGATCCAATTGGATCTCTATATGCTAAAAGGAATGTGCATAGGGGTTGCGTGCAAGGGTGGGAAGGCGTCAATGATCGAGTACCGATATTTCCCCATACGAAGCCACGGTAAAGAATCGATTATTAAGGTGTTCCCTGACAACACACCGTTATTACTCCTTTTTCATGCGTTTACAGGCAGATCAATGGAAATATCGCTAAGCACACCACGCCACTGGCGTGCTTCTTAGTTACTATCACCATAAATACGTCAAATAGAGAATTTGCAGGTGTCTGAAATTCGATGAATTTCGTGTCTAAGTGGAAGCTACTGAGTGAACTGAACACGAACCTTGGCTCATGAATTGAACAATTATTGGAGAAGATATGACAAAATGATCTAATCTGCTAAAATGTGTGTGTTAAAATGGGAATTCCCGCTAGATGACGTCACCAGGTGGTGCATTTTCTCACTTTTAAATCTATTTTATACCATTTCCCATACCAGAAAAAAATTATAGAAAATACTGCAAAATCAGCTATTTAAGCACTTTCAGATGGAGCAATACAAATTTTCAAAAAATTGTACGAAGGTTTCGTGAGATGATTTTTTTGGTTCCAAGAAAATGCTTTTGGCACTCAATTTTTTTCAATTGTGTGTTGGACTTAAGGAAACCGGGAGCATACGGGCATGAAGTTTCCAGAAAATCAAGGAATAGTACTTACGGGCTATATCGATGCACAGTCCGCGTACTGGGCTCATGCGCCCGAACGTTCCGGGCGTATAGCATCCGGAGCAACCGAAGCAACGGTTCCAGCACTCACTCGGAGTTTCCGGCCTCTGAGCCCGGAACGGACGGTATGTCTATCTAGCCCGTAACTTTTTGTTCAGTATTCTCTAGTGGTCTCCTATGAATCACCCTGTATGTATAGAGATAGACGCAATTCCCGGTGAAAAATTTCCTATTCGTCATCTTGCAAGAAGTGAGTGGAAAGCGAGTGACCTCATTCAGTCAGCGAGCGGGATTACGCGGAACGCCCTGGATGAAAGCGTCGCTATAAAAGGTTCAGACGTCTCCTATCCATTAGGCGTGAGCTTTTTTTGCCCAACGTGTTTTTCCCCGATTTTCCGTTTTTGCCCGGAAAAAAACTTGATCGCGCAATCGCGGGCCGAAGACTCGCGTCCGTCAGAGCAATTCACTTGACGCCACCTCCCATTCCATCCGGGGATTTTTTCCCCACTCAAGAGAATTCATAGAGCTCGCACCGTGACTATGAAAATAGTTTAAAATTTTCCAAAATTAGAGGAAAGCTGTCGGGGTCGGTCGAAGAATATTGTCGTTTAAGCCGTGAGCTTATTAGGCCATTCTTACACGGAAAAAATGAGATTAGGGCTGGGCCCTAGAGTTGCTTCGTTTCATACTCCAACAGGGGCAGGCCCTGCGCAGGTAGGGCCCAGCCCTACTCGCGGGCCGATTATTGGACTTTAGTGTTTGTCGGGCGGACATAGATGACATGGGTTAAATGGCGAGGCGTGATTGGTCGGCTATGTCTTATCACTGCTTTGTCGTGCCTTTGTCAGGTGGAATGGATGACATACTGTAGGAAACTTAAGAGGTGCCGATAGCTTGTCGTGAGTTCAACCCGACGTAGGCACGACAAAGCAGCGATAAGACATAGCCAACCAATCACGCTCCGCCTTTTAACCTATGTCATCTATGTCCGCCCGGCAAACACTAAATTTAAATAATCGGCCTACTGGACAGGGTCCAGCCCTTACCAAGTAGTGGTCAACCCTGGAGCAGGTAGGTTTGGGCTCTACCCGCGTCGGGCCTGCCCCTACGGGGTGTGAGGTAAAGCAATTTTACCTACCCGGTTAGGGCTGGGACCTTCCGCGTAGGTATCAGCCCTAAACTCGTTTTTTCCGTTTCCGCAATTCATGAAGNGGGGGGGGGGGGTCCAGGGTTGCCACGGTCAGGGAATACCGGGAAATGACAGGGAAAATAACGAGTATTTTAGGGAAAATTTATTGAATCACCTTTCTTTGCTTTCTAGAATGGAGTTGAGGTTTCGAACAACAAATTTTGCCTGACATTTTCAATCATGTCTTCTTACACTGGAAAAAAAGACTCTTGGATCCAGAGTCAAAACTCATGAAAAATTTGACAAGAAAAAAGACGCTTGATTCAATTGGATTTTTGCTTGAATCGAAAACCAAGCCTCTTAATTCAAGCCTATTTTAAGCGAAGATCTGATCGAATCAAGAGTATATTTTTTTCTTGTCAAATTTCTTAAGAGTCTAGATTCGTGATCCTAGAGACTTTTTTTTCCAGTGTAACCATCTGTCTTATCCTCAATCGTCAGGGAATTCCACCAAAATGTGTCAGGGAAATCAAGGAATTTCATTTTCCAAATTCTGTGGCAACTCTGGGAGGGGGGGGGGTTGTTTTACGGGGGCCAAGCTGTGAAACGAGTGTTCTGGTCCTCTCAAACTGTTACACTTTGCCGGGAGCCTAAATTACAATGTATGAAAAATTTATTTAGACGTAGTGAACAGTTCGATGGCCTAGAGAGAATACTCGAATCGCTCTCTCGATTGTCGGTTGGTGATAAATAGTAATTGGAATAATTATAAATTTGAGCGTTTAGCGATGAACATCATAGATATGGAAGAGATCACATCGCCTGAAAGACCGGAATGGAAGTTTTGATGACTAAAATATTTTACACGGAATATTACTTATTCGCCTTTTTACGCATTTATTTCAGCAGCTATACTTATAGTTTTTAAAACTCTTGCAAAACCCTTTTTTAGAAGGAATATTCTTCATAATATATTTTTCCGGCAGTATCTCCATGAATTTTAAAGGGGGAAAACGAAACTGTGTAGATGCGTACTTTAGCTGTTCACTTATGAACATCTCACCCAAAAACCCTTCATCAAAAGCAAATGAGACTTACGTAAACATTCATTGGCGATGCGACTAACGAAACCTACATTTTGCGTTCACTTCAACTTGAAGTTTTAGGAAAAAATTTTTCACCTGACAAGACAGCTGAAATACGCCGAACTGAAATTTTTTGCGAAGAGGACAAACCAAAACCAGTATTTCAGCGATACTTGTTCATCAGCAATTCATCATTTACTGATTCTGCGAAACTTTTACCCAATATTTGGACCACATTTCGCAATTAAGATCTACAATTTCTGGCGTATTATAGAATCAGATCATGTGTTATTAGTTCCCCTTTGCAGATAGGTGCTTTTATCTAAGGGTCGTACATTGTAGTTCCGTATTGCAAAATGCAGTCCATTTACAGAAAGGCGCCATGTGCAATATTTAGACTGCATTCTGGAACTATAAATTCTGGCTCTTCTGGAAAAACGCTTATGTGCATAAGGAAACAAATAGTTTATGCGTTATTTCTCAATTGAGCCAGAAATTATCGATATTTCCCCATTTGAAGCTGTGGTAAATAATCAATTATTAATGTGTTCGCTGCGAACACCCTACTTATCGATCCTTTTCCATAGGATTAAATGGCAGATCAATCGATGTATCACAAAACACGCCACGCCACTGGTTGACAGTGGGAACCGGCTCCTGTGTTTAGATCCCGAGTCACATTTGACCGGCTCACGATTATTGTTATTATAAATTGAAGACTTCGGCCGGCAGAATGGGGCGAGGCGGGGAGGTAGACCAGCGGGCAGGAAGTCGGGGACATTAAAATTATAATCGTGGTCGAAATTAAAAATAAGAATTAAAAACGGACCCGTGGCCATTGCGATGCGGGAGCCCAGATAACCGGTGCCTTTCGGGTGTCGACCCTCCCGCCCCCCCCCCTTCCGCTTCTTCTGCCAGGACACTGCCACATAGTTGCCGGTTTTCCGTCACGCTTCTACCAATTTGGCAACGCTGTTTTTCATTTATTTTAATTCGGTTTTAACTAATCAATCCTAGACCAAGACCGAAAGTAAATTATAGAGATCCCGCATTGGCAATCGAAGCAACGGGGCTGTTGCTTGCAAGAGTTACAGCGAACTGAATACCCATAAACAGTAGATCTATTTGGTTGTATCTCTTGCTTGCAACGGACCTATTGACTCTGCTTTCATATTCTGCGCTCTTAAGTTTTCATCGTGGACACACATTTCTTCGTCCTCACACAATTTCATGTCTTCAATAATTTTATGCGCACTTGGCAACGTTTCGCAACTAAGTACAGAGCCCGAAGTATATCAACCTAGGTCGAACTGAATACGAATGGGCTTTATTTCTCGGGTGATCTGGCGATCGGACTTGGCTCAATCGCTGGGAGATTTCGTAAACACGAATTGCGTTTCGATGGAAATTTGGAAAGGAATTGCGAGAACTGCACTGCACTTTCAGCGCAGTTTGACGCGTATAACGCTCAGTTATTGTGCCGTCGTCCGTAGAGAATCGGAGATTGATACGTGTAAGAAAGAAGGGTCACAACGTAATCTCTCCCTCTCTCTCTCTCTCGACCCTGTCATAGGAATTTGGGGGAATATATAATGATCAGGAAAAGTTAGGGCATTTGCAAGGAAAGAAATGTCGACGTGGCGACTTTGTCCGGTGCTAGTCGAGAGAGGGCAAACAACGATCAAGTGCCTTTCCTCTTAATTTGAATCACCAAAATTGGAGATTTCGTCCCTAGTTTAGGAAGTCAGCGTAATTAAAACACATTCTGATCTACAGTCTCGATACACGATCAAATGTTCGAAAAATTACCATCCAAGTGCCGGGAATCGTCAGTCTTAAAATCGTTATTATTTTCAAATGAAAACTCGAAATAATGTTTCCAATGTGTTCAATTAATGTATATTTTCGTATTCTGTCACAATAAATAATGTGTGCATAAGAGATTGTTATTAATGGCATCAGTCTGCTCGCGCCCAACTCGCACCAGACGTCTCAATTGGACTGAGTTAAGCAGAAAGGAACCAACCCACATTTTGGAAAAAAATGAATTATGAGTGGTTTTGAACTCAACCACTGCTCTACTATCTATCGCCAAAAATTCAAAGTTTTTGTTGGAGCAAATTTTGCAGAAATTGAACTTGAAGTTAATCTTTTACATTGAGTCTTATGCAGGAGCCAAACTTTAAACCTCTTTTTCTCGGTTCGGTCCCGATGTGGCTTGGTTCCTTTCTGTTTAACTCCGTCCAATTCAAACTTGGCGCTACTCGAGGTCCCACTAGCGCGTCATCAAAATGGCGCCGTAACGTGCGATTGTACCAACCTCCTTTTAATCAACCTTGATGAGGGTGTGACAAAAAAAACAAGCAGAGGATTCAAGCGTACGAGAGAGCGGTGGGGGTAGTAGAGGGTGTTGAATGCGAAAAGCTGGCTCGGGCAGAGGGGGTAGGGTAGGAGGGTGGCGTGCTTTGGAGCGGCGCCGCGTTGAACATGGAAGTCTTGGTCGGTGGTTGATGGCGACCCGCCGAC
>NW_017547204.1:536723-592526 GCF_001854935.1 Bemisia tabaci | reverse complement strand
CCTCCTCGCGAGCGGCCGGGTTTTTTTGCGCGTTTTCACGCTAATTGACCGTCGCATCGCCGCCGGCCGCCCGGCCGCGCGTCGCGTCGGCGCACAGTGGATCGAGCCAATTCGACAGGTCGGACATGAAATTTTTGACCATGACCGCAAATTTTGATGCTTATTTCGTCACATTTTAAACTTTAAGGAGTGCTGACAAGAGGAAACACGAGACAACCAGTTAAACCAGTTTCGGGACCTGGAAGTTTGTATAGCTGGAGTTACAAGTGTTTTAAGTTTCCAAATTTTGTCCGAACTCTCCTATTGACTCGATCCACTATACGGCGTCCATCCTGCCCTGACCGACCAGCCCAGAATTTAGCCTTTACGCCCCTCAAAAAAGTGAATGGAGTGTTGAGTCTGTATCTAAATTCGTTGGTCCTCAATGTAAGTTGGTGTTATAAAAACGTATCGTGTTCTACTTTACTTATGTTTTAGTAAATTATCAGTACTAAGATTCTAATGATGTTTTTCTTCTTCTTTGTTTCAGGTAAGTTTCGATGCATAGCTTCAAGTTTTGCCACGGATATCTAAGATAATTGGGAAAATGCTCGAGGCGTGTCGAGACGGCTTTAGTAAGCAATTTTTTCTAACATAGTTCCAAGCAAGAAAATAACTATAGCTGATGATTCAAGCTTTATCACTGATTTGAAAAAAACCGTGTGCTTTGCACATTCATTATACGTATAAGAGTAACAATCCCATACAGAGGTGAGATTAAACGAAAAATAGGTTAAAATTTCTCAAATTGGCTATCATCTTTTGAAAGTTTTCCAAGAGAGACCTTCCGAATCCTCCAAAATAAATAAATGTTTCCATCGAAACCATCTCGAGGGCGCAAAAATTCAATATGGCAAGTTCTTGAGGTTATAGAAAACCTGGAAAAGTCAGTAAATTATGCCCAACCCTGAAAAGTCAGGAAATTTCGCCGCGAAATCTTGAAATTTTTCCTTCGAGATGAAATGTAAAATAATTTTCAACTGCTTTCACACGCCCCATTGACAAAAATTAGAACGTTTGCCTAAAGTCTCGATCTTCCGATGTTTTGTGTCGCAAGAAATTATTTTCAAGAGCATTTCCGTGAGATAAATGACCCTAGAAAACATTGCGAGGTCTTGGAAAAATTAAAGAATTTTGAAATCTAAGAACATTCGTCACCCTGAATTTCCATTTGCTCCGGCGAACTGAAAATTGAAATCGATACACAACGGGAATAAACTCCTGAAAATTTGCGGAAATCAGGGAATTGACCACTAGACAAGGTACGAATTTAAGCAATCTGATACATGTCTTATAACCAGAATTTTACGTAAAACACGATTCACACAACGAAAATTACTGAAACCAACTCCTAATGAAGATATTCACGTTTTTATTTCACATTGGTTACGAGGAATTTGGACTGCCCGCTCACAAGAAACTCAAAGCGCTACGTGAGTCAAATCGCGCACTACAACGGTTTCAGCAAGCTTCTCAATCGAGCAATGTTCATTTTCCACCATGTGTTGTTCAAACTATTAGCAATTTGCTGTAGCTGAGCGAAAGTGTCAAGATTGAGGTTGCCAGGTTTGTATATCGCAGAGACTGTCATGATAACGTTTAGCGCGGTTTGTGAATCACGTAGAGCATTGAGTTTTCATGAGCGGGTGGTTTGAATGCACGCATCAAGAATCATTAAATATCTTTGAAAGGAGTTGATTTCGGTAATTTTCGTTGTGCGCATCGTGTTCTACGTGAAATTTTGGTTACGAAACATGTATCAGAATGCTGAAATTCGTACCTTTTCTAGTGGTCCATTAGCACGCTGAAGGACTCCAGTCACCGTGGCTGAGCGGCCCGGGGCCGGGGGAAGCCCCCCTTACAAAATGTTGGACGGAGGGTGGGACTCCGACACTGCTGTGATGGCCAAGAGAGCAGTAAGTTCAAAAATAAAGTTTTGAGAAAACGGAGGTCTCAAAGGCGCCTGAACAGAAAATTGTAGATGCCTCCGTCCCTTGTCAAATTGCCGCTAATCATCCAAAAGACTTCAGAAATTTTTTGATAGTTAAAAAGCCACCGATTTCATTTCAATTATATAAAAAGGGTATTTTTCATGTTACGCTAGTGTTGGGCGAGACAGCCGTAAGTGATATCTCCTGCATGCCTTCATGGTTGCGTTTTGGACGGACAACAAACAAAATTTCAGGTCAAAAATTGGCAGAAGAGGGCGGCATTTTGCGTGGAAGCACTGTTTTCAATGGCTCTGGAAGAATAATATCACTTACTGTTGTCTTGCCCGAAACTACGTCACTTTTTACGCACTTACGGCTTTCTCATACGTCTCGTTTTCATACATTCAATGGAGTATTTGCATGCAATTAATTTATTGCTTCATCTGAAAGTGCTTAAAGAGCTAATTTCTCAGTATTTTCTATATTTTTTTGCTGATAAGGGAAACAGTATAAAAATAGATTTAAACGTGAGAAAATGCACCGCCTAGTGACGTCATCTGGCAGCATTTCCCTTTTAAACACATGTATTTTGGCAGATTAGATGATTTTGTCAGATCTTCTCCAATAATTGTTCAATTCATGAACCCAGGGTGTCCTCGTGTTCAGTTCACTCAGTAGTTTCCACTTAAACACGAACTTCATCAAATTTCAGACACCTGCAAATCCTCTATTAAGATAAATTTTGCTGTTTTAGCTGTATCAGCGATTTCATCTATAAGAGATTGAATGAAACTCGATTTCGAAAATTTGCCACTTCCTGCTCTCTTGGCTCTCACGGCGGACCAGCACATATGTTGGACGGAGGGTGGGATTCGAACTGCGAGACGAGAGAGAGAGATGGTAGGGCCAGAGGGCCAGTCCTCGTAACGCGGGATATCGCCATGGAAATTGGAAGGCGTTTCTGCGGGTGTAAAACCTCCGAGTTGAATTCGGCATCGCGACGAGACGGTCCAACCCTTCCCTTCCCCCTTCGCCCCCCGCCGGGCGTCACCCCTCCTGGAAACTAATTCATTTCTTGCACTAATTTCCGCGTCGCACCGCACGGCTCCACCCTCCACCCCCTCTCCGCCCCCCGTGCGTCAGTCAATTTCATCCTCGATGTGTTCGGTATGTGTTATCAGTCTGTGAACGTGCGCTGAGGAAAAGTTCGTCATGTCGTAAGCTCCAGTGGCGTGGCGTGTTTTGCGATTTATCGATTGATCTGCCGTTTAAACCTATGGAAAAGGATCGATCAACAAGGTGTTTGCAACGAACACCTTCATAATCGATTCTTTATCATACTTTCAAATGGGGAAACGTCGATAATCGATCATGGCGTGGACTGCTTTGCAATATATCGATTGACCTCCCTTTTAAACATATAGAAACAGATCGATACGCAGGGTGTTCGCAACCAACACCTTATTAATCGATTCCTTACCACAGTCTCAAATGGGGAAATATCGATGGTCGCCTCGCCACTGCTTCGGCAGTATGTCAGTTTTTAATGCTAGACAAAACGGATCTTCTTAGAAAATAGAAATAGAACGAATCCGGGTGAAAAGGGGCAGATTGGGACGAAGAAAATATAAATCATGATAAATTCGGATTTTCGGCGGTAGCCCCGAAAAAATCCACCGCGTTGTACAGGGCGGCCTGGGCGGCCCTTTGTGGACAAAATCAAATTTTTTTTTTCTTTTTAAATTTGCCATCTAAAAGATATTTCGAACTCACAATGATGGTTCATTTTCAAATTTTTCGCCAAAAATTAGTTAAAATTGGGCGGAAAGTGGGCGGAAAATAGGTTGAAAATCACTGGTCCATTTGAAATACACAGGAAAAAGACGGAAACTTTAAATGAAGATTTCTCGCTCGAAACGCAAAATGCTTTGGGTGGTTGACATTTACTTAACCCTCACATATCCATCTTTAATTCCACCAAAAGAGTTGCGACTACCAGAGACATTAGAAGTTAAAGTTCGGGTGTTTCTTGTTGCTTTTACTTTGTTAACATGGGTATAATTCGAGGTTGCCAACCTCAAATGAACTTTTCTCGAAAAATCCTGAAATGTAACATTTTCGTCAGCACGGGAGTGAAGGGAGGGAAGTGAATGACTGACAAGGAACAGACTTAAGAGCGAGCTGAAGGAAGAGAGGGCGAAAGAGACAGGGATAGTCTGATTCGGGTGTACGGGGAGGGGGAGGGGGCGAAGATAAAGGAAGCAGAGGAGGGAGGTGGAGTGTGTTAGCCGGGAGGGAGCGCAGCGCGGCCGACTATCGATTGAGCACCCCCCGGAACCCGCGCCACCCGGGTCGGACACGACGTAACACATTAATTAAACATAGTAATATAACACAAACATATAATATTCAGCTCCTGCTTGTCCGGGCTTTCTCTTCCTACCCCCGCCCCCCTCTCTCCCGACGCCCCGCCATTTCCGCCCGGATCGTTGCCACGTCTTCCCGTCCAGCGCTCCGATTCGCCCGTCCGTCTTCCATCCACGCCGTCCTCGTTACGTCACCGCAAAGCGATACACGTCATCGTGTGACGGGAAAACTAGAGTCCCTAAAGAAAGAAAAAGTAGAGAAAGTAGAAAGTAGAAAATCCCCCCCCCCCTCATGGAGTCACTAACGGGAATAAAGATTACACAATTTGAAAGTTTTTCGTAATCTTTGATCGGCCCGTTCTCAAATTCCTTTCTCCGTTCCTTCTCTCATTCCGTTTGTTCCTTGTCGGACCCGAAATTCCTAGGTCTATTCCAGATTATAACCTTTGCCATTGGTGAAAACGTAATCTTTAGTCCCGTTTTTGATACTGGAGGCCTCAAATGCGGGAACCAATCAGAAATGGATTCATATTGTCTTAACTGTCAGTATGAAGGGACTTTGCGAAAAATAGGGTTGCCAAAGTCAGGGAAAACCGGGAAATGTCAAGGAATTTTAAAAAGTCAGGGGAAACCGGGAAATGTCAGGGAAAATTACGCAAATGACGAAATTGTCAGGGACAATTTGTTTAATCACCTTCATTTGCTTTCTAGAATGGGTTTGAGGTTTCGAACAAAAAATTTTGCCTGAAAACTATTTTCAATCATGCCTTCTTGAACATCCGTCACATCTTCAATTGTCAGGGAATTTCACCATAATGTGTCAGGGAAATGTCAGGGAATTTCATTTTCTAAATTCTGCGGCAACCCTGGCCGAAAAAGACAAAAGTTCACCAACTTGGAATTGAGTCAGGGATAATATGTAGGAGTTGGTGCACTACAGTCATATTAGGTGCATTTAGTCATCCATGAATCAACAACAAACAATTTCAATCTCAAAAAATCATCGATTTTCCGTAAAGAATCGCTAAAAATCGCTAAAAAGAGGAGAGGAAGAGTGTATGCAGGGCCGGATTAAGGGGGTGGCCACATGGGCCGCGGCTCATGGCGGAAAATCTGAGGGGAAAAAATTTGCAATTTTTTAAAGTGTAGGTATAAAAAAAATCGGATTTATTAAAACAAAATTACAAACGAGAAAAGGCGACAAAATCTCTGATTTCCTAAGAGTATAGTAATTTCTGATTTTGTCGTCTTTAAGTGATACAATAGCGCCTTCAATAAATCGAGTTAAGAGTGAGACCAAACACGCAATTTGGCCTGGAACGGCGCGACTTAGAGAGAAATGATAACGAGGACTTAAGATGAAAAGGAAAAGCCCTCGGCGCGGCGATCGGCATGTAACACATATTAGCGCCTACAAGACTGCACGAATACTTCAAGCATTGCGCGGAGTTTCAGGAGCCATGCGGCGCATCAATCTCGATTTTTAGGGGCCATTGAAGATTTTTTAGGGGTCAAATTGACTTCTTCGTATCACGGCGCATTTACTGACAGGTTAGACGCAAGATGTTCTAGTTACAGAACTAGTAGCTGTTGCTTGGGGGAAATTCCGAAAAATCACCAAACAGGAAAACTAGGATTTTTTTTTTTTTTTTGGGGGGGGGGCAATTTTTAGGAGCCACGATGGCGCAGAGCATTTATTTTTTAGGCGCCATGGCCGATTTCTTAGGCGCATTTGGCGCGTTGGCGCCTGTGAGTTTCGAACACTGTTCGAGAAGCCTCTCAGTCACTCAGTTCCCGACCACAATGGCTCAACTGATACCCGTGGTGAATTTGAAATGGACATTTGATTTTACAGGGGAAGCACCGGGCCGGGGCACCGGTCGCCATGACGACAGGAATAACAAAAATAATGAAAGTGTATTAAATTGAATGCTGCCAATTAGGTAGATTACGAGCCCGGGGCCCGGGGGGCGGGTGAGCGGGGAGGGGCGGGGTAGCGATTTCGCGGTGATCAATAGTAGGGCCACGTTGCGTTCGGAATCGACCGCCCTCGGTACCCGATTGCAATACGTATATATAGACTATATAAATATCCGATAGATAGAAGCTATCGAGAGTTCCGCGTATTTTGGCTCATTTGCGTCACTCACTTGAACCGGGCTTTCGCTGCTCAGGCCAGGGGTCCCATCATGAACGACGCAGCTTCTCCGGAGCAGGCTCATTTTTGCACTGGAAAAAAAGTTACGGGCTCTATAGACATACCGCCCGTGTTCCCGACTCATAGGCCGAAAGTTCCGGGTGCTGGAGCCGTAGCCAGCCGAGGTACCTTAGGTGCTTTCCGAGGGTACCTTAACGTATTGATTATTGATTTAAATCGATAGGTTAGACATATCTCCAATGGATATTTTAAATCCAGTACACGAAAGACGGAGACTATGCCCCAATGAAGATAACCCATTTTGATTTACGACCCAACCTCGAACTTAAACCTCGCAACTTCCATGAGAAACCCCCGTACTTCAGCAATTCTTATGTAGCAGGACGGAGCATGTACATGGCCCCCAAGGCTGGATGAAACCGCACAACTGTAAAGGCAACCCCGAAGTAAATCGGCGGTTCTTGAAATAAACGCGAGATGTGCTCTCGGCCTGTGGGAGTGTGGTATGCGGACCCCAATACGCACCTCCGCACGGTGGGCTTTAGTTTTAGAACACGCAATTTCTCATTTTTGTACGAAACCGCCTGGAAAATCGCGTTTAATTTGTTTATGGTTTATTCAAAAACGCCGGACAAATCGCGTATTTTATGAGTGTTCCCGGAAATAGGCTTATTTTGTTTCATGAATGAGCACCGGTCCAAGCGGACACCGAGCGCGCAACTATTCGAACACCGGAGTAGTCATGCGGTATCACGCGAAAATGAAGGAAAACCCTAGCTTTTAGCCTGTTCCCAAGCTCCGAAATTGATGAATGCCGCGATATTTATACGAAGAGAAGATTTTGAACTTGACTGAACCGGGAGGTTAGCTTACCTGTAATCCTACTTGTTTCATCTCAAGGGTCTCAACTCTGAGAGTATCTTTCGTGCTCGGGGGTTGATTTTTGACAGGTGGCAATCGGTAGGATGGATTGTCCAGTTCTCTCATTGCAAACTGGACGCGGTCATCCGTGCTCCAATCAACGTCTTATCAATGATTTTTCTTCTTCTCGTGCCCTTCCCTTTTCCTCGCTTAGGTATTTATGCTTCATCCACGCCTTCTTTTTCTCCCTCCCTTTATACTTCCTCTTCCTCTTTTTCTTTTCCTATCTCTCTGCTGATTTTTCCTTTCCGCGTTTTGTTTTTCTGTTCCCTCCTCCTCCTCTCACCTCTCTCTCTTATTTTTTGCTTCTTCTTCTTCCTCTTGTTCACTTTCTTATTCGAAAGCTTCCTATCTCTCTCTCTTTCTCTCTCCCCCCTCTTCCCCTCTCTGTCCCTTGGTTTGCCGCCTCTTCCTATTTCTGTACTTCATCATCTTACTCTCGTTCATCCTCTCATCCAAAACTCCTCCGCCTCTCTCTCTCTCTCTCATTCTCATGCTCATCTTGCTGGCTCTCCTTATTTCTTAGTCTCCTCTCCCTCTTCTTATTTCCCTCCCCCCCCTGTATCACCATCCCCTCCTCTCCCACCCTCGTCCCGCCGGTGTTTTTCGTTCCAATCCCTTCGATGTTCATGCGTGTCCCAGGCGGGGCCGTGGCGGTATGCCGCCCATTGTGCGGCGGGGCAATTTGTCGGCGGCCGGGGCAGCGGAGCGCCAGGAGGAGCCGTCGGGCGAGAAGCGCGTATCCTTCGGCTCGGCTCCGGCGGGTGTTGGGTGGTTCTGCCTCGGCGCGGGCCCGGGCCCGGGAGCGGCTAATAGACAGGAAGCTGTCGTAGCAGCTCCAGCTCGGACGCCCGGCCCGCGCGGGTCCCCCCCTCCCCCCGCCCACGCGGACGGCTTTTCCCCCGATCCGGGCTCTTTTTCTCGTTTTTTACGCCTCTTTTAGCGGCGTTGTTAACACCCGTTAACTGATTTTTATCGCCGCGCCTACCGCTCCCACCGACGTCGCCCGATCGCTCCCGTCCGTCCGCGGCCCGCTCCCCCTCCCTCGCCTCGCCCAACCATCGGGTTCTTCCCAGCTTCCACTCTAACTTTTTCCTTTCTCCCTCTCCATCTCCTCCTTCCTCTTCTTTTTCTTCTTCTTGCTGTTCTTCCTCTTCTTCCTCTTCGTCCTCCTCTTATCCTTCTTCCTCTTATTTTCATTCTTCCTCTTATTCTTCCTCTTATTCCTCCTCTTCTTGTTCCTCTTCTTCCCCCTCTTCTTTTTTTTCTTCCTCCTCTTCTTCCCCCTCTTCTTCTTCTTCCTCCTCTTCTTCTTCTTCCTCTTCTTCTTCCTCCTCTTCTTCTTCTTCCTCCTCTTCTTCTTCCTCCTCTTCTTCTTCCTCTTCTTCTCCCTCTTTTACTTCTTCTTCTTCTGGCGCTGCTTCTTTCTACTCTCTTTACTTCTTTTCTTTGTGTTCTCCTACCGCTAATCAACTTTAATTTTCCTCTCAGTACCATGCTTCTTCTCCGACCTAACCCCCAATCCTCGCCTTTTCTCAACGGATTCTTCCGAACTTCTCTAACTTTTTCGAGTTCCTTTTCTCTTCCTTTTTATTCTTCCGCTGCTTCTTGCTATGCTGCTCACTTCTTTTCTGTTCGTTCTTCTACCTCATTCTACGATGCCTCTGGATCTTATCGGACATATGCTACGAGCTTGGAACTGTTGCGCACACTTTTTTTTTTTTTTTTTTTTTTTTTTTTTTTTTTTTTTTTTTTTTTTTTTTTNTTTTTTTTTTTTTTTTTTTTTTTTAAATCAAAGCTCTGAACTTAGTTATGATGAATTTTCTAGTAGACTTTAGTTGGGGGAGTCTCTGTTGGAGCCGTATCGGAATGCGTCGGGCGGAGCGATGGCGGGCGTCGGGCAGGAAGCTTGGAGCACGGAGCAATGGAGCCTGGGCGCACGAGTGCCGAGTGCGATCGTCTTCAATAAACTTTTGAAACATGAAGCTATTTACAACGTGACATGGCGGCTTATTTATACGTTGCCCAACCGAGAGACCTCTCGTGCCCGAGCCATCCCATTCCGCGGCCGCCAACTCGACGCAGTTCTCGGAAAATTCCCCCCACGGATTCCCCTTGATCCCTTGATCGGGAATCATTTCTCACCGAGGGAAACCTAAACCGAAAAACCAGGAAATTCCAAATTAATTTTTCGCAAATACCCTGTAATCAGCCCATGGTCCAGTGCTTCGTGCTACCTATCAGTGGCGTGGCGTGAATGATCGATTATCGATACTTCTCCATTTGAAGATATGGTGAAGAATCGATTACTAAGGTGTTCGCTGCGAACACCCTGATAATCGATCTTTTTTCATAGGTTTGAGTGGCGTATCATTCGATAAATCGCAAAGCACCCCACACCACTGCTTCCTATGTTCGTAGTTAGCAGCGTCACTCTTTCAAAGCATATTCCGATCAGACTCTCAGAGAGACTGTTGGAACTATTAATTGGATAACGTCACTGTATAGCCGCAATTATTTGGATAACGTCACTGTATAGTGTATAGCCTTAATTATTTGAATAACGTTACATAATAGCCGCAATTATTTGGATAACGTCACTGCATAGCCCCAAGTATTTAAATAACGTTCATAATAGCCGGGAGGAGTCGTTGGATTGAGAAAACAGAAAGGATTTGGGAGGACTACGAGAAATCAGGGGAAATCATAGGAAACTAGGAAAAGTTCGGGAAAATTCAGCAATATCAGAGTCTTTTGATAGAAACCAGGACAGGAAAATGTGTTAGAAATAGCGAGGACAGGATTTCCAAGAAAGATCGGGAAAACACTGAAAAAAAAAAAAGAAGTATAGTAACATCCACTATAACTCTACTTGATTTTTTACACAGTGATACCATTTGGTGAAATTATCCAGAATTATGGTAGTATTCACCATTCACAGTCAATACGAACATACAGTCCAGTATGTATTACCGCACTAGGGTTTCACTGTGTCCGAGTTTGGTAAAATCTACTATATTTTTTTTTTTTCAGTGAATTCATCGATATTGCTCCTGTTTACCCGTGTCATTTTCGCTGTTTTACCAGTGAATCTGGCAAGTCTCCGAGACACTGGAAGTATGAACGGAGCTCTCGGGGCCTCAGTACTTGCAAGGCGTCTTAGCAGGATCTCCCAATATATTTAAAATGAATGTTTTTCGATTCCGAAACTCATAGGTCACTGCTCTGTTACGGCAACGTTTTTGCACATTGCGATCGCGCACCGACCGACGAGGGGCCAGGCCAGACCTGTAGACTCCTTAAGTGCCCATCGCTTCGACATAACCCAAAATAAGAATATAGTCCACGCGTGTAAATATTCTCATCTTCATCTGTTGTCTCTCATTCTCTTTTCTTTCAATTTCGGGACTTACAATTAGTCCCAATTCTTGCCGCCCACACTTTGTTTTTAAGGATTTTGGAATTTTCAACCGAAAGATTCGGTCAGTTTAACCGTACACGGGAAGAAGAAGAAAGAGGTTCTAGGATGATACGGGCGTTTCTAATTAATTGTGTTCGCACCCAACTAAAAGTTACTAACCCAAATGTTGCTGCGGCACTACCCAAACTTGAGTTGCGGTACAACCGCTGTTCATTGGAAACGCCCATATCATCAAACAAATTGGGGTAGTACTCTCCGTACTAACACAATATTTCGGTTGGATTTGTCTACTCTGCATTATTATCTGTAAAAATCATGAAAATCTGCTTAGTATATCTCTTGACCGAACTAAAAAAGAAAAGGGAAAACAAATGATCATTAGGGAGTCAGAGAGCTTGAGCGTCGGAAGTGGCAACTTAGTTCTTGTAGCCGCCCTTGAAATGTAATGTTTACAGGGCGATCGAAAAGTCTCGCAACATCCCTACAACCCCTAGGGGTTTTGCCCCATTTCTGCGTGATCCTTACAATTTTGGGGTTCCAACGTTCGTTTCCGAGCGCTCGAAAATTTTCGAGCGTCTGCCTTAATTTATTGACAAGATACACGGGTGATTTGCGGCGTAGGACCTTTAGATCGCCCTGTATATGCGAAAAAATCAGTACCTATCGAGACAGGCTTTCTCGCCAGGAACCAGAATCTATCATTTTGATATATTCATATGGAGAAACAAACTCGCTCTAACTCACGGCCTATTATCGAGCCAGCGATCACCAATTCAGAACAGGACGTATTTCTATCAAACGGAACTGTGTGCATTAAGACATGAGCCCTGAGACCCATAAGAATATATGCATTACAGGGCTCACGTCACAATGCGCATAGTTCCGTTTGATAGAAATACGTCCAACTGATATAATATCCTCACAGTGAAAATGGAAGGAAGCAAATTTCGTGTCAGTGAGTTCAAAATATTTATAATCTAGTAGTAAGAGAACAATAGCAAATAATCCATTTTTAGGTTGTCAGTGTCATGTTCGATGGACGGAGGCGAAATTTTCAATTGCTGTTTCGTAACATCCGAGGCTGTGACGATCGTCATAGCGATGAATAAAAATGAAAAATGAAAAATTAATCGCGTCACATTATTTCACCGCGAAATTATAATATTTAAAGGCATCGCGTAACCGTTGAATAAATTCAGGAGGTCAGACATTAGAAAGGTGTTTGCGGGCACAGTAGCCGCAGTGGTTATCGCGGGGGCACAGGCGAATTTTAATTTTTAAAAACATAGACCTCAGTATCCAAAAAACCTAACCCGTGCTATGTCGATGGCTGAAGTAAAAAAACACTTATCTACATCCCAACCTAATGGATACAGTGCGACACCTTGCATCCTCATTTTGGAGTTTCAAAATCTCTGCTCCTATATTTTATTTTTTCCGTGAGGGACAAGTCGACCATATACCTTGAAAGTTCTACGGAATATTCTGCTAATGATAGAGAAGAAAAATCAAGTAACTCAGACATCAAGTAAATCCGAATATCAAGTTGAATAGTTTTCTGATGAAAGAACAACGTATGACGGTAAGTCTGCAACGTCGCAAACGGAGATACGTGGTACTTCGGCCATTGACTTACACATTTTTGGATATATTTTATTTTTTCTAACAATAAGTCATAACCTTAGTTTATATTTTCGAAGAGAACAAGTATCTCCTTGAAATTTTCTGTGAATTTTTTTCAATGATCTTGTGAATTTTTATTTTTACAATATTACAAAAATTGCATACGATTTTCCATAATAATTATTTTTACAATGATTCTTTTTCAACACTTAAAGTAAGCTTCCACAATATTTTCGTAAGATTTCATAGGCAGCAATTAAAGAGGAATTGCAATGCTTTGAAATGATTTTCAAAATGAATTATGTAGATCCCTATAAATGTCTGGGGGGATAAAACCATCAGATTTTTTGAAAGTTTGGGCTGATCCTAAAAAGAAATCACCGGCTTGCAAAAGTTCAGGTAGGACTTCCTGATTACATTACTTTTCCGAATGGTACCAGTTACCTCATTCTTTCATCGAACACATTCGTTAAACATGGTTCTGTTTTTGCCTCCGGTGAAGGCATCCGCCGGCCGCCACGCCGCGCAGTGGATCGAGTCAATGCGAGAGGTCGGACATGATTTTTTTGACAAAAACTGCAAATTTAGATGTTTAATTCGTAATATTTTAAAGTTAGAGGGGTGCTCTCTGAAGTAAATTTTACGTGAAAACCACTGGGCCACTATTAAGATCTCCACGTTTTGTAATAATGGAGTAACGAACGGTTACGTTTCGAATCGGCTGTTGCTAATTGCAAAACGTAGTCCATTTCAAATCCGGTCCAAATTGCCTTTGACCGGGACCTGTAGGCGGAGGATGTTCGAGGGTAGATTTTCTGTGGAGATTTGACAATTAGACCCGTATAACAATAAAACTGAAAGGATAATTGTGAGTGGAACGGCAATCAAAGCCGTATTTCGTAGGATGTTGTAAATGCGAGGTTATGGGTCTCTGAAAACGGTGCCTTCCCAACCGAGCTCCTCCGAAACTGATTCTGCCGAAAATTCTCAAACTAGTCATGACTCGCCAGAACATGTTTTATTTATGTCGTATTTTCGTCAACGTGTTTCCAAAAAAAATTAATTTTTTTTTTAAAAAAACTATTTTTCTTAATTTAAAAAACTATTTTTTTAATTTAAAAATATGTATTTTATCCCTGAGAGGAAATTTTTTCTCCCGGGAGAATAGTTTTCTCTTCGGAGAAAACTACCGTCGGTTCTCTTTCGGCAGAGAATAGTTGTCTCTCCCGAGAGTATAGTTTTCCCTTCCGAGAAAACAGTTATTTCTCTCCAGGGAATAGTTTGCTCTCCCGAGAAAATAGTTTTCTCTCGGGAAAGAAATGATACTTTTTTTTAAAAATAAAACTAAATTTTTTTTATTAAAGAAATATTTTTTATTTAAAAATAAAACTGTAAGAAAAAACAAAATCATTTACAGCGACGAGATAAACGTGTAAAGCACATTTTCCACTCTCAGTATGACTAGTTCTTTAATTTTAATCTTCAATTGTTCTTGTTTTTTTTGCAGGTAAGTTGTGGCCATGACGGAGGCCTTCTCCACATTTTCATAGGGTCTTAAAATCTCGGTCTGAAGATCACGTGAGTCTTGCATGAATAATATGTAATGTTGAAGTATTGATCTTTTTTGTAAGTATGACTTCCAGAGTTTCTCCATACAATCTGCAGAAGTCCGCGATTCTTAGCACACCATAGTAAAGTCAGGGGTTTTTGTAATTTAAAATACATAATTTTTATCTACTCACCTTTTTTTCCCTTTTTTGTGGTCTTTATATATATGTTAAGTTGTCACGGCATTCTCAATTTTAAATAGTTTGGAGAAGAAAAGTTTCCAAGATTTTAATCCTCGATTCTTAGAATACCAGGAGTAGTCTTGTTGGGAGGGAAAAGGAATACATTAATTTTTCTTTTTATTCCTGGCAAAACGCCATCGAATTTCCTTAATTTTGCTCGACAAAAACCCCAAAAAGACAGGCGAATCCAAAGCAGAGGCATTTTCTCTCCGTCATTTTTTGTCAGTATCTTGTTTAAATTGCGCATGGACCCTCTCCAAAATCAAACGGCAGTTCGCTTCAAAATCGACGAAATCACCGACCCCGACATATTTTGACGCTCTATTATAACTCGCCACCCTTCGGCCTCGGCCGCCTAATTCCACTCCCCCCTTCTACACCCCCCTCAAAACACCACCCCCCTACCACTTAACTAAACATGTCGCAGTCGTCGATATCATATTTGTATTAGCGACGGGTGGCAAATTGACGAGCATTTTTCAAAGGGCCCCGCCCGACGGGGAAGGGGGGTGCAGGGGAAGGTGGCGTAATTCCTCACCAGGGGGCGCTGCGGACACTTGTAAACTAGTGTATAATGTCCCGGGCGTGGCGAAGCGGTGAGGAGGGGCGGGCCCAAGGCGACGCTCCAATTTGTTACGAATAATTGATTCCCTCCGAACTGTGAATTATATCGAAAACTTAATACCCTCTTGGAGTTTTATTAAAAAGTTCGCGAGCGGCCCCGCCTGGCGACCTACTTAGGCCATCCCTCCCCCATCCCGCGCCCCCCGGCGCGCCAAATTAACCCCACTCCGACAACCCGTTTTACACCCCTTTTTTCGGGAGGGGGTTGTTTTTGTTTTGAGCCTATCGCTCCGGGTTCCTATTGAATCAACTCTAGTGGCCCGGCGCGGCGAGAGGCGAAAATATTTAAGAGACCCCGTGCGGGCTCCAAAGGCGTGGCAGATGCTAATTTTTCCGCGATCCAATTTTTCGCGTTTTGGTTTTTGTCGGGCCATGATCCTTGACGCGTTGATCATTTTCCTACGTCAATGACCAGAGTGTCTAGAATCAGGATTTTCCCGATTCTATCAGGATTTGATGGAAAATCGGTCATACAGTCAAGATTGGATGTTTTTACATTTTCGTTGATTCGCGCTTGTGTTTAATCCTTAGAACTTGAGCTCTGCTTTCGCATACACTTTTGCAGAATTTTAATTTTTCGCCACCAAAAATCAGGATTTGATCAGGGTTTGGAAAAATTATGAAATCCGGATTTAGCAGTCGAAAATCAAGAAAAATCAGGATTTCCCAAAATGAAAAGGTCAGAAGGATCTGAGAAGAGAGGGGAGCATTCGGCTCGGGTCATGGAGGTCCCTTTTCCGGGCGGACTCTGAGAAATGATAGAAACGGGAGGAGGTTAAATTTTCAGTTTGAGAAAAGAGTTAGTGGTCTCGGAGAGGAGGCGGGGGAGTGGGAAGCGATGTAAAAATATTAATCGTTCCTTGTTTGCATGACAAATAAGTCGGGGTCGGGGAATTATTACGAGGCACTTTTATTGCGCTCCTCCGTTGTCGCTCGTCCTCGCCCCATGCCAAATACGACGCAAGTCGCCTCCGACTCCCAGTCTTGTTTGCTCCCTTCACTCCCTTCTTATAATTAACTTTTATTTATCGACCTCCGCCCCCTCCCCCCCTCGCTTTGAAGTTGCCCCCCCCCCTCCGATATATTTAACTTTCTATTAATTTCCCTTCTTTTCCCCGTTATTTATTATTATTAATACTCCCAGTGCTCCGTTTCTTGTTTACACGTTCGTTTTTTCTTTAATTTTTACTTTGTACGTGTGTGTGTGTGTGTGTTTTTTTTTATTTATATATTTGTTCGATTTCGTGGCGTGTCGTTGGTTTTGCTTCCCCCTTTTGCCGTAGGTTTTCTTTCGCCGCACAACGGATCGAGTCAATGAGAGAGGTCGGACATGAAATTTTTGACCAAAACTGCAAAAACTCACCCAAGGTTCTTCTTCCGCGGTTGCCAGCAACACGCCAAGAAGAGCAGTTGAATGGCACGGATTATTAGGCCGTTGAAAGTTGGGAGCTGAAACAGTTTGAGAATTATTCGCCCCAGCGGCAATAAAAACTTGACTGTCCCCTTACATCTTGGTAGATTATTATGCGGCTAGATTATTGCGTTACAAAGTTGAAACCCAGAATTTGTCACCTGCACGTGTCGCAATATTTTTAGGCGGGTTAAATTAATTTAGGAATACAGGCGTCGCGTCGGGAGCCAGGCAGTTGGAAGACAAAGTTGAAATTGCACTCGCAGGGAATATACTATGAAACTTGAAGATGGTTTGTCCCGCGTTTTCAACTGCAAAAAGAGAAATCGCTAGTCGTCTCCATTACATCAGCAAAGGAAGGGGGCGAATGGCAGAATTAGCAGGAGGAATTGAAAAAGCAGGAAATAAATTCAAAATAATTAGTTCAAGTGAAAAATAAGGTAAATGGGGAAAATTGAGGTAAGAGACAAACGAGAAGAAAATAAGAAGTAATAAGAGAAGACGGTAAGCTGAGGGTGGAAAGTAAAATCTAGCAAAGGCATGAAGCATTCAAAACTAACAACAAGAAAAAATACAGGAAAAAAACAAAGATCAGAATAAATTCAGGTAAATGCAACGCACGAGGTGTTTTGAATCATGAAGATACTCTGAGACCCGAAGATGCTCGGTGGACTTTCTGTCCTGAGCTTTTCAGCTGCACGAAAAGAGGGGAGAGAGGGAGATAGAGAGTGGGGAGAGAAAGGGGGTCAGCGAAAGGGGGGGAGGAGAGAGGGATTGCACCTGCGTCCGTGTGGGGTCATTTCTTAGTACGGTAGCCGGGCATGTGGGGTCCTTTGTTCAAGTGGGGTCTTTTTCCAGACCCCAGATGGAAAGAAGTTGTTTTTCATCGTATCTCCACCGTTCATGTGAGGTCATTTTCGTCTTTCCACCATACACGTGGGGCCCAAACTGAATTGCGTCGGGTTAGGTTAGGTTAGGTAAAAGTAAGTTTTAAATTCTTATGACCCCACACGGACGGTTTTGAATCATGGAGATACTATGAGACCCGAAGATGCATGGTGGAAATTCTGTCCTGAGTTTTACAGCTGCACGAAAAGAAGAGAGAGAGTGAGAAAAAATTGATATTTATTCAGTCTCAGCGAATTCTGTCGATGGATTCGTCACACGAGGAGGTAGAGAGAATAAAAATTTCTATTTTTCAATGTGACGAAGCGTGGGGGTGTTGAAACTAAAGGAAAATGGATCCCAATTGTTTTGCGTCTTGACTCTGTCCAAAACTCAAAACAATGAATCCAGGTCGAGGAAAAGTAAACTACTCTCATTCACAGAGCGCTCTCGCCGTATACAGAGTGCTTACATCCGTACTTACCAGATTTACTTCTCGCTTCCTTTTCCTCTTCCAGCTAAAACGTAGAATTTTTTCAATTTCTAGATATTTCGCGCCTAACATTTTTCATGGAATTCATTTTTATGAGAATTCAACCCAAAGAAATATCGAAAAAACAGGAAATTTTGAAAACAGGACAAGTCCCTCAACTTCCGAGCTTCTTTTGAGCTTGGGAGTTGATTTCAGAGAAAACCAGTGACCTAATCGCGTGTTTCTCGCAAACTTTTACATATGAATCAATAGTCAAATCGCAAATTCCTCACACATGCAACATCTCCATTCGTTGAAAAAGCCAGGGAATTCGTGGGGAAAGCCAGAGAATTTCTAACATATATACTAATCGATAACGTATATACGCGAAGGAACAATCAAAAGAAGAAGGAGAAGAAAAACTGTTAACAAAAAGAACTTGGAGGAGAAGAAAGTGGGGAGTAAGACTGTGGTAGAAGTATCCAAGAAGTAGAAGAATATGAGAAGTAGATACAGGGATAAGAATGGAAGAGGGAACAGGAAGAATGAGCACACGAGTAAAAAAAAGTATAGACAAGGGTAGGAGGACGTTGGATTTTAGAGGCGAAGATACGAGAGGTGTTAACTCGAAAACTGGAGCGAAGGTTGTAGGAGTCGCTGGAAACGATAATAGGATTCCGGGTGGAAATTAGCCGGGGACGAGGCGCAGCGCCCAGGCAGAGATTAGCCACGCCGCCTAGAAAAGTGCCAAGAGACGACACCGCCCGCGGTCCTGCCAATTTCCCGCTTTTCCCGGGTTTTCCCTGGTTTTCCGCCCACAAAATATCCCCCGGTTTCCCAGTCGAAAGGGTGGCGTCTCCAACCGGCAACCTCACAACCCCTTCGACCCCTTGGGGCCGCGCCGCACAGTGGATCCAGTCAATTAGAGAGGTCCCATATTAAAATGTTGCACTAAAACTGCAAATTTTTATGTTTATTCCGTTACATTTTATATTTCTAGGGGTGTTTGGAGAAGAAAATTATACGAGAAAACCAGTGTTACCACTTCAAAATCCTCGAAAGTGTGTCTAAACGGAGTCATAAGCTTTTAAAATTTCGAAATTTCGGCCGACCCCTCCTTTTGACTTGACCCCCTGTGCGCCGCGCCGAGCCGCCGAGCGACGGTGTCATCACAGCCGAGTAATTGTATTACACCCGCTCGATTGAAATTTCATCGAGCCTTCAGCAAACCAATCATATCACTCGTATCCTGCCGTGCTAAGGCAGAACGCCGTATCAACATTCGAGAGTTGCCAAATTTCCCTCGATAAAATGTTTATTTTTGTCGACATTCACGCTTATTTTTCTTTGAAATTTTCAGATGTATTAGATTAAATTGCGTACGAAGTTGTGTGACAATTTTGGAAGTTCAGAAATTTCCCTATAAATTCGGTTTTTATCGAAGGAAATTTGGCAACGTCTGAAGGCTCATACGGCGTTCTTCCTTAGCACGGCAGTGTCCATGTCGACAGTTTTGGAACGAGACTCGGAGGCATCACTCCCGTTCTTAGGAAGAACGTCGTATGAGCATTCAAATGTTGCCAAATTTCCGCAAAGAAAATACTTATTTTTGAAGGGAGTTATGACTATTTTTCCATTAGTAAATTCTCGTTTAGATTAAATTACGACCGAAATCTTTTGAAGTATCGGACAGGGTGTCTACGTGTACGGAAAAAGTACGGATACACTATAAAAGCACGGATTTCGAAAGGTCGGTGCGGAAGTATGGAAAATTTATGGATTTTCCATCGAAAGTACGGAAATTTGAGATTTTCCTATTAAACTTTAAAAAGTAGCTTTAGGGGTATGCGATGTCCCCTCTTTTTTTTCCGTCGGCACCGTTTGTTTGTTCCTTTCTTTCTTTAAACGAACTGCATTTCGTAATTAGGTACTACAATATCTGGCTCAGTTTAGAAACGACGTATGCACCATTCGTTCCCCTATCTACTTTAGTGTTTTATGGATGGGCTAGAAACTGTAGTTCCTAATTGCAAAATGTAGTCCTTTCAAGTGTGACATGTTTAAGTATTACACGTGGCATAGTAGCCCTTTTTAAAACGTTGAATGTAGTTATGACTCTTGTCTGGCTCTCTAGTGTATTGGTGCAAAGTACCCAACGTAGTAAGTATGTTCAGAAAATAAGCAATCTTCGGAAATTGGATAAAATTTTAATGAAATTATCGCACATTTCCTGCCGGATCATAACGCAATAGTTAATCAGCCTTTATATTCTTGCCCCGTTTTGCGTTTCGTGCATGTTTGCAGGTGGTTTCGTCGGCTCAAGCAGCAGAGAAATAATAAGTGTTTCGGATGCAGTACGTGGTAACTTTATTGATTCCGTGCCCCGTTGCAACGTTTCTCCAGAAAACTATTTTTTAACCCCGTGATCTTTTGATGATTTCGAACGATTTGACAGATCGGGGATCGGCAAAGAGGAAGAGGGGCCAAACACTTGTTCATAAAGTTAATAATTACCTCGTTATTAGTAGGGAGGCGTGAATCGGCTGTCGATTTTTTTTTCCACTCGAAAATATGGTAAAAGGCCGATTATTAATCCTTAATTGATGATCGATCCTTTTCCATTGGTTTAAATCGCAGATCAATCGATTTATCGCAATGCGTCGTTCGTTATTCCGAAAGTGAGCCTGCGTGTTTCATTACCGTTTCTTGCGCGGTTAAAATTCATCGTCGATGCCAAATTGGGCCGAGAAATCATACATTTCTACTCAAAATCGCTAAATGTAGTGTAGGTCACATTCAGTGGCGAAGCGTGAATGATCGGATATCGATATTTTCCTATTTGAAGCAATGGTATAAAAGATCGATTATTAAGGTGTTCGTTGCACACACCATTTGTATCGATCCTTCCCCATAGGTTTAAATGACAGATCAATAGATATACCGCATAGCACGTCACGCCACTGATCACATTTTGTAAGTCAAAAAAGTTCTTATCAACCTTCAGAAAATCTAAAAAAGTCAGGTAATTTCGCTGTAAAACCTTGAAATTATTTTTCCCAACTGAAAAAAAAATTTCCCGGTCAAACTTCCTTGTTGAGTCAACCGGAGTGACCTTTGAAATGACAGGACGTCTCGTTGGAACGACGGAAATACCGTTTGAAGCAAAGAGATTTCCTTCCTGAGATTTCCCAAAAGTAAGGAATTAACGTTTTGAAACCTCGGAAAGTCATGGAAAAATCAGGGAAAGTTGAAACTCAAGAAAACTTGTCACCCTGCAGGCTGATTATTGAAACTGATAGACAAAGCTATAGACAAAGACGACAAAAGGGATTTGGAGGGATCCTATTGGTGGAAGCGAGTGGTGGCAATGGACATAGGAGGTAGGTAATAGACTAACTAACGGCAACCCACGAGAGACCCGACAGTTAGTCTATCATTTTCTCCCTTTGTCTATAGGAACCACCCATTTCAACCAATAGGATCGCTCCATACTCCCTATGTCTCCTTTGTCTATAGCTTTGCTTATCAATTTCAACAATCGGCCCGCTGGACATAAACGGATGCCAGCTCCCGGAAAATCTGTAAATTGATACATTCTAATGGCGGGCGGTTGGGTGTTGCAGAGCACCCTAGTGTGCTATTAAAGCGACCGCTCGTATATTTATTTGCCCGGCAGGAAAAATCTGAAATTATCAGGAAATTCGCAGTCGTGGATCAGAAAATTCCGAGCGCGTCAAGAAATCCTCAGGCATGTAAGTGCAAAAGTGAAACATTTTATTCAATTTATCTAATACGTTGGTGTGTGAAATCAAGCGAGTGTTAATTGGACCGCGTCGAACAGAAAGGAACCAAGCCACATCAGCTATTGCCTTTAATCGGCCAATTGAATTATTTATATGAAAACGGTTGTGGGGATTTTGGTGCTAATCTCAGTGAATTCTCTACACCATGCGAAGCAAATTCCTCAAAATTTTCAAAGAAATCCGCACAAACGTTCTCTCGTAAAATATTAAATTGGCTTGTTGAATTTGGCATTAGCTGATGTGGCTTGGTTCCTTTCCGCTAAACGCGGTCCGATTCATTCGTGCAAAAAATCAGGAAGTTTCATTTAAAATATCAGAGCGAATCCAAAATGAAATTTTTGTAGACACCGCGACTTACGGTGAATTTCGATTAAATATCGAGATTAATCGAGGTTCGACTAATCGATTATCGATCGACAATCGAATCATCCTTATCGTGAATGATAATAAGGCACCAACCCGAAGCAACTTAATTGAGAGCAATGAGTAGCAGCGCGCGAGGGACCTTTTTATTCTTCTCGGATGTTTGCTACCGCTTAACGCAATAAGTTTTTTGCAGCTGAAGTTTTAATTAACACACTAAATAACATGTTTTTAAGCGTTTTTTCGATTCAGTGGGGAGCGAGGGGGGGGGGGGGGGGGGGGGGGGGTGTAACAGGTGTTCCCGCCAGGAGGATTTCGACTCGTAAGCATGTCGCGTGTATGTTACGTGCATGTCACGATTAATCGTCGGATTCGGTGTCGAGAAGTTAAAGGCGTGCATGTCGGCCGAGAGGAGAGGGGAACATGTTGCAGTCGAACCATATGTTTATCCCGGTGAAAGGTCACGGAATTGAAAGCCATGGAGAGAGGAAAATGACAGGGTGAAATTCCGACGAAACGTTTCGAGGAGAGAAGATGAGAGCAAAGAAAAGGAAGGATGGAAAGTTACGGAAAGAGAAGACTGCTAACACATCTAACATAACGAACGTAATACTACCTCTAAACATACAATAATGAAGGATGAATATTCAGTGTGCCTCGGGTTTAACCAGCGGTATTTTAAGAGGAAATTCCTCGGGTCAAAATAAAATTTCCTTTTTCCCCATGAGCATAGGTTATATATCTATGTTTTATATATTTATTTTTTTTTCTGTTTTGTCCGGCGAAAACACAACATTTTTCTCGTTTTAAGTTGATGATCATTGATCCCCCTCAACTCCCCCCCCCCTTAAAAAAAAGCAAAAAAAAAAATCTGGACCAGCGTCGTTTTGACTTATTTGGATTTGGCACTTGAAATAAGTGTTAGCCTCCAATTTTCACAACGATTGGCACAAAATTGTCTCCAAAAGTTGGAAAACCCCATTTTCTTTAACCTGTGGGGGCTGTAACTTTGCGGGGTTTAACTGTAAGACGAATACGTTCCTGTAGAAAAATCAGTCTTATTTTGACAACGAGATCTCTTGAATATTTCTCGGGAATGACGCTCACCTCGGGTGAAATTAAACTTAAACGGAGCTTTTAGACGACCGAGTAGGGCCGAATCCGAACATCTCTAAGCGATCGTTACGCGTAAAATAAAAGTGAATTAATTAGATGCGAAAATTAGAAATTGAGAAAGCTGGCCTCGCCAGTGTAAGTCACGACTTCATGACTCAGTCGGCTAGTTTTGCAGCTCCAGTGCTGCAAAATTTAATGCGATTCTACTTTTGACGGTGACCGTCCGTCGGGAAGGGTGTGCCAGTGCCGGAATGAGAGTGGAGGAAAAGGAAGAGAGAAGAAGGAGAACAGACAAAATGAGATTAATGAGGGGAAGTAGCATGAGAACTAGAGTAAATGAATAAGAAGAAATATCATTCAAAATGAACATCAGAAACACGATGAACAAGACGAACAAGACGATGAAGGTGATAAGTTGATGAAGATGAAAAAACTGATGGAAACAAAGAAGCTAGCAAAGATGAGAAGTTGATGAAGATGAATAAGTGGAAGAGTATGAAGAGAATGAAAAATACGAAGAAAACGATGCAGGGAAAGAAGTTGATGAAGATGAAGAAGTCCATGAAGATGAGGAAGTCAAAGAAAATAAGAAGGATGAACATTGCCGTGCCAAGGAAAAACGCCGTATGAACCTTCAGGTGTTGCCGAATTTCCTTTGATAAAACAAGAATCCCCTGATAAACTTATGAATATTTTTCTTCCTATTTTTCAGATAATTTTGTTCGTAATTTCACCTAAAATCCCTGAAAATTTCAGGGAAAAATATTCACATCTTTCCTCAAAAAGAAACATTTTATTGAAGGAAATGTGGCAACTCTCGAATGTTCATACGTCGTGTTTCCTTAGCAAGCAGAATAGGAGGTAAACAGAGTTAGAGGAAAAGGAAGAAGAAGAGGAAGTGGAGGCACGGGTTGATAATCTTCCAGATGGTGCCGAAAACATGCATCGGGTTGGGTTACGTTAGGTCACGCAACCAAACTAACTCAACGGCAAGGCGGGAAGTATCACTCGTATTGAAGGCGCCCTAGTCCTGAATTTGTACACGCTATTTCTACAACCTCGATCGATGGAACTCTCTGGACTTTACATCTCGTCCAGGACGCAGTAGGCAGCCACACAGCTTCCGGATAATTGACGTTGCCAATTTTATTTTGATAGAATACGCTAAGTTCCTGAAAATTTCAAGGAGAAACACTCATAATTTTCCTCAAAAATAAACATTTTATCGCAGGAAATTTGACAACTCTCGAATGTTGATACGGCGTTCTTCCTTAGCGCGGCAGAACAAGACGAAAGAGACGATCAAGAAGGAGAAGTTGATGAAATAATGTGACGAAGTTGGAGAAGATGAAGATCATGAAAAATACGAAGAAGACGATAACGATGGAGGAGTTGATGAACATTGAGAGGATGATAAAGAAGAAGAAGAAGATAAAGGACAAGAAGAATGATAAAAGAGGAGTAAGAAGAAAATGGTGAATAAGAAGAATGAGAAACGTAAGAAAACTGAGAAAGGAAAAGTAAGCGAGGCTGAAGTTGACATCTGTGAAGTTGTGTGATGAAATGCTTTAATTGCGAGAAAGTCGGCACGGGTGCTGGGCGCTGTGGGCTCGGTCGGGTGATGACGTCACCGCACGGCGCGGGACATGCACCATTAATTTTTCAATTTATATTTATTAAGACGCCATTGTTAACTGTTATTATTATAATACGCCGTCTCCAACTCCACTCCGTACTCCTCATATGCATTGCGAGACCTCATACGGGCCCCCCTCCTTCCGCCAGCCCCCTATTCCTTGTCCGCGCATGGTTGCAACATCGCCTCGAAACTCACCACTTTTCCTCAGGTTGAGTATCTGGAAGTAACCCTCTGAGGATCTGGCAACGTTGTTTCCGTGCAGTACCGTCAGAGGGCGCGGAGAGCGGCGGCCTCGACGCGGCCATTACGAGCGTAATGAGAATCTACGCCGGGAGATTAAGAGAACGAATTCGAATTTACATTCCAAGGAAATAAATATATTTCAACTGTGAAACAATATACAGCTCGCCGTGTCCTCATATCCCGCGTCTCGGCGTATTTTTCATTTTCCAGCTTCACTCTGGCCCATTCCTTCTCTATTTTTTTTTTTTTAATTTTATTCCTAGTTGTGGCTCCCTGCCCCGGCGAGCATTGGTTCTACGTTGCTCGATCTAGTAAAGATTTTCGTCCATTTTCAGTTTCTTCCTTCCGCGGAGTCGACGCCTAAAAAAGAAGGATAGGGCTACACGTTCCCGCACACCCTGAGGCCAGGGAAAATCCTGAAGAGTGAAGGAAATCGTATTTTACTTCTTCTTCGTCTTTATCCCGCTCCTCTATCCCTCTGCCTCTCCTATTTCCCATTCTTTTTCGTCTTCATATTTTTCCTCTTTCTCTAGCTCTTCCTCCACAATCCTCTTTTTTTCCTCTCCTCCTTTTCCAGTGCACTTCTTCTCTGATTCTATTGGTTTGTTTTCACATATTCTTATCATGATATATTCTTCTGCTTTTCTTATCTACTTTCCATTTTAGCCTCTCCTTTCCCTTCGTTCTCTCGGCCATCTTCTTCTCCCCCTTCTTCGTCATCCTCTTCGTTCCTTTCACCGTGCGTCCTCTTCTCCCTCTCTTTTCCTCCTCCTCCTCCTCTTATTCCTCTCCTCCTTCATCTATCTACATTCATCCTCCTCTTTTCCATATTTTTTTCTTTCCTTTTCTTCGCCTCCTACTGCCTCTTCTTCCTCCTTTGTCATTCCCTCCTCTGCCTTGCCTTCCCCACCCTCTTTTTCATCCATTTATTTTCCTCCTCCTCTTTCCCTCATGTTTTTATTCCCCTCTTCCCCCGCTTCTTCCTCCTTCTCTTCTTCTCTTATCTATACTTACCTCTTCCTTCTTCTAATAGGAGAATTCCTCTCATAATTTGGGAAATGCGGCAAGTCTGTAATAATATTACGAGTATTACTAATAGATCGGCGTTTCATATTCAGGTGGTGTCACTCCTCCACGGCCCGTTTCCGGCCGTCGAAACTAGCCTCTCCCCGGCGGCTCGATTTTTGAATCGATATTCGATATCCAACGACCATGATCGATAAAAAGCATTGCTGAGATAGGGAAATGTCGATCAGGATCGATGTATCGATTGGATAACGACTCCAAAATCGAGGCGCTGGCCCTCGTCTCCGCTTGAAAAATATATTCGAAAAAACAAAGAAGGGGGAAACTCGAGTCGCCTATGTGAATGCATGATTTCTGTTTCCTCCGACGCCGCCCACGAATGCATAAGCGGTGACGAGTGGCCCATTATCGATATTTCCCCATTTGAAGCTGTGCTAAAGAATCGATCATCAAGGTGTTTGGTGCCAACACTCTGGCTATCGATCTTTTCCCATAGGTTTAAATGACAGATCAATCGATACATCGCAAAGTATGGTGATGACACTTGGAGCAATCGAAGCTTCTTAAATGGGGGACAAACTCTCGCCGTCTCGCAGTTCAATCCTCTCTTCCTTTCCCCCTTTTTCCTTTTCTTCTTTTCCCCATTCTCGTGAAAGGATATGATGTAAAACAGGAAAATTTCAAGAGAACCGGAGGAATATGAGTGATAAAGGAGGCGTAATATGAAATTTATACTCGAAATTTACGAGAGGGTAGGGGAGAAATCGGGGCACACCGGCTAAATGACAGGGACTACAGGCAGGTGACAGGAAAAGATGAGAAAAGTCAGAGAAAAAGGGAAGAACCGGGACATTTCAGAAATAAAGCAAGGAAAATCAGCAGTGACAGGGAAATGTCACAGATATAGAGGTGATGTCAAGGTTACTGGGAAAAACCAGGGACATATCAAGGGAAATAGAGTGAACACTACTTAAACCCATGAATAAAATAAGGCAAAGTAGAAGGAATTCTGCTGATGTCCGAAATATCAGGCAAGTGACGGCGAAAGCACGGAAAAATCAGGGTAAGACATATGAAACTGAGAATGTCAGATAAGAGAGGGACATGTCAGGGGAATGTAATTTCATTCATAGTCAATCACCTTTCAATCTTTTTTATCTATTTTGCTATTAAATAAATAACAAACATTGCCTGTAAAGTAGGTCGCTTATTCACCGATTTATTACCCGCTCCAAAGTTGCCAGATTCTACGAAAAAATGTAGGTATTGTTTATGGGCGAAATTGGGAAAAAATGTTCTGCTTTTTCAGCACCGTCTGGAAATAATATCGCCCCTTCGACGTAAGGGCGTATTTCAATTTTCACATGAACCCTGGAAAGCATACTGTCATGTGGAGAAGTGGGCTTATGTGCGCCCTCATGTCATAGCAGTGGCGATTCGTGTAATTTGGCAACCCTGCTTTTCCTCCCTTTTAATGTATGTTAAACAATCGATTCAAATGAGAGAAAAACTGCATAGATAACTTGCAAAATCGCCCTTACGTCGTCCCTGCCGAGATGCCGGACCAATAATGCCGTGCTAAGGAAGGACGCCGTACGACCCCTCTATGTTCAAAAATTTCCTTTGATAACATACGAACTTATCGAGGAAGTTGTACATATTTTTCCTCCCATTTTTCAGACGATCTTGCTCGCAATTTAATATAAAATATCTGAAAATACCACAAAAGAAAACGCATAAAATTTCTCCAATTTTTTTTTAACAGGGGGGATTTTGGCAACATCGGAATGTCCATACGGCGTTTTTCCTCAGCACGGCAGAATAATTTGACGTATTCCTGTCAAACGAGACTTGTGCATTTTGACGTGAGCCCTGTTACGCATATATTCTCATGGGTCTCAGGGCTCATGTCTTGATGCACATAGTTCCGTTAGACAGAAATGCGTCCAATTCGGTGTCATTTTCATGCGCTCAAGGCTGAAGTGTCCGCCGCCGGCCGACCGTCCAAGGTTGCCTGGATGCGATGAAATATGGTTATTCTCCATGGGGTCTAATCCCAAAATTGCCGATTATCCGGCAACAATGTGTCCGTCCGGGCGAAGGGAGCCTGAAAACGGCATGTTTATCAAGCAGATATTAATTTAGAAGCATATAAATAGTGTATTTACAAAATGCCCGCAACAATAGGATACTCCGCCCCTGAGACGTCGGNGGGGGGGGGGGGGGGGGGGGGGGGGGGGGCATGTCTGCGAACGGAGCACATGAGAACGCGGAGCAATAAGAAACTGCGGCGAACGAACGGACGAACGGGCTCGGGTAGTTTATATTTGTGTCACAATCGCGTGGCGGAGATGCCAAAGCTAGGGTCCCTTTGTACTGAGATTTAAGACAATGTGAATACATTTCTGATTGGTTACCTTATTTTAGGCCCTCACAGTGTCACAAACGGGAATAAAGATTGCAGTTGCACCAATTGCAAAGATTATAAACTGGAATGGACATTGGTGGTTCGGCAAGGAGTAAATGGAATGAGAGAAGGAACGGAGATAGGAATTCGGGAATGGGTTGATCAAAGATTACCAAAAACGTCCAATTTGTGTAATCTTTATTCCCGTTTGTGACATCCAGGAGCCTGGCTGTCTTCATTCTCTCTATAAAGAGACTTTATCGAAAACTAACGCGGTGCATCGTAAAGATCCGTCGTCGTGAAGTGTCCAAAAAGTACGCATTTGGGGGGGGGGGGCACCAGGTATGGGGTCGGGGACAAAACTTCCGGCATTTCTCTTATTTTTTTAAGATCTGACAGATTTTTTAAAAGATTTTATTTTCAAGAACAACTACGACTACTTTCCCAAAAATTTAGTAGGCACGCGAAACACTTAATTGAGAATAAAATTCGTTGTCAAATACATACGTTTCTCGGAAACTCCGTATTCTATCAGAATAAAATTGGCAACGTCAATTATCCGGAAGCTGTGTGGCTGCCTGCTGCGTCCTGGAAGAGATGGAAAGTTCAGAGAGTTCCATCGATCGAGGTTGTAGAAATAGCGTGTACAAATTCAGGACTGGGGCGCCTTCAATACGAGTGATACTTCCCGCCTTGCCGTTGAGTTAGTTTGGTTGCGTGACCTAACGTAACCCAACCCGATGCATGTTTTCGGTACCATCTGGAAGATTATCAACCCGTGCCTCCACTTCCTCTTCTCCTTCCTTGTCCTCTGACTCTGTTTACCTCTTATTCTGCTTGCTAAGGAAGAACGACGTATGAACATTCGAGAGTTGCCACATTTCCTTCAATAAAATGTTTCTTTTTGAGGAAAGATGTGAATATTTTCCCCTTAAATTTTTAGGAATTTTAGGTGAAATTGCGAACAAAATTATCAGAAAAATTGGAAGAAAAATATCCATAGGTTTACTAGGAAATTCGTATTTTATCAACGGTAATTTGGCAACGTCTGAAGGTTCATACCGCGTTCTTCCTTAGCACGGCAGTATTACCGTCTAACTCCTCTTTACCTCTTTAGCTTCCTCTCATCCTATGTTTCCCTTTATTTGTGGAGTCTTTAATTTGAATGCTTAATAATCTGTTTTTTCTTCTTTTTTGTTCCAGGTGAGTCTCTTTTTCGTGTAAAGATCAGAAAACGATAAGAAAGTAACGTGACGTAACCAGTACTAGAATACGAACATGCGTGAGTAGAAAGGAGGACAGTCATTTTAGTCCGAAAAGGCTTTTTTCGCAGATATTTGATGGAGAATTTGCATGTGTCTCAAATTTGATGATGTTAATTTTTTTTTTTCACGGATGGAAATAACTGAGCGTTCTAAACTCGAGAACATCCACGCTCTAAAAAAAAATCTGGAGCTCGGGATAATGATACTGTTTTTCCCGCAAGGAACTTCGCGGTTTCATAATACGGAATGAGCTTCTAAAAATCAGGGATTAATCAGGAAATGGGTACGGTAACAATTTCTAGACACCATGCTCTGAGGTCCTCTTTAAGTCCTTAGATTCGCGTCAAGAAAGAGAATCAATTGCACAATCCGAGCAACACATACTGTTTTGAATCCCCACTCATGAAAGCGTCCAAGCACACGTTGTAGCCGGTCCGTGAAATCTGCAAAAAAAAATAACAATAATAATCGCAATACGAGAGAATCGCAGCATATAATAATAAAGCATGATTGAGGGAGGGAGGGGGGGAAAGGTTACTCTCGGATGGCGTCCTCAAAGTTGCCAGATTGTGCAATTAAATGTAGAGATGGCAAGTGCTGGGAAAGTCAGTACTATCTGGCAACTATGCCGCGACTTCAATAAATATAGTGACGACGAATCTAATAATTACAGTAATACCAAAACAACAGAATCGACGGACTCCCCCCTCCCCGCGTTTTCCTCTGTCATGATGCGATGAGACTTGTTCTTTTGTTGTTACGTGTTTATTACCCCGCGAACGTGGATGTATGTGACGCCTACGGTGCCAAACCGCCGAGGAATGCCCTAATTTTCCGCAGAAATTCTCGCGAGGAAAAATGCGAGTGGATCTGTGGAGTGGGACCTTGTCTCCTGGAGCAGGGTGTCTACAAGTCCGGAATTTCCGGAAAGTCCGGAAATAGTACTGATTTTTTAAGTTCGGTCTGGAAGTACTGAAAATTCCGCAAGACGGTACGGAATTTTCGTCATTTTTGTCGCAATTCGAGCGAGAAATTCAAATTAATGACATTTTTCCAATTCCGTCAAATAGAAGTACTGAAAAAGTACTGAATTTTTCTGTTGAGGAGGTACTGAATTTCGTGGGAATGTACTGAAAAAGTACTGTAAAAGTACTGATTTTTGGCCAGCCTGTTTTAGTAGACACCCTGTGGAGAGAATTTCCCTCAGAACTTAAACCTCCACCTGAACATTGGAACTTCAGGAGTCCTATTTCCTGCGATGATTGAGCTCTCAGTGTTGAACTTGCGCCAAAATTTCTGGATTTTCTTCCTCGATGCGTTTGAAAAAAGTTAAGGAAAATTGTCTCCCAGGAGGTTCCGTTTGCATAGACCTGGTCACCGATAGAGGTTGCGGTCGGATACGAATTGGACTACATTTCGCAGTATGGATCTACAACATCTGGCACATTCTAGAAACGACATTGCGGCGGATAAGTGTCTCATAATGCATGAGCCATAAATTGTAGTTCCTCATTGCATAATGGAGTTCAATTGAGGGTCCGCTTTTATCCCGGCCATGATATGGAAGCATAAACGGCGCTATTGCTTCCGTCTCGGATTTGCGATTTCAGTAGAGTGTTCCCAGTAAATTCTTGTAAAAAACACGATAAAGCCACTGGTTTTCACCAGCAACACCCGATGGCTCTATGGCGTTCTTCTTTAGCACTGCAGATAGCCGGTCCATGATTTTCCCACTCAGTTTTGCAGAAACCACCCATTCGAAGCACTAAGACGGCTCATTTTTCCCCGTGTCTTGTGTGTCTACTGTTTTGCCGATGTGTTTGAATAATGAGCCCGGGAGCTTATTGCAATATGTAGTCCATCGAAGAGTGTATTGTTGCAATATGTAGTCTATCGAAGAGTGCATTGTTGCAATATGTAGTCTATCGAAGAGTGCATTGTTGCAATATGTAGTCTATCGAAGAGTGCATTGCCGCGACCGTACTCGCGTATTCCTTGGATCTCTCGGTCGGAGTTCCATCCTTCAGGTGACCCCGTTTCCCGTTTCGCGTTTCGCATCGCCCGGTCCCGGTCCTGTTGCCGACCGCATGACGTCATGACGTCTCCGCTCGGTGCCTTGCCACCCGCAACCCGCGCTCTTGCCACATCGCTACGCGAAATCCGAAATCCAATCAGGAAATGAGCAGGAGTGAAAATTCGTAGAGTTGATGAAATTCAGCACGGGTCCCAAAACGACCCTTATCGATACCCCTGCTTTGTATTGCCACCACTAATAATTGATGTGCCTTGTGTCACACTGTTGTAGAACATTTAAATCAACACCCTGGGAACTTGAAAAACAAACACTCGTCTCTAGCACGCATAGAATAGAAAGTAACCGATTTCCGCGCGAATGTTGAGTGAGGAGGAGGTTCGCTTCCAACAAGAACTTCTTTTTCCAACTCTGATAGTTGACATTTCTCTCGGAGGTTTTTCTCTTTCTCCTAGTCGACAAAGTATAGTCCGAATTTAAATCGCAATGCCGTTGGATGCCGTGTGGTAAATCAACAATTTAACTGATCAAGATTGATTTCGGGAGACGAAATACCATTCAAAATGCGCTCGAGACATTTTTCGAGGCGTTTTCCTCGAAGCAATGCCTGCAAATAGCTCTTGAATATAACTTTATCCTTCATTTTTTGAACGTCTTCGATAGCCAAATTCCAATCTTTCGGTGTGTCTCGTGGATTGAGTTGCAATAATCGCCTCGCCCGAGGTGTCAAGTGCGCTGGGAGATTCTATAGATTTCAAGATTTCGCTTTTCCGCCCGCTCATACTTTCGTGCTGAGGAAGATCACCGTGCCCACATTGAAATGTTGCAAAATTTTCCACTTTGATTATATATTTAATCTTTTCCGTGGATTGCAGATATTTTTTTGTTTTAATACAAATTTTTAGGTATTTTATGATAACTTGCGGGAAAATTTTGTCGGAAAATAAGTGAAAATGATTCATAAACTTACTAGAAAATTCGATTTTTTTAAAAAAAAAAAAAAAAAGTATGACAACGGCAGCGTAGCTTACGGCAGCATAGCTTGCGTCAGCAAGATTTGAAAAATGTATCTAATTTTAATCGTCTTTAGTCTCTCTGATAGTATTGAGAGATATTTCTGAGTATAAAAAACGACCATCTCATCGAAACATTCATCACTTCAACACTAGTTCTAAGAGAAGAACCCACGCTTCCAAATTACAGTAGATTCGAAAGAAAAATTTCTATCATGGAGAAATTAGCGATAGCGTTGTTTGGTCTATTAGGTCTAGTCGCAGGTCATCCATACCCCCCACCTCACCACTACCCCCACGGCCACCCCCATGGACATCCTCTGGCCGTCGAGGTGAAGGCCCCGAGTTGCGGCTGCAACGATGTCTACGGATCGTGGGCCAGGGGCTACGGGCGGCCGGCAGGAGCCGTGGGCCCACTCAGCGGGGGCCTCATCGGTGGATTCAACGGCGGTCTCAACGGCGGACTCAACGGTGGACTCAACGGTGGAGTCAACGGCGGCCCCGGGGGTTGTTTCGTGGTGCAGCCGGTAGCCGTTCCCGGGCGGATCATCGTGCGGGAGGCCCCCCAGGTGGTGCCCGAGTACGTGGAGGCGGCCCCGCTGGTGCTGGAGCAGGAGGCGGCGCCGCGCTTCGTCTTCGGCGACGCCAGCCCGCGACGCCTCAGCCACGAGGCCCGGCCGGCGGTGATCGAGCACTTCGAGACTCCGTACGTCATCGACGCCGTCCAGCGGACCCACTTCGTCAACCACGCCGCCAAGCCCGTCGTCATCGACCACTACGAGCACCCGGAGTTCGTCTCCGACGAGGGCCTTCCTGTCATCTACGAGCCCTGCGACTGCGGCTGCGGCTCCTCCGTCCCTTGCGCCGCCGCTGGCTCCGTCCCTGGCGTCGGCCCTGCCTGCGCTTGCGGCGTCCCTTCTTGCACCGGCTGCGGATGTACTGCTCTCGCCGCTCCTGCACCTTGCCACTAGTCCTCGCTCCGGACGTACCCGTTTTCACCAGGTCTCCTAGGTTTTAGGAATGATTTGACCGATCTTGTTGACGTATTTTTTCGTGTTCCTATGTAATTTATTGTCTTAACTTATTTCAAATATATGAGTGAAGAACCAGAAGTAACCCTAATTTGTTCATTTACTTTGTAAAAAGCTCCTCAAATTCATCGTTGGCCGAGAAACAAAACTACGTACCTCTATTGTGATGTTTCAGAATTTTCAACTGTTGCATTTGATCGAACCGAGGCAATTGAATACCTTGAGATTTTTACGGAATCTTCTGCTAACAGAGAGGGAGAATCAATGTAGCTTTCGAGGTATAAGTGCATTAGCTTTCCAAGGAAAAAGATAATGTATGACCGAAAATCTGCAACGTCGCAAATGGTAAAATGCGATTTTGTACTAAGGGCCGATATTCCCGACGAAATGAACAGAGCAAATACTGGAAGATAAGAAGTAAAGGTGATGTTAAATCTCTTGAATACAACCTGAATCTTTGAATTTAATCTTATTTTAACCGTATCTCTTTTTTTTGGCTTCTCCCCGATGTAGCTGTGAGGATTCAGCGCTAATCATATCGCCTTTTTCCACACAAAAGAACGTAAATACATTTGAAAGTTGCATAATGTCCACCATACAATTGTTTTTTAACTATCAAATATGGAGCCGTTTTAACTAAAATTACTTTTTTTTTTTTTTTTTTTTTTTTTTTTTTTTTTTTACTTCACCCATAAATTAATAAAAGTAGGGACAAAAATTTCAGAGTGATATGAAAACTAAATTGTTGGAGTCCATCCGCAATCGTGGAATAAATTGACGTGCCTTTGTATGCGAAACGACGATATAAGAAATAAATACCAACAAGATAAGAAACTTGAAATGAACAGATTTAATGTAGATCTTTAGAAACAACAACGCTAATTACAATATGTTTTCAAGATTTAGTCCGCGATTGCCACCAAATACGGCGTAGAGACATGATGGGCACCGAAGGATGTTGAAAGTCTAACGTTCAGAATTTTCCGCGAGGCAACCGTCTCAACCCTCAAATTTCTCGTTTGCAGAATTGGAATTGCGGAAAAACGATAATGCTCCAGATTTAGTTAGATTGATGCCAAATATTACAATGGTGAAGATACAGGCCTGAAATGAGTTCTGAAGGGGAAATCAAAGTCTAGCACTTCAAATTCTGAAGATTATGGCAGCCTTGAGTTTAACTTTTCTTTAATTTGAGCAACTATTAGCGCAGAGAAATGAAGACTTTTACAATTTTGAACATTTCGAATTACTTTTTGGTGAGTAATTGTCGTTGAATGCGATCTTCAAAAACGTGTGAGTAATATGAAGGGGGAAAAAGTGCTTTCATCGTACTAAAAAAATGCATTGATGACGTACGCAAGTGGTTATTTTCACAAATCATCACTGATAGCTTTTCCTAATTTTTCAGAAATTTTCTTCTTCTTATCTTAATTTTCCTTGTATGTTTTTGGTTCAGAAGAAACATTTATAGGTTTTCAATAAGTTTTTATTTGAATCAGAAATGACGATTCTATAATTACATAATGTACGATGTTACTACGCCAACTATTTATTATTTACAATATGTTTTTTCTCCGATGTTTCGATAGTTACAGTATACGAAGTCCAGAACAAGTTCTTCTCTACGGAATCTATTGCTCCATTTGCACGATCCTGGCCGAAATTTTATACCGGCTATTCCGGGGACCAAATTTGCGAGGAATGTCCTTTCAGAGTGTTTAATTTTACTGCAACTCTCATTCAAAGAAGAATTAACATTCGGAAGTCGCATTTTTGTAATTTTATTCAGCATTAAACATCTTGTTTTCGGTATATCGATGGCCAAAGTAAAAACTCGCATATTACCATTTGCGACGTTGCAGATTTCCTGTCATACTTTATCTTTTCCTTGGAAAGCTAATGCACTTATACCTCGAAAGCTACCTTGATTCTCCCTCTCTGTTAGCAGAACATTCCGTAAAAATCTCAAGGCATTCAATTGCTTCGGTTCGATAAAATGCAACAGTTGAAAATTCTGAAACATCACAATAGAGGTACGTAGTTTTGTTTCTTGGCCAACGATGAATTTGAGGAGCTTTTTACAAAGAGAATGAACAAATTAGGGTTACTTCTGGTTCTTCACTCATATATTTGAAATAAGTTAAGACAATAAATTACATAGGAACACGAAAAAATACGTCAACAAGATCGGTCACATCATTTCTATAACCTAGGAGACCTGGTGAAAACGGGTACGCCCGGAGCGAGGACTAGTGGCAAGGTGCAGGAGCGGCGAGAGCAGTACATCCGCAGCCGGTGCAAGAAGGGACGCCGCAAGCGCAGGCAGGGCCGACGCCAGGGACGGAGCCAGCGGCGGCGCAAGGGACGGAGGAGCCGCAGCCGCAGTCGCAGGGCTCGTAGATGACAGGAAGGCCTTCGTCGGAGACAAACTCCGGGTGCTCGTAGTGGTCGATGACGACGGGCTTGGCGGCGTGGTTGACGAAGTGGGTCCGCTGGACGGCGTCGATGACGTACGGGGTCTCGAAGTGCTCGATCACCGCCGGCCGGGCCTCGTGGCTGAGGCGTCGCGGGCTGGCGTCGCCGAAGACGAAGCGCGGCGCCGCCTCCTGCTCCAGCACCAGCGGGGCCGCCTCCACGTACTCAGGCACCACCTGGGGGGCCTCCCGCACGATGATCCGCCCGGGAACGGCCACCGGCTGCACCACGAAACAACCCCCGGGGCCGCCGTTGACTCCACCGTTGAGTCCGCCGTTGAGACCGCCGTTGAATCCACCGATGAGGCCCCCGCTGAGTGGGCCCACGGCTCCTGCCGGCCGCCCGAAGCCGCTGGCCCACGATCCGTAGACATCGTTGCAGCCGCAACTCGGGGCCTTCACCTCGACGGCCAGTAGATGTCCATGGGGGTGGCCGTGTGGGTGGCTGCTGGGGTAGCCGTGGGGGTAGTGGTGAGGTGGGGGGTATGGATGACCTGCGACCAGACCTAATAGACCAAACAACGCTATCGCTAATTTCTCCATTTCGCTAAGACGGTTATTTATTGTGTCGATGTGTGGCTTGCAATGGTGAATGATGGAAGTCCAGCAAGAGAATGATGCTATTTTTCGAATTCGGTGAGCATTTATAGTTCTTAGAAAATCATTTCGTTCCGAAAAGATTGTGTTGTCAGGCGAAAATGGCGAGAATAAAGCATGCTGTGAAGCTGATTTTCCTTGAGAGTTAAGGGCAGGACTTCACGATACAATCAAAATCTTGATTTATTTTCAGTTGATATTTAGAGTGCGTTCAGTGATGTTCGAAATTAGAGCTGCGCCATTCCGAAATTCTGCGTCGTCAGTTTTTCAAAATACCCGAACATTAATCTTAAGACTCAGGATACAGTTTTATCCAAGCGGCGAATCGCTTTCCGTGATGATTTGAAGAATCATTTTTTTTTGTTCTACACGCGCGTTTATTTCATGTGTATTTTTCCTTCGGGCCGTTTTCTAGCCGTCATTAGTTTTTACCCATCGCTAATCATTACTACTAAGTCTGAAAATGGACAATATTTATAAAGGACAAAAAATCTTTAATGCACACAAGAATAATATACCTAAATAAAATCCCCATTACGTCTTACAAAGTAAATTGTCTTCAGTTTGTGAGAGAAACCTCGCGAGGAAGCTATTACCACCAGCGAAAATAACTCAGATCAATATTTTGTTGTTGCTATACTAATCATTTTTGCTCATTAGTCTCGACTATAATCATAATAATTACATTAACAAATCGAGCAGATTGTTCCGATGCTGGAATGAGAGTGGAAAATATCGTTGGCTATCTTACGGAAGGACGTATCTCAATTTCCACATGAGTCCTGTTGAGGATAAGAATCCGCGCTTTCTGTGGCTCATACGGATATCGAGATACGGCGTTAGGTTGTAGGGGCGACGAAATGCGAGATGGGCCCGGAGAGAACGGATCCAGTGCTCTGTAGCCGGATCCGCGGGCCGAAGCCAGAGACAATACGTCGCTCTTTTGACGTTAGAGCGTATCTCGATGGCCCCAGATCGCACGAATTCGCATGTGAAACAGGGTTCTCGTGGAAACTGAGATACACCCTTATGTTGGAGGGACGACGAATAGGCAATAGACGCCCGGAGCCCGCCTCGGAACCGGGCGACGTGACGCGACGCTCGACCAGCTCTTCGATTGTTGAATCGTTATCGAATGACCTTGATCGATATATAGCATTGTGAAGATAGGGATTTATCGATCAGCAGCATTCGATAACGATTCAACAATCGACCCGCTGCTCCTCGATTGTTGAATCGATATCGAATGACCTTGATCGATATATAGCATTGTTAAGATAGGGATTTATCGATCGGACGCATTCGATAACGGTTCAACAATCGACCCGCTGGGGAAAGTTCACCCAGAGGAAACTTGAGCTGCGTTCTGAGCTCGGAGCAACTCGGGCGCCAGGCGCATGCGCAGCTCGGAGCAGCTCGGGCGCTAGGCGCATGTCCAGCGCGCATGCGCGGCTCAGGAACCCAGTCCTTTTCAGGAAATCGAGTGGAGGTGTTTCCGGGCCTCCTCACACAAAGTCGCCCAAACCCCACGTCATGCCTGCGGTCTGATTGTTGAAATCGATAGACAAAGCGATAGGCAAAGAAGACAAAAATGATATGGAGGGATCCTATTGGTGTTAACGGTTGGTTGCGATGGACAAAGATGGTAAGTAATAGAGTAACTAACGGTAACTACGAGAGACCCTACCGTCAGTCCATTATTTTATCCCTTAGTCTACAGGAACCACCCATTTCAACCAATAGGATCGCTCCATATTCCCTGTGTCTTCTTTGTCTATCGCTTTGTCTATCAATTTCAACAATCAGCCCGTGGGCCTATTTTAAGGGACTGGTTGAGCCCTAATGTCACATTCTAGGGTCTTCCCATAATTTTGTGGAAGTAGGTATAAAACTCGGATCTTTATGGAGAGCTAGCCAAAAACCCCTAAGCGCAACAACTTGGTACCTCCGAAGTACGCTGGATAGAGACACATCAGACATTCCCTCATTTTTATAAATGCATCTAGCAGTAGAATCGGAGAAGAATGGCCAGGAAGAAGAAAATGATAAGGAAGGTGGAAAAAAAGAAGAGGGAACAGAATGAGATGAAGGAGAAGGCAAGCGTGCGCAAAGAGAGGGGGAGCATAAGAGAAAGAGAAGATGAATGGAAAGAAGATAAGGAAAGAGAAGAGGACGTATGGTGAGTAGACAATGGAGGAGAAAATCCTAAGGAAGGAGAGAGAGAGGGGGAAGAGTAGAAGAAGAAAGCGAGAAAGAAGATAGAGAGAAACATGAATGAGACGATTAAGCAGACGGAGAAGAAGAAAAGCGTTAGGAAGTGGAAGAGGAAAGAAGAGAGAAAGGATAGGGAGGAAAGGGAGGAGAATGGGAGAAAGGAAAGCAAGGTGAGTAGGAAAAGAGTGAAAGAAAATAGGAAGAAGAAAAGTTGAGTGGAGAGTGAGAGGCGGACAAAAAAAAGGAGAAAGAGAAAGAGAGCTGAGGAAAAAGAAACAATGAAAGATAATGAGAGAGAATAAGGAGACGAAGAGGATAAAGAGTAAGAAGGGAAGGAAATGGTAAAGAAGATTGTGGTTCCGAGGCAAGGACAGGGCGTGTATTGTTTTTTTCTTCTGCCCCAGGATCTGGCTACACAGCACCAGTTCCGTTCTTCACGAGTTGGTCTCACATTTCCCGCTCATCATTCCACCACCGCACTGCTGCGCCGCGCCGCGCCGCGCGCCGTATGTCCTCCTTCGCTCAGCCCACTCTCGTGCACTCCCGTCATCCTTGTTAACTAAGAGGACAGTAACTTTAGAAATGAAGCTTCTCGAACAGTAAAAATATATTTGAAACTTTGAAAGACCCCGAACTGCCCTTTTCTATACGGAGTCAAAGTCACTTTGGGTCAACGCTCAGATTCGCCCAAGGATAACTCATGGCCCATGAGTTGAGCAACCGGATTTGTATATGTATACCTCACCTGATTTGCGAAAACTCGCCTAGCAAAGTACTCACTCGGACATCAATCAGTCCATTCGGCGAATTTTACGCTCTACAAGCTGCTCATCAATCGTCACCAGGCGAAATGTAGCATTGACTTTGGAACTTGTGTGCAGCTGCAGGGTGTGCCAAAAGAAAGTATCTTCCTTGAATAGCTTTCGAACGAATTTAACCATCGGAAAACGCTGAAACACTTGTTTAATATTTTTGAGGGGGACATCTTTTCCGCTCATTTGCATTTTTGAGCCCCCCTGGGGCTCTAGGCGCTTTTCGATTTTCGAACTCGTTTGAATGATATTCAAAATGGATACTTTCGTGGCGCATACTGTATTTTTCCCTCCTAGAGCACTCACAATTCATGAATGTCGCATATTTCAGGAGTGTTTCTAGTCTTCAGTTCTCTCCTCGAGTCTCATGCCGTCTCGGTCGAGTTGCAATGCAAGTTCCCCCGGCCCAAAAACAGCGGCCGGAGATTCGGCGAACACGCTCGGGAAGTTCGACGAACACCGTCTCCGTTTGAGTCTATTCCGAAACCAGCGACCATTCCCGTTACGCGGACGACAGCATAACGCCGACATCCCGAGGAGAATAGTACGCGGCACCGGGTCGCAGTCGCGACAGAATTAAATAAATTATAAAATATACCCCCCCCCCCCGTCGGTGGTGTGGGGAGGGGGCACGGACGTGCAATGGCGCGTAACGAGCCCCGGAGATAATAAAATAAAATAAAAAATAACGTTCTGTTGGGGCGAGGCGAGGCGGAGCAATAAAAATAATAAGAATAACGATAATGATAATGGCATTAATAATGAGTGGCCGTTTCCCGACTCGGCGGGACGCGCGGCCGCGGTGCAGGCGCGTCGCAACACAACGGAGGAAGTTATGATTATTGTTATTATTATATTCCTTGCGCACTTGAGCGCTGCTCCCTCCCCCCTCCCCCCTTCCTCCTCCACCCCCCTCGTCGTAGTCGGCCATCGAGCGCACAATATATCATTAGCGACCTTCTCTGCACGTAGCGGCGGAGTACTTACAGGCTGCGGCTTGGCTTGTGCAGTTCGTTCGTTTGTTTGTGAGGGTGTGGATGTGTGTGTACAGGGTGTCCTGCATGGATGGTGTTACAGTACCCATATAGGGAGAGTATGCACTGAAAAAAAAACTCCGGCCGTAGGAGCCGTAATTACGGGCTATATAGAGCTACCGTCCGTTCCGGGCTCAAAGGCCGAAAATTCCGGCTGCTGGAGCCGTAGTTTCGGCCTCTAAACCCGGAGCAATCGAAGTTACGGCTCCAGCAGCCGGAATTTCCGGCCTTTGAGCCCGGAACGGACGGTAGCTCTATATAGCCCGTAATTACGGCTCCCACGGCCGGAGTTTTTTTTTCAGTGTGGACAACTCGAAATATGTAGCTCTCAGGGCCCAAAAGGGTAGGTAACCTTTGAAAACGAAAAATTTCCCTGTCAATCTCTAGACTCCAAATCAAACGAAAATGGACAAGAAAATTCATGAGTAAGCATTCTTCCGCAAAAATGAGTAAGTTTATGCAAAAACCAAGTCACACACGTGCTTAACCAACGATAGTTCCCAACAATTGTGATTTTAAATCACTCTGGATAATTTGAATTTATAGATTGCCTATCCTTTTGGGGTCTAAGAGCTCCATCACCTAACCTCAAAATTTTCGACATGTCTATACGCTCCCTTTGTAGGTTCTCCAAATGGTGTCAGCGGACCGAACACATCTACATCGGACCCTATAGAATGTGCTGTTGGCCCAGGAAGAAGGAGGAAGAGGCTGCGAAGAAGAAGAGAGGGAATTCAGAATGAAGAATGAGAAGGATATGAGGAAAAAGTAGAATGAGAAGAAATCGGAAAGGAGGAAGAGTAGAAGAATATTTGGAATCAAATTAAGGAGAAAAAGAGGAAGAAAAGGAGGTCTAGGAGAAGGTTGAGTTGAAGAATATATGTCGCAGAGCAAGAAGAAGGAGAAGAAGGATTCCGAAAGGAGCATGAGTAAGAAGAATGTGTAAATAAGATAGAGAGGAAGAACAAAATTGAGGAGAAGAGGAAGATGGAGGAAGTGGGGGAGGAACCGTGAAAAAGAAAGTCGGTAACATGAACCCAACGTTCGGTGTTCCATATGGACGTATATCTGTCAAACGGAATTATGTGCATTATGACGTGAGCCCTGTTATGCATGTATTCTTATGGGTCTCATGACTCATGTCTAAATGCACATAGTTCTGTTTGATAGAAATACGTCCATATCATACTAACTGTTCGATTTGTCGAACCCAACTTCCAATTCCGATTCCTGTAACCGATCATCGGCTGTATACTCAACTTACGAATGAAGTTATAGGTCATACGAACCGAGGGTTCGGTTTCACAAACCAAAAGCTCTGTTTAACAAACCGAATAGGTGGGAGAGGTGATTTGGAACACTGGACGTTTGGTTCATATTCAGACCGAACTCCTGTTTTCCAATAGAAGAGTGGAAGGAGAAAGAAGAAGAAGTAGAAAGAAAAACTGCAGCGATGAATAAGTAAAGAAAAGAAGAAGGAAAAGACGAAGGAACTAGGATAGGAGGCGAATGAGGAAGAACAAGGGTAAAAAAGAAGGAACACGAGAAGTTGATGAAGGAGGCAAAGAGCTAGAAGAATAGGAATAGCGAAAGAAAAAAGATGAGGAAAAAGAAACTTTTCTCTTCTTAATTTTTTTCCTCTATTACTTCTACTTCTCAGTATTTGCTTCCGTTTTCGTATTCTTCTGTCGGCTCTTCTCCTCCTCATTCTCTTTCTTGCTCCCTCCTATTCATCCACCTCCTTTTCTTCCTCCACCTTTTCTTTTTAATTCGTTTTCCCCTAGTATCCGTATCTCGATTCGAAACACCCTGTATCCATTTATGTGTGTGCGCTGTGCGTGCGTGGACGTTAAAAAATTATCCATGTGTTTATTGTGAGCCGTTTGCTGACATTCCATAGATGGCGTCTCTATTCCCCGTCTGTGCAGATATATCCGAGCAATATTGGTTGGATATTATCGTTACACTGTCACCAATACGGAGACAGTGCTATAATGATGTTGTCTCAGTGTACACTGCCGTGCTCAGGAGGAACCCCGTATGAGCCTTTAGACGTCGCCAAGCTTTCTCTAATGAAAACCGAATTTACTGGGAAAATTGCGAATATTATTTTCCAAAATTTTCAGATAATTTTGTACTCAATGTAATCTAAACTATCTGAAAATTTCAAGGAATAATATGCATAAATGTTGTCAAAAATACGTGCTTTATCAAGGGAAATTTGGCAACTCTCGAATGTTCATACGGCGTTTTTCCTTAGCACGGCAGTACACAACAGGTGACCGTTCTCTGAAGAAGGGACCTGAGTCCGCGGTGACAAAAGTTTCAACCGAGCGATTTCGATCGAATTGGGTGGGAAAATCGGATTTTGAGGTTTCCACGGAAAATCCTCGACACCGTCCTGAGGAAGCAAAATGCTTTGTGCGGTTTCGTTCATTTTTGTGGACGTATAGTTGCTACGTAATATCGCATATGGCAGTTCTGTACCCTGAGTGTATCAGTTTCGTAAGGGATCACATTTAGCAGCAGCGAATAAACGCGATATTTAGGGATTTGAAGTTAGAGGTTGACTTTAGCCACTCTCCCTGAAGCATTAAAAACATTCTCTCGAAAATCTAAAAACAATTTATTTAATTCGAATTTTTTAATTTAAATTGGGGATGATTTGCCTTGGGTGATGGATTTGTCGGAAGAAAGCCAATGTCACTTTTGTTGGGTTAAAAAGCGAAAATGATTATATTATTGAGGTTAGAGCCATGCGACGTACATCTATGAAAACAATGACACGACTATTCGTGTTTCCATGTCGAGCGTTTAGCATTGCGGGGAAGTGAAGGCGCAGCTTTGCGATCGAATGTACGTCCGCGTCCCAGCCGAGTCAGTAATAAGCCGAGACAGAACCAGCTCTGAGTTGGTTCCCTTCCGTCAAACGGACTACATTTTCCAATTTGGAACTATAAATTCTAGCCCGGTTTAAAAACAACGTATGCGCTATTAGTTTCCCTATGCACATAAGTGTTTCTCCATAAGAGCCAGACTTTATAGTTCCAAATTGCAAAAAGCAGTCCAAACGATTTCTTTCGATTTATACAACAAAGGAACTAATCACGGTAAAAACTTTCGGTCATGTACGGATTTCAATTATTCCGGTGTGAATACGTCCGAAAAATGTGTTTCGGTTAAAGGAAATCTGATCTTTCGTTTGGTTCAAGCGATTTATCAAAAGGGGTATTAAAATCTTTCAAAACAGCTGAAAGCGTGTTTGTTCCTTTCTGGTAAATGTAGCCCCTCTTTAAATAGCTGTATTTGAAAACTAAGTTTTCGTAACTGCAAACTCGAACCGTCGAAATGGCGGTTTGGTTTTGCGATTTTGAGGCATTTTTCGTTCCAAAATGTCCTTCGAACCCTCCAGTATGTTCACGCAGCAGTGATGCCAACTTGGTCGAGACTCTTCATCAGTGGCGAGGCGTGAATGATCGATTTTTATATTTCCCCATTTGAAGCCATGGTAAAGAATCGATTATTAAGGTGTTCGTTGCGAACACCCTGATTAGCGATCCTTCTCCATAGGTTTAAATGGCAGATCAATCGATATATTGCAAAGCACACCTCGCCGCTGCTCGTAATAAGATGAAAATCCGTAAGAATACGGTTAAGCTTTGAGGGCTTACCCTGATCCATGTGCAAGATCCTCTCTTGGCATCGTGAAAAATTTACGAGACGTAAAATTTGACCACAAGCTCGAGAGACAACAACCATAATTTCACCAGACGGGTCACAAAGTTGCCAAATTGCTGGTCAAAATCCTCAAATTCGCAGTCAATAGAATGGTGGGCCGAGTTTAGCAACAAAGAACCGGAGACGTGTTCATAAAAGCACGTATCGTATCCCCGAATACACTCCCTTACGCATGAGACATTGTTTCTAGATTGGGCTGAAAATTCAGCACATTTTCCTGTATACTCAGTGCAAATAATCCCGAATTTTTCACACAACTTGGGAGCCTTGCTGAGGAGCGTCCGTTTGGATGATGCATTTTGGCTAATCCCGAAACACGAGTGCACAAGAAAGCCTCTCGGAATGAATATTGCTCAAATTGTGGTCGTGGTCGGGGTGTGATAATAACTTGTTCTCGCCGACTTCTCGAGTGGTTGTAGAGGTTAAATTTAATGTTTATCGCTCATTATCAAGCATGAAAAATGAAGTCTGTCTTCAACATTCGTGTGAAATCTTGACAGAAGCGTGCGCGCACTGCACTGTACCACTAAAGGAAATTGACACACGAAACGTCCGAAATTTCGGTGGTCAAAAACACGAAGCCGAACAAATTCTTTCCATCTCTTCTCCTCATCCTTATTTGCCTCCCCTTCTTCCTCTGAGGTTTCCGACCGTTCGGAAAACCTGAAACCGGAATACTTCACGCATTGCGTTCAACACGGTGCGGTCTGCGCGGCGCGGCGGAAGTTAAAATCATTGAACCACATTTATGTTGGTTCTTTTATAATTTTTTCGTTCATTTCTTATGAGTGGAAGGCCTTGTCCACACAGAGATAGGTTTACGGAACCTAACTTTCGCGCAAAGTTTCGTGAATTTTTGCTAGTAGTGTTGACAGGGCTTTCCCAAAAAATGTGTTCAACACGAGTAAATGCGTCTTATGCACCCCTCCCCCGCTGGCACGTTCATTTGATGGTTTTTATCGAGTTTCAAAACGAATGAGAAGGGAGCGGCAAAATATAGGTGGCCCATGGGTGGCAAGTAGGCGAATCCGGCCCTGAAATGAGCGCAAAAATATTTTCAAACAATATTTTCACAACTATAATCGATTTTAGAGGCTATTCAAGTAATACCCAAGCTACTTAAAGGAAAGGGGTCTGAGCTCGCCCGATGGGGTCAAACGAAGGAGGAAAGGGATCCAGTTCAGTCTTACGTTAGTGTCCCACTTTAAGATAAATGAAAAACAATCATTTGTCGGTTTTAAGAAACTCTCCAGCTGTTTTTTTTATGATTTTCAAGTTAGTTTTCAAAAAAACTTTAGGGGGGCGTTGTCTTACGGGAGCATTACAAAGGAGAGGGGGTTTCAAAGGACCGGCCAAAATCGTTTGCGTAATAGTTGAACGGCCCCTCACCGGTCATCCCGCGCGAACGGTGGCGTGGCGTACTTTGCAGCAATATATCGATTTATCTGTCATTTAAACTCATGGAAAAGGATCGATAAACAGGGTATTCTTGACGAGCACCTTAAATATCGATCTTTTACCATAGCATCAAATGGGGATGTATCGATAATCGATCGTTCACGCCTTTTCACTGCCCGCTAATTGTGATGGCCGACGAGGAACATTACTCAAAACGGAGCCATCCCAGTGGATGAAGGGGGTGGGGGGGCTGCATGGCGGGCAGCATAACCGTCGCCGGGAAGGGGCGCAGCATCCAGCATGCACTGCGCCGAGCACTCCTTCCTCTCATTATTAATACGATTACGTAATGTCATTGAACTCATTAAACTTATAACAGTCGAGTCTGACGACTGCCACGTCGGTCGGGCTAAAAACGACGCACGTGCCGCGCATTCCGAGCGGGGATCCGTCGTTTTGACGCTCGTTGCCATCCGAATGCATGCGGCCTCGCCTCCTGGTTTAATGACCCCTTCGCGTATTTCATATTTAGTCTAGCCCCCCCCTTCTCCTCCCCACGCGGGTCCTTTCGAAAAGGGGGAGCTGCCCCCCTTTTCATGCGGTCGACTTCGGGATATTTGCTTCTATTGTTTCCCTCCGCGGTGCTACGTTTAAGCTCAGACGGCGCGCAGAGCGGCAGAGTGCGTCAGTTTATTCCCCCTATCGAAAAGTTTGCCCTGAATTTCGCCGTGCTGCGGAAAAACGCCGTATGAACCTTCAGGCGTTGCCAAAATTTCATTTAAAAAACATGAACTCCTTGGTAAACTTCTGAATATTTTTCCTCCAATTTTCCAGATAATGTTTGCAGTTTCACTTAAAGCTCCTGATAATTTCAAGGATAAATGTTCTTAACTGTCCTCAAAAATAAACATTTTACTGAAGGAAATTTGGCAACTCTTGAATGCTCGTACGGCGTTCGTCCTTAGCACGGCAGACTTCTTTCTCGAGTTGCGCTCTCCAAGGAGGGGATGGGACGGTCAATTGCGTCGGGAATTCGATTATTTCAGTTTAAAAAGCAGATTTATGAAGAATCAATCAGGATCTGTTACTTGTAACAGAACCTAAGATGATTAGATATGTTTTTAATCAAAGTAAGTGAAAAAAAGTCAGGATGATTTTTGTGTGTACGGTGTCATCTTTGTTCTGAGTGGTTGATGAATGAGCCGATTGGAAAACATCATCAAAAAGCGAAGATGACGTCATCGGACAAGTTAAGATGTCGTCATCGCATCGGGAAAGCCCTTTGATGAAATCATCATGGCTTTTCTGATAACCAGACTTAAACATTAATAGGCATTTAAACTACTAGATTAACGCATCCATACTATGAAGAAGTCCGCAATTCTTAGCGAATGTTGTTTGGTGTTAGTGATTTCCTCCACCTGGAATGACCAATTTTAATTTTCTCAATATTTCTCTTTTTTATTTGATGCTTTATTTGAAGAAATTAGGCGGGTCAGGAAAAGTGACTCAAGCTGTTGATGCCCATCCGCCCCATCGTCTCGGGTTTCGAATACCAGGGAGAACTCCAATAGGGGGCATAGATTCAGCATAATAAAATTATTTGCATAATAAAACTATAGTCAGGAAAAATAGCGTCCCCAGCCGCCACGAACGGAAGAATCGTTATTGTTTCATCGGAGGAAACGATATGTTACATCGAGAAATCGATTATGTCGTTCAAGACGATGTTCGCCGCTGAAAATTCAGCAAAAAAAACTTTTCAGGAAACAGTTTTCAGCGAAAATGTTCGCCAAACATGTTTCAGGAAACGTTTATCAACGGAAATGTTCGCCAGTCACGTTTCAGGAAACATTTTTCGACGGAAATGTTTGCCGAACGGCGTAAGAGGAGCCGGAATGCTCGTGAGCGCGGTGGTGTATCGCGCCCGCAAGAACTCAAGAGAGGATAGATCTCGTCACTATACAAACAAGAAGAAGGAAAAGGGAGAATTTATCGTGGCGTTCATCTGCGAGGTTTTACGGTTTTTGCGGCCGGGCGCGGCTTTTGTTACATATTTCATGATCCGTCAACAGAAGTTCCATCGGAGAGCCGAGTCCTTGCTTTTGTCGCTCCGATGATGTAACCGCGTATAACTGCGTTTTTACGCGGGCCCAAGAGAGCATGGGGCTCCACAGACTGGAGTCTTCGTTTTGAAGTGAAGTTACGTTCTTTCGCGGGTAGGCCACGCTGCTGTCGCGTCGAATCCCGCGGAAAACTCCCCGCTAGTTGCCGCTCTACAGGGTGTTTCTTGTCAGTCGAAACAAAAAATCCGAGCCAATAGGATTTTCCCCCCGTCGTTTTTTGCGGATTTACCTACCTTGGATCATGACAAATGTACTCGCAAAATTTTAAGTTTCGATGATTCTCAGTTTTCCGCTTAAAAATTGGACGTACTTCTGCCAAACTGAACTGTGTGCATTTTGACGTGAGCCCTGTTATGCATACATTCTTATAAGTCTCAGGGCTCATGTATTGATGGATATAGTACCGTTTGGCAGAAATACGACCAATAATAGACAACGCCTTATGCAGCTCATTCCAGTTAAATCCTGTCAATCGTATTCCCTCATTTAAACGATTTGTCATTGAATATTGCGCTTACTGGATACTTTGCCGTGATTCTGAAAAGATTTGCTTCTTGAGAACTGGAATCCCGATAAAGATTTTCCACTTTATTGCAGAAAAATGAGTTTAGAGCACGCGTATCCCAAGTCTCCCGACTCTTCTTTGTCCACATCATCCTCCTTTTTCTTTTTCGTCTTTTTCCGTTTCTTCGTCGTATTTTTCCTCTTTTTTCTCTTTTCTTTTCTTCGTTTTCTTCCTCTCCCTCCTCCCCCTCTGGTTTTTCCTTTTCTCGTTCGTCTCCTTCTTTCTTCTCCTCCTCCTCTTCTCTCTCCCTCTCCTATTATTCTCCTTCTCCCTATTCCTATCCTCGTTCTTCTTCTGTCTTTTCTAATTCCTCTCTTTCTTTTTCATCGTCTCCCGATACAGAGACTGGGAACCAACACCCCGTATTTCCATGTATGAACGGAGGGGCCGGGTGTCTGATTGCGAGGGAGAGTAGAACGGGGGACCGGGAGGGGGGGGGGTGGGGTGGGGAGGGGAAAGGGAGGAGTGGAGCCGTGCAAAAGGGTTGCAACGTGACTGTGGAGCCTTTTGAGTGGAGCGAGGCGCATGAAGCGACTCCCTCTGAATCAAAGTATACTTATTACTTATTGTCTCGCAATGTGCATAATGAAAAGTGCCTCTCACAAACAGAAAACTAGTACTTCTCGTTTCCCTGTTGAAACAGGGTGGCAAGGGGGGGGGCAAAAAAGACACCCCCCTCCCCCTTGAAGTCGAATAATCGTGTGCAAGTGAATAGCTTGTCATAAAGTGTCCAACTCTGGGAAGAAAAAAAAAGAGAAAATACCGAGCACGGATAAAACCGAACACAGCCGAAAACGTTCAATGAATGGAAAGCATATTTTTAGCGCATATTCAGTTCCTTGAAAGAACCTCGTTACTTTTTGGTGCCTGCAATACCCAATATCTATAAACTTTTTCAACACTTGAAATTTCCCTCTTTTTGAAGTGAAGGGAATTCCTGCCTATCCTTCAATCTAAAATGAAAAAGAAATCAAGAAAATGTGCGTTTGACCTTTAAAACAACTTTTCTGCAATTGAATGGAATTTTCATTTTTTGCCGAGCAGATCATTTTGCAGAACAAGACATTCAAATATGAACGGTCGTCAAAAATGTATTTGTAATTTCGACCTATAAATTCTGGCTCATCTGAACAAACACTTATGTGCATAGGGAAACTAATGGCACATACGTTGTTTTTAAACCGGACCGGAATTTATAGTTCCTAATCGCAAATTGTAGTCCATTTTGCAATATAAGAACCTATTATTTCTGGCTAATTCTAAAAACAACATGTAAGTCATTATTTATCGTATGCATATAGATGCTTTGATGGATTAGGCAGAAAGTGTAGTTCCCAATTGCCGTAGTCGCAATGGGCACGGCGAAAGCCGCCGGAGAGCGTAAAAACAAAGATATTAGTACTTTTGAGTGGTACTAGATGATCATTTTTTCGGGTTTTCCGTGGTTTGTCCAGAGAATTGTTCAGCAGCGACGGTATAGATTGACGCTTTAGTGCCATGCCTCGCGTCGTATTCATGACGGCTTTCTTGTCCTGGAGGCTGTCTCGGATTTTGCGGGATGCCGAGCTGGGCTAGAGCACCCATTATACACAGGAGATTACAGACCCGTCGAGATATGGAGCTCTTAGGGCCCACCAGGACTGAGAACTTTTAAAAACGAAAAATAACACTGCAGATCTTCGGATTCTAATATCAAACCAAAATGGCCAAGAGTGGTCATAAATGAGCGTTCTTTCCCGAAAAGGAGTGAATGTATGCAAAAACTAAGTCAAATTCCCCCGGTAAAAATTGGCAGTAGAATCTGTGTTCCAAAATACCATAGACCTACGGCCGGCTGTAAGATTTGCAATAGCTTCTATAGCCGGCTACACAATTTCTTTTAGCCTTTTATAGCCGATGGCGATTCAGCAACTCACAGCCAGGCAATAAAGTGTATGCTAAACGTTACTAATTACGGATGCTAGGACTTAGTGAGTTTTTGGACTACCGCTCTCTTTTTGGGCCATAGTATCTTGATTTATTTTGCGAGGAAAGTTCCGTACTTTTGATGGATGCCTGCCATTCCTAATACATTAGAGCGCCTTCAGTTTCGTATGATACTGTTCAATACCTCTGGTGTGAAATAGTTGCTTCAAGCGCCGTGGCACGCTGCGGCGCAGAGAGCGCGAAACGCGCATTAGCGCCTACAAACCTAACAGGGATACCTCACGCATTGCGCAATGCGTGAAGTATCCCTGTTAGGTTTGTAGGCGCCAGTGCGTCGCCGCTCCGCTTTGTGTTAGGCTCTAATATTTGATCCGGAGGAGTCAGCGTCATTCAACTCATGATTTCGAAATGTTTGCAAATCCTGTAAAGATTATTCTCGTTTTAATTAATGAAAAAAAATATGTATTAAAGGAAAATACAAAGTGTGTTTTGTAAATATTAAGGTGGTTCCGCATCAAACTTAATGATTTCCAAAGCACACGAATTTCTACACAATTTCTTATAGCCTTTTATAATCGATGACGAAAAAGCAACAGCCAAGCGATAAAGTGTAAAGCCCGGCTATAGGAACTAGGTATAGCCCGGCTGCATAATTTTTTATCGCTTCGTATAGCCCGGCCGTATGATTTTCTTCGCATTCTACAGCCAGCTATATGATTTCCTGTAGCCTTCTTTAGCCGGCTATAAGAATTCCTATGGTATTTTGAAACGCAGCTCTTATCGCCAATTTTTACCAGGGTCGTGCTCTACTTTACAAACGACGGGTCCTAGCAATTGCAATAATAAATTACTCTGGATAATTTGAATTCATGGCAGAATGACTGCTATTTTGGGCCCTAAAAGCATCATCACCCAACCTCAAAGTTACTGATTTTTCCGCACTCTCACTGTAATGGTACTTTGAACTGGGCTCTCTGACGAGCCTGTTATTCTGCCGTGCTAAGGAAAAACGCCGTATGAACATTCGAGAGTTGCCAAATTTCCATCGATAAAATGTTCTTTTCCGAAGAAACTTATTAATATTTTTCCTTGAAATTTTCAGGACTTTTCGGTGGATTTGCGAGCAAAATTGTTGGGAAAATCGGATGAAAAAGATGCATAAGTTGACCAAGAAATTTGTGTTTTATCAAGGGAAATTCGACAACACTTGGAGGTTCATACGACGTTTTTCCTTAGCACAGCAGTATACTGACGAGGTTTAAAAAAACTTCATCGCTCTCTCGGCGTGGCCTCAGCTCAATATTCCATTGAATTTGTCCTAGCTGAACCCTCTTCCTCCTCCGTCGTGTAGTGATACTCGCACCAGAGCTCATTTTTTTTTACTCTGATTGAAACTGTTCAATCTTTCGGCCTTGCTTCTCCCGCCAAATTGCGGGTAACCAGCGCTTTTTGACCTCCGTGATCTACTGCCGTGCTAAGAAAGAACGCCGAGTGAGCCTCCAGGCGTTGCCAAGTTTCCTTCGATAAAAACCAAATTTACTGGGAAAATTGTAAATATTATTTTCCAAAATTTTCAGGAAATTACGCACGTAATTTGATCTAAAATATCTGAAAATTTCAAGGGAAAATATACTTGAATTGAGCATTGAATCGAGAATCCACCGCATCGGCATCATTGCGGAAGCGAGCCCTACGCGGGCCGTTCGCGTGGCAGCGCCCGGGTTCAGCGATGCAAGAAAAAAAAGTTGGGGCCTCGTAGCCGGCCGGGAGGGCGGGGGCGGGGGAGGGGTGGGGCGCCGGCCGCGACCGCGGTGGCGGCGGGGCGGGCACGGGGAAAAAGTGGTCCGTTGATAAAAACGAGAGAAAAATCCAGCGATTATCGGCGCGGAATTCAACCCCCCTCTCTCTCCCCCTCGCCGGCCGCCCCGCCCCGCTCGCGGCGACCCTCGGCGTGTCCGCGCTACTACTCTTTTTTTCGCCGCCGCGTGCCGTAGCGGCGGGAGTTTTTCATTCATGCCCGGCGTAGTATCCTCGCGCGTAAATTCATTCATGGAACCGGCCCGGGAAGCCAGGGAGATTCCGCCGCGCATCGGTCCTTCGGGCCGGAGCCGGGAATTGGAGATGCTCGGTGCGTGAGGAGTGTGAGGGGAAAGGGGGATTTAAGAGCGGAACAGAGGAGAGGGGAAGGATGGCCGAGGGAGGATGAAAGGAATAGAGAAGAGAAGGTCAAGGGGAATGGAGAAGAAAAAGAAATGGCTGGGCTAGGCAGTGGGCTTCCAGGGTGTCTACAAGTCCGGAAATAGTACGGATTTTTAAGGGCGGTCCGGAAGGACTGAACAAGTGCGGAACTTCTGCAAGGAGGTCCGGAATTTTACTCACTTGAAATTGTTCGAATCTCGCCAAATGGCTGTACTGAAAAAGTACTGAATTTTTCTGTCGAGGTGGTGCCGAATTTCCTGGGAATGTACTGAAAAAGTACTGTAAAAGTACTGAGTTTTGGCCAGCCTGTTTTAGTGGACACCCTATCCTGCTTCTCGGCTGTCTCGAGTGAGTCAAAGAGGCTCGGTACACAGAGAGTCTTGATGAAAAAGGGAGAAGGGGCAAAGGAGGAGGTATGAAAACGGAGACGAAGAAAGGGTGCGGATAGAGGGAGTGAGGAAAGCATGAGCACTAAGCAATGAATTTCTGGCCCTCCGCCTACAGTGGCAGGAGTGCGAGGTGCTCCAAGTCCAGAAAGTAAAAGGAAAAAGGAGAACTGAAGAGGAGGAGACAGGAAAGGAAGGAGGAAGCGAAGAGAGGAGAAAAGGAGGTGGGGAATTGAAAAAGGAGAAGAAAGGAAGGTTGAATGGAATATACGGGGAGGGGAAAGAGTGAGCGAGGAACTCATTGGTTCTCCGACGCCAGGAGTCGCTGAATGCCCGGAAAGTTCATTGAGTGAATAGGACACTTGAGTGAAGGAACAGAGAAGATAGGAGAGGAAAAGAGAGGATTTGCGAATGGGCTCGAACGGAGACAAGGAGGAGAGTGTATAAAAAAAGGAAGGGAGGAAGACAGAAAGAAAAGAAAAGCGGGGTGTTGGTAAATAGAAAAATTGAGGTAAGACCGAGTGTCCAGCATCAGGATTTTCCAGATTTTCCCGATTTTTCCGATTTTCCCGATTCCATCAGGATTTGAGGTCAATCAGGATTTAATCCCGATTTCATCAGCATTTGAGGAGAATTAGTCATAAAATCAAGATTGGAGGAAAATCGGCTGTCTGATCGGATTTGTGTTTGCTTTCGCATACGCTTATGCAGAAATTTTACTTTTTCTCCGCAAAAGTTCGCAGGATTTGATCAGGATTTGGAAAAATTATGAAATGAGGATTTAGCAGTAAAAAATCTGGAAAAAGGAGGATTTCATCAGGATTTCCCAAAATGGAAAAGAAGAAGAAAAAACCTATACACCCTGTAAGTACGAGTATACGGTGAGGGGAAAACGAGGAAGGACTCAAATGAAGGCACTTTTTTCCGGCAGCGTGTCGCATCAGCGTCGGAATATTTTTTTATCCTTAGGCGTGGCGTGGCGGGGCGGGGCGGTGCGGCGTAGTATTCTCGTAAACTCATTCATGAAAGCGGGCACGGTGGCCCGGGTGGCGCGGCGGTCGGGGTGGGAATCTGCGTCCCCCTCGCTTCCCCTCCCGATCCCTCGGCCTCGCTACATTTTTCCTGGTTACCCTTCCCCCTCCTGCCCCCTCTCCGCTCCGCCCCTCTCCTGCCCGGCGCCGACATTCCGTCCGTGCCTTCGGTGTCGTGGAGAGGATACCGCTGGGCCTCAGATTAAGTTTTACTCCTAAACTTTTACTAATTATTGTAAAATCAATGTAGAAATGCCCACTTTTTGAGATCTAGCATTTTCTGCCTGTCTTTCTATTTCATCCAACTTTTTCATTCTTCTCTCCTTTTCTTCCAATCATCCTCTTTTTGTCCTCAACCTCCTTCTTCTCCTATTTTCTACTTCCAACTTTCTCTCTTTTCCTTTTTTCCACCTTCCTTCTTCCTCCTCCTTCATCCCTTTTTTCCTCCCTCCCTCCGTCTATCAACTTCTCTTCCTTTCCATCCACATTCTCCCCTCCTCTTTTAGATCTTCCTTTTTCCTACATCTTCTCTTTGTTCCTCCTGCTGGTTTGTTTCTTCCCTCCTACTTTTTCTTTCCTTTTCCCTCTTCTCTCTCTCCTTTTCCTTTCATTTTTCTTTTCTTTCTTACCATTTCTTGATACTCCTTTCACCCATCTGATTCTTCTAGCTTCCCTCTTCCTCTTCTATTTCGTATGTCCTCGGCCTGCTAGTTCTATTTTTACTCCTTCTTTCTCGATGAAATTAATATTTTTTCGCTGAAATCAGGATTCAAGTGTGATTTTACCAAAGAGTTTTTGAACGAATGTAAAACAGAAGGAAAATTAGTGAAAACCACGGGTTTTTAACTGGAAAATTTTCTTCGCAAATCGGGAGGTTTTCTAATACAAAATAGATAATTTCTTTCGGGATAAGGAAATTTCCCTTTCCTAGGGGATATCTCTTCTGAGAGCAGGAATTTACTTAGACAATCAGGGCATTACCCCTAAAAATCAGGGAAATTTCCCCTCAAAAGCAGGGAATTTTCCCCTCAAAAGTAGGGAATTTTCTCAGAGTTAGGCGAACACAAGTAAATGCAAAATTTCAAGAGTTTCTGAAGTACTTTGGCGGTGAATGAGGAGGAACTTTTGAGTTTCTTACAGAAAATTCTCCCTGAAAATCGGGAAGATTCCTCATAAAAAACAAGCAATTTTCTTGCAAAAATAAAAGGAATTCATTTTGAAAGGCAGAGAATTCTTTACTGAGAGGAGGGATTTTTCCTAGAAATCAGGGAATTTCCCCTCCACAGGGAGAAAATTTTCCAAGAGATACGGGTACCGCAAGTGGAGAAATTCAAATCTCCGGATACCATTCTTTTATCACAAGCAAAGTTACATTCTCACCGTATAAAACGAGTGAAACTAACAACTTAAGTGGAAAGCTAGTCATTGTTGCTAGGTAGTGCTGAAAAATCAGCACTTTTACCCCTTTAACCCAATATGAACTATGCACTTGATCGGACGACCTGGCAAGCTCGGAGCTAGTGCTGATGTCCTCGTGACTCGCTCTCGGCCCGGCCCTCGTCGGAAACCCGAAGGAATTAGGAAGGAGATCAAGCGAGCCACGTTAAAAACGTAAAATTACTCCATGACGCAGGCAAAGATAATAAAAATATAATTATAATAACATATGATGAGCACAAGCGTAACTTGAGGCATCTCTCTGCTCTCCCCCCCCCCCCCCCCCC